>CM035161.1:11779324-11985114 GCA_020205615.1 Panax quinquefolius
ATTTTAACATTATCAATGGGAAATATTTAAAAATTACTACAAAAATATCAGAATAAATAAATAACTTTTAATTGATACACTTTATAATTCAAAATTAAAGATACAATTTAATTTTTAATGTCAAACATAAGACATTAAATTTCAAAATCACAAGCGAAACTATACATTATGTATAGGAGTGTGCAACCGGTAAATATCGGCCCGAACCGATATTGAAATTAGTTAAATTTCGGTATCGATACCGATACCGGTTGGATCGGTATACCGAATCGGTACCGGTCCAACTGATTTGGTACCGGTTTTTACCGAATAAATACCGAAAATTAATATAATTATTATTTTATTATTATTATAATCATTATTTTATTATTATTAATTATTTACTAATAATAAAAAAATAGAAAACTGGTATATACCGGTACGGTTTGATAATACCAAATCATAAAAACTCAGTACCGAAACCGGTCGATTATTTTTGTACCGAACCCGAATCGATTATTTTTGTACCGAACCGGTCGGTTCGGTTTGATCCGAAAAATCGAAAATTATGTCCACCCCTTATTATGTATTCACTATTCAACTACCCCTTAAATAAAGAATATTTAGCTCACACATACGTCAAGCAATACGTGGAGTAACTCCCGATATAGCAGTAAAAGCAAGACGTGTAGGTGGATCGACTCATCAAGTTTCCATTGAAATAGGATCCACACAAGGAAAAGTACTTGTCATTCGTTAGTTATTAGCGGCATCCCGAAAACGTCCGAGTCGAAATATGGCTTTCAAATTAAGTTCCGAATTAGTGGATGCTGCAAAAGGGAGTGGCGATGCCATACGCAAAAAAGGAAGAGACTCATAGAATGACAAAGACAAATAGAACTTTTACACATTTTTCGTTAATCCATTAACAGAATTTATACATCTCGATCGGAAAAGAATCAAAAAAAAAAATTACAATTTCATTAAACTTGGGATATACCGAGTTAAGCATGAGAAGTAGGCCTATATTACTCTGGCATGAGAGTTTGGCAGGTTTGGACTTCGTAGCTTAGCAAGCTAATTTTCTATAACTCTTCAAACACGTAAATATGGATTAATAAGTATCAATAAACAATATAATTAATTTTTTATATCAAAAAGGTAAGTGTGTTATTAAATTTACTTAAAAAATTAATAATATTCTTATATTTATTCTTTTTGGTTAATAATTGAATAAATATTAAAACGAGACTCAATATTACAGATAAGTATTTTTTTAGTCACGTGTTGCTGTCATGTCATCAATTTTTTTATGTGTCACTATCAATCAGACGTAATAAAAAAAAATTAAAAGTTTAATACCCTAATAGAAAAAATTGAGAAGACAATTTTCAAAGTTAAAAAAAATAATAAAAAATTTAGGATATTAATTCATATTTAGGCCTTCTTCAAAAATATCAGGTGAAAAGATTATAGACTTGGACTGGGTTGTGATATATGAACCTTGAACCTGACTTACCCTGCCCGACTTGTCAATCCAAACCACCCTGCGCCACCATATTAGGCTTTATTGATCCATTTTTTTAGTTATTCATTTCGATAACGGCTCGGCCCAGTCTTCTTTTTCAAGACAAAAAAAAAAACAAAACAAACTTCCTAAATCGGACCAACACTGCCCCCGTTACATCCCTAACCTCAATTAAGGGAATATTATTTTACAGAAATTATTTTCTAAAAAGAAGTTTATACTCCATATGTACCATAAAAAGAGTTTAATTTGTCAATTTTTTTGCTCTAAAAAGGTTATCATTTCTTTAGATATATATATATATATATATAGTAGAATAAATGACACAATGTATTAATATTAATATCGCAATTTATTATCATGTCAACACTATTAATTAAACTAAACATTAAACAAAATTAGAAGTAAACACTGATCTATAAAACTAAATCTAAAAAAATTGTTAATTTTGTGACAAAATTTTTAATTCATTTTGTAAATGGAGAACATATTAGAAAGAAGAAACAGATGTACAAAACAAAGTTATCAAGAAACCTGAACTCCAATGAATCCTAGCTAGCTAGTAAATTACAACTAAATATTGGTGATAAGGGGCAAATTAAACAAAACAATTTACTACTTATATAGTATTTGCATGGAATTATTGATGCCTTTTCAAGGAACTAGTATTATACTCCACTTGATAGTGCCAGTTCCACGCACATAGAGAACCTTTTTCTTCATTATTACATTAATGATCTCAAATCCGAATGAAAGACGAGAAATAAAGAAGCATGCATGCACGCACGCACGCACGCGCGCGCGCACACACACACACACACATATATATATATATATATATATATATATATATATATAACCATGCACGGTGCACCATTTATGCGACAGTTTAATGGGACAATCTGTACAATTTTTGTTTTTTATTAGTATTCAAGTCTCATTAAAAATATTAAATTTTATAAAAATTTCAATTGAAATAAATATTATATATTTTTTAAAAATTATTAAAAAAAACAATCGCTAAACCGGTTCCACTAGCATTTCTATAACTAATCAGACCAATATCTATATATCTATTCTCTTGAAAACTTTAGACTTGAATTGAGTATATATTTCCTAGCTACCTACCTAGCTCTAATGTAATTTAATTTTCTTTTCCGGCCGGCCAAGTGGATTCTACGTACTATGAGTGGTTTAATTATGATGTGGTGGGAAACAAAAAGCTGCCTCCTTAATTCTGCTTGTTCTGGCTTTTCGCCAATGCTGGCACACTTCAATCATTCAAACTTTTCACCTAACCCACTCCACTCCACTCCACTCAACTCCTTATAATTTTCTATATATGTACTATGTTACTACATCTAAATTAGATTTACTCATTTGTTTTGCTTTTTATACTAGTAGAATATCGGAAAGCTAGATTGCTTGGAAATCAAATGCATGTAGAATTTAGAAACCAAAATAAGTGCGTGCTTTTTGTACAAAGTCAATTAAATACTCTTCTTACAAAGTTAGTTAAGTTCATTAATTCTGGTAACAAGAAGACAACAGCCAGTTGTATTGTACTCCTACTACATAGAAGTTAATTGGACTATAACTTTAGTACGTGGGTACTGAATACTGATCGATCGTGTATTTTAAATTTTCATTACTTATAATTATTCAAACACATAATAGAAGTTGAATTGTTTTACGCATAACTAAAAAGTCAAGGGATATATATGTAAATGCAATAATAGATTATAATGAATGGAACTAAAACACATATTTTTTGTTATTCTGTTGATTGAGTACCCTTTCTCTATGCTGGATTCTCTCTCTCCCCCACCCCCAAAAAAAAAAAGGAGAGAGAGAGTTTAATTTGTTAATTAAATATGTTTATCCTACAAAATGAGTAGTTCATGTTATTCTTCTAATTCTATTATCATGCTACTGTTAACTAATTAACTTTTCCTTATTTTAGAGGTAAATTCATCCTTATTAATGTTGACAAATTTTATAAATGAGATTTTTGTGTGCAATATAAAGAATATTTATTTAAAACTTTTATATATCTAAGAGCATCACACACAATTTTTTAGGTTATTAATTTATGAAGTACGTATCTTTATTCCAAGTATTTAACATGTAAGACTATTTATTAATTAACTCATTAATGTTTTATATTGTTAATATTGTCATCCTTCTTAATAACTATAAAAAAATTATTTGAATATCCAAAAATTGTCACTAAAACTAAGTCCTGGGTCTGTCAATGTACGTATGATATATGGGCATAGGGGCTGTTTGTCAACTACTTATAAGTTAGTCCAATCTATTTATAAGTACTTTTTTATTATTTAAGTGTTCGTATGTGGTTTATTTTTTGACTTATAATTCATTTTTGAGAAGTTAAAATTTTTTGCTTCTCAAAAAATGACTTATAAGTCATTTTAAATTAAGTAAGTTTGACCAAATGTAATGACTGTATATTTTGTTCTTATTTTAATAATCTTTACAATTCATTTTAACTTATAAGTCATTTTTGTCAAACACTTTTGTTTATAAATCACAACTTAAAATGACTTAAAATTATTTTAAAATAAGTCATTGCGGAACATGCCCGTAATATGTGCAAACATAAAGTTTGAATGAACATTTTTTGAATTACACTTATTAAAATTTAAGTTATTAGGTTTAAATCTCTTTCCTTTTTTCTAAAATATAAATAATTAGTTTTCAATATGAAAATCTTACTCATTGTTGAACCTCGACGGTAACTTCCAGCTCTAACCAAAATAAAACCCCATATATGAAATCAAATAGGTAATGATCTGTTTAGTCTATTCTAAAACCAACTTTTTTGGCGATTAAAATGTAGAAGGAAGCTTGTTCTGAAACTAGAAAAGATCGAGCTCTAAAAAGCTTCGTCATTGTTTAATTTTCTCCTCCCAAGAAAGTAAAGTTGGTGGGAAACTGGGAATAAGTCCAGATCAGATCAGTTCAGACTCTCCAGAGGTTGTTTTGCTTTTTGAAATCAAGCTTATTACTACTAAATAAATTGCCATTGTCATTGCCGGATCCCGTTACCATTAAATTAATTTCACAGTAAGTTGATCAATTAATCAAATATAATATTGACATGTAAAAAAAGACCACCTCCCGAACCACATTATTGAGTTAGAACCGGACGAAATAGCGGAAGATTTGACGACGTGAAGAGGTTCTCGCTCAAATCTTGGATAAGAGGGAACATATTCTACGCCCGAGGTTATACCTCAAGTCAAAGTTTTAGTAGGAACCACGATGTTGAGGAAATGACTTGGGAGTTAGAATCGAAATGAAATCAATGTATCCTTACCTCTTGACATACAGTGTGACGTACACCTAATTTCGAGAAATTAAATTTCATAAGAAGAGGAGATTGTAAGACCCTCAACTTTTATAAATACAGATGAATTTTTCTATAAATATTATTTTGAATATTATAGAATAAATTTGATATAATGTTATAGTTGTAGGTAATATTTATAAATTTTGCAAAGTAGTTGAAGTTGTTATAAAATATTCGTTTGGTGGGGAATATTCTTTTTGTCGGGGAATATTCAGACGACTACCAATCATTAAGTGGACCCCACAACGGAAGTATTATCGTAGTTAGAAAATGACAAAATTATCTTTCTATAAAAATAATGGCAGGAGGTGTTTTAGTTAAAAGCTGTTGAACTACCTTTAGTAAAAGAAACGAAGAATACGCTGGCGTAGTTGTATAATAGACACGATATTGATGCTTACGTGAGAAGTCACTTCACCTATGCTCAATTATTGCTATGAAGAATTACGTGATCATATCTCTTATATTATTGATTCAATTATTGTCACAAAGATCATCTCGTATAATATGTTATAGTATTAAATCAATAATTGAGGCGACAAGTTATAAATGATTAATAATTGTTGAAAGATTAAATATGTATTGATTAAAAATAAAATGATTTGTGGTAATATTTATTCAATCCTCTATGTATATAAAGAGTTAGTATGAGACGTTTGTGGTAAGTTTGATTATTTTATGAGGGGGCCCATATGTCATCATCTAAGAGTCTTCGTCAATAGTAATTACCTTCACATCGATAGTAATTACCTTTGTGAATAATAATTACCTTCGTCGATAGTAATTACCTTTACCAGACGTCAAACCACTTGCCGTTTCACATTCAAAAGCGTCGAACCACTTGTCGTTTCACATTACTGAGCGTCAAACCACTTTTCTTTTCACATCACCAATCGCTGAGCCACTTGCTTTTTCACATGGCGGTCTTTAAGCTAGAAATCTTCTATAAATAGAGGCCTAGTGTTTCATTATTTTTCGCGAATTCATTCAAGCTATAGAGAGAAAGTATAGAGAATAAGAGAGAAGAAGAAGAGTATTTTGTTACTACACTCTTCGCAAAGATTCAATCTCCTATTAAAAGTAAGGGTGTTATTCTTTCTTATTCAAATGAAGAGAATTGTTGTTATTCCATTGCTTATTATTACATTGGAATAACTTTTGTATATGCTGATTTACCCTATACTTGGTGACATTCTTCTATTATTACGTTGGAACATCCACATGCGTGTGTTTTACATTGCACTGGTTCCGTCTTTATTATTATTCTATTGGAACATCTCATCAGGTGTTTTACCGGACTGGTTAAAATCTTTATTATTATTCATTTGGAACATCCGTGCATGCGCTTTGGGACGGACTCGGTTCCATTCTTTATTATTACATTGGAATATCCTCGCATGCATGCGTTTTACGCCAAACACAGTTCCGTTATTTATTATTCATTGGAATAACCTGCACCATGCGATCTATCGCATGCATGGTGATTTCTTTTGTTATTCCATTCTTTATTATACCCGGTTGGTTAAAACTTTGACTTCTATATTCCATGAAATTAGTGGAATATCCTTGATATTTGCGCTTCATTCAAGATCCTTTCATGGAAATATTCTTCTCAATATTCTTGAATTTTACTACACAAGCGATGTCGTGTTGATAGTTTGGATGTTATTGGTTCCTAGATAAATTAATTCTTGAACTTGTTTTATTGAATATCATTGTCATCATCCTCATGTTTATATTATGGTAAAAATCCTCAATGGCCCGTAGTGCATTGATGGACAGTTGTTGGCATGATCATGACCATTAATGAATACACAAATATTCTTGGCCCGTAGCGCATGAATAATTGTGGTCGTGATACTAAAGAATATCCTTGGCCGTAGTGGGGTGATTCGATGATGTGGAATATTTATTAAAGTCGAGTCTCATTATATAATTGATGAAAACCTTTTAAAATCATAAAAGATAGTAGATTTTATTTTCTACTTGACTCTTTTAATGGATTGTTGGTTCCTCTCGTAGTTAAACTTGATGTTCATTATATTTTATCGGTTTAACCTTTGTTGTAGGCTAATGATAATTTATTACGCATTATCTTAGTCATAATATTTCATCGAGAGCTAGTTGAGCTCACCCTTTCTTTTTTCACCGTTCTCTTCGTGAAATGAGAATATACCGAGACGAGCCGGGGAACGGAGTAATGGTCCAGAGGATAGCATTAGTAGTCCTCACTATTCTGTGAAATAGTGTGATAATAATTGTAATGAGGACTTCTTTTGAGTTTGTATGATCTCTAGTAGACAATATTGTATTCAAACTCACGCTTTATGTCGTATTGTATTACCCACAGCTTATATTAGTAAGTTGTATTTAAATTCTGTACCATGTATCTGACTACCCAAGATGGGTGATGTATACCTAATTTTATGGGGGCGTCACATAACATAACTATATTTATCCCTTATTATAGCACAAGTGTAGCAATTTGTGTTACAATAAGTGAGTTAAAAAGAGTATAAACTATTTTTTTAATATCAATAACATTAAATTTGTTGGAACAAATACACCTAAAACAATCTCTATTTTAGGAATTATTTTACTCTCTTTGTGCAATTAAATAAGAATTTAACAAATTCAGTAATGAAAATGAAAATAATAAATAACTATCCACAAGTACGACACAATATTTAACTTGATTCAACTTCTATTATGTGTTTGAATATTACTATCAAAAGTATCCAAATTTTAACTAAGATTCTAACTGTGATTAGCCAATAGTGATTGTTAACGCCAAGATCTTTCTCCACGTCCCAATCACCAAGGCGCGTCCAATATCCCCAAGATTCAACAAGTCAACACTAAAAGCTTGACTACCGTAGCCGAGGGATAGCTTCCGGCGTGAGAGTCAAGACAGCAATCACAAGGTCAACAATGAGAGAAAATATTATCTAATGCCCGAGAGATAGAATAAGAATCATAATGAAATGTGTGTTACTTACCCTCTTATGTGATCTTAGCCCACGATACTCCACTCCTTGCCATCGTACACCCACCATCTCCTCGACACCTTTTTCCCCACTTCCCGGTCATTTCAAAGAAAGTAAGTTAGACTACTTTCACACTGCTACCACCTTGTTTGCCATCACGGTCATCTGAGTCCCATCCTCATTAATGCCATGCAGCAAAGTGGCAGACACAATAGTCAACTGTCATTTGGCATAATGATTACTGGTCAAAGTTGGATTAAGTGACAATTTGTATAATGGGCCAATTCAATGACTAAGCCCAAATAATGGAAATGACCCAAGTAACCGGATCCAACCGAAAGAACCCAATGAAATGATCAAGTAGCCGGGCCCAAACCGTTCGGACCAACCAGGACTTAGCATAACATGATCCAGGGGAGGAGCCCATTAAGTCTAGCCCAATAAGGAAAAGGATTATGGCCCAACATTACCCCCTAGTCTTATATTAAACAGGGTGTTTAATGAAAGACTATAAATAGTATAGGCCCAGGACATAACAAACTATGATAAGTCATAAGAGATCCAAAGTGAAATTCACCAAAGTCCATCAAAATCGGTCCAAATTGATATCAGGAATGGAAGTGGGAAGCCCAATAGACTTGTTAGGTTTGTAATATTCATGGACGCAATCAAATTGCAAAAAAAGTGCGGAGCGTGGAAAAATCAAAGTTTAAAAATTATTTACAAACCATATACCCGGATCACCCTTTATGCACAATTATTAATTAAACGAAAAGATAAAGAATAAAATCATACCCTTGAAGATCGAGCTTCCTCAGGTACAAGTTCACCTCCAAATTCTTTCGCGTTCAACTTGAATCCACCGGGGTTTTGTTCCTTCCTTTGATCAACGTTAGCCACCCATATGTTTGGCCTCTAGAGGTGGTCCACCAAGGAAGAAGAAAATTCAAGAAGAAGGGTGGTTGGCTAAACCCTAGTTTTCTATCTCTATAGAAAGGGTGTACTCTTCCAACAATTGGAATTATGTCGTATGTTGAAAAAGTCAACAATACCTCTCACCCATAATAAGACTCCTCTTATTTATAGATGTGGGCAACCCACCTTAACAATTAAGGAATTGGGTTTTAATTAATTAAATTCTTTTAATTAATTAAGCTCCCTAATCTTATTAGGGATAATTAATTAAACTCCTTTAACTAATTTTCCTTCCTAATCCAATTAGGAATAAATGAGAGTACTTATATTAAATTAATTCCTAAACTCTTTTAGAAATTAAAAAATAATAATAATTGTAATAATATTAATAAGACTCCTCTTATTAATTTATATTTAATATTTCTAAAATATTAAATAATAAATATTAAGCTATTTAATTTATTCTATCACCATAGATTAAATTAAATATATAACATATATTATTACGATTATGCCATTAACTTCTTAAATAATTATTCTTCCTTTTATGGTGTGACCCTTTAGGTTCTCCATATTAAGCAGGTTGTGAATAAATCAATTAGAACAATTCTAATCTTATTTAAATAAATAAATTAAATAATTAATTTATTTAAATAAATAATATTTATTCTACAATAGGGATAAGCCTCCCTAGCGATCAGCGACTTTCCGGATAATATAGATTTCAACATTAATCATAAAAGAACCTTTGAGTAAATAATTCTGCATGCAATTCAATCCTTCCACCATCTGATGTCCCGATTAAATATAAGACGTGGAATTCTTTGTCAAGTCTTATTTTATTTAATTATATGTATTTCGACTCTTAAATGCACAACTCAAATAATGCAAATTAGAAACTCCTTTCTAATTTCATTACGCCTTAACCGAGGACTCTTTGGGTTGTCATTTATCGAATCACATAGGACATTTCTCTTCTTTTTATTAGAAGTGGTAGATTCTTTATTGATCATACATTATCTCCATGTACAACTTATTATACCCAAGCATACCCTTTGATATACCCTAAGGGTCTTAAGGAATAAGTCAAAGTATAACTCATCATACACAAGATCTATGATGATCTCAAGTCCAAGGATCACTTGTCTACTACTATCACTCTGAGAGAATTCCTATTGACGAGCAAATAAAACTCCATTAGGTATTCCTTAGCGAGCCACGTTCGATGAACTTATTCTCTAATAAGCACCTACATACTTGCTTTAGTGTCTCCACACAAATGATCGTGAGATCAATCATCCTCATCGATGAGCAAGCAACGTATGTACCAATCTATCCGGATTCACTAATCCCCAATTTAGTAATCCAACGATTGGGAACTATTTTAGTTTTAAGCTTTCTAAGAATTTAGATCTCATTAGAATGATCATCATCATTATTCTAAAAGCATTGCTTAAAACTATGGGTTTATCACATATTATAAAAACGACATCGTGTAGATAATTAAAAGCCTTTAATAAATTAATACTTTTTATTAATAAATGAATAAGATTGTTACAAAGTATATGCTTTATCATCAAACATGATTGGCTTGTGTGCATACTACTTTCAATCTCTCACTTGCACTAAAGCCGATCGTCATGGTAACTCATACTCTTCTTCTTCTACAAGTGGCGATTATCCTGCTTTGTTGGATAAGCTTTAGTTAATGGATATGTAATGTTGTTCATGAGAGTCCACTATCTCTATAGTGATTTTCCATCTTTCAATGATTCTAATAATCAAATGAAAGTGCCACAACACATGTTTAGATCCAAGATGAGACTTAGGAACTATTCTAGTTACGTAATGAACTTTTAATCCAAACAATCAACTTGCGACTTCATTTATAGCTATATACTTTGTCTTTATCACTAAACCAACAACTCTTTCTTTGTTTGGAACCTTTCGATTCACTACACCTTTTATTCAAGGTAACCCTTTACCTTAAAGTGGATTTTACGTCGTCTTAGTGCATACGAAAAAATTTGAGTGCATTAAGCCCTCTAGTTTTAATTTAGACCCACCATAAATATAATCACATCCTTAGTGCTTGGGTTAAGCACTTTAAGATGTTTTTCAGCGACTTCATAGTGAACTTCTCCGAATATGGTGATCGACATCGGGTCTCGTATATTTCATTGCATACATGATAGTCACTCATTCGACCTCTCTTTCGAGAGTCTGTGGGGACTATTAAGAGAGATACACTCCATAGCTCATCGACATGAGACATCTCTTGGAGTTTGCCATGCTAAGCGACTTTAGCATCAAATGAATATCGTTCCTTGGGTTAAGTCGAGCATCCTCTTAAATCTATCTATATAGATTTTATCCCCAATTAAGATACTCTTCCCAAACCATTCATGGAGGAATGTTTAGACAACTTTATCTTTTCTTGATTGTAGCATTGGTATGTCATTCCTTATCCGTAGTATATCAATATATAATACTAAGAATGTCACGATGCTCCCTTTGACCCTTTTGTACACACTAGAAGTCTTACCTCATCGAATGTAACTCGGATCATCATCTTCATGATGTGTACCTCATCATCATCATCCATGATGAATCCATACCTCCTAGGTATCTTTGGTACTATTTCATTTCTGATTGGTTGTGGTACAATAAATTACATCTCTGAGTTCCTCTTATTTGACTTATAGTGTTTTGTGGTTCTTGAACTCTTCAAGATCTATAATCCCCCACTAGCCCTTTCAATGATAAACACTTTTATCTTAAAGAGCGCGTGTTTCATAACAAACACCTTTTGCTAAGTAGGATTATAGAACATATGCCCTAAACTTACTTTAGGATGTCCCACAAATCTGTACATGTCAAATTTTGTCCCAAGCTTATCCTTTGAAACCTTTTTCACATAAGTTGGACAACCCCTTATCTTAACATACTTAAGATTAGGAATCCTCCACATCCATAACTTTTATGTAGTCTTGGGGTAGGATTTTGAGGTTACCATTTTTTCGTAGATATGCGACCATTTCTAGGACATGATCCAGAAGGGATCTTTGGAATGTCGGTAAAATCATTATGGACCGCACCATGTCCAACAAGGTGCTGAATTTTCCATTCGGATACATCAATCAATTATTGCGTGTATCGGGATGTGTCCATTATGAGAAAACCATTTGAGATGATCTAAAACTTATTGCACAAGTATTTATTCCTTGATCTAATCAAAGAATCTTAATACTTTTTGCCAATTTGTTTCACTTACGAATTCTTTGAACCTTTCAAATAATTCACACTTGTATTTCAACAAATACATACATTCAACTCTTTGAATGATCATCTCCTTTTCTTATACTAATTTGTTCAATATGCAAAATTATTTTCATGTAAGTCAAGTATACAAAATTTATTAAGTAATATTCCGGTTCTATACAAAACATTATTATTATAAATAGAACAACAATTGTTCTTAATTATAATACCAAAGATTTCATTGTCCAACAATAAAATGGAAATAATGTTTTCAACGAGAACTAGAATACAATAACAACTTATTGACTTAATAGATTTGCCCGTAGGCATTGCTAAACTATAAGTTTCTATGGCTAATGCAAAGAGCAACCTTTGCTTCATTTTTCCACATAGGATTACTTATATTTGTTTAGCTTTCTACTTACCTTGGTCCTTTTCATAAATCTATATTTATGATAACCAAAGTCGGTATCCAATACCCAAGTAGAACCTTGACTTAAAGAAAAATTTATTTCAATCATGAACAAAAACTGTATTGTAACCGAAACTTCACTAAGCTTCTTTGGTTAGCCTCTGCAAGATGCTTCTCGCAGATTTCTTTTCGATTGTCGGGCTTATTGTAGTGGAAGCAAACTCCTTTCTTTATCCATATCGTTTTGTTCTTATTATCCTTTGTTTACGCCTTTCTATTTACCTTCTTTGAATCGTTCTTCTTTCGGAAGATCCTTTGGCCCCTACCGAGTAAGACTTGATCTTTCTTGGTTGGAAAGTGACTCTTAACATTTTTCAACATGTTAAGCAAATCGGTGAGGCGATATCTAGCTTGTTCATATGAAAAATTCACAACAATTGTGAAAAGAGTTAGGGAGTGAGTGCAAGATCAAATCTTGGCTCAACTCTCCATCCATGACAAAACCAGTTGTCCTAATTGATCAATCAAATTGATAATGTTTAGGACTTTTTATGCATCTTGTAGTGTCATTGGTCATTCTAGATCGGAAGAGCTCCTTAGATATCTCGATATCTATCGGTCCTACTTTCCTCACCATCAACTACTTGATGTGTGGGGAATATAGTAGAGCATCCATAGTTTCATCTTGTTTGAAGCTCGTTACTCGTGGATCTGAGCATGATGCATTGAGCAATTGTGCATCATCTTGCCACTTTCTAAAAGTAGCAATCTCTTCCTCGGAGGCATTATGCGCAACCATTGCGAGGATAGGCGTATTAAGGACATAAGATAGCTTTTCGACTATGAGAACTATTCTCAATTCCTTAACCAATCCATTTAATTGATGCGGTTAATTTAACATCTAATATGTTTCGCGGTGATAGTAATTTTAGACATTGTAAAATTACGTAAATGAATTTGTAATTAACAACATTTTAACATACATTCTTTTATTAATTACCAAAATAATTTAGGTCTTGTTTTAAATTGGTATCTCCCACTATTTTCTTCAAACTATATTACCTCACATATATAGTTGGGCAAAATCTAATTAAAGATTTGCTAGTGAGAATAAGGATCCCATTTCAAATGTATATAGCCTTGTGGTGACACAACAAACTATATATAAATAAATAGGTAGACAACTTTTGTCAATTACATCAATTATCTGACTCCTTGTATTTTGCCTCTTAGATTATTTTGATCAGTGGTGGCACATCAGAATCAAAATTATCCAAGTTAAGTCCGACCTAGCACTCCATATATTCAAAAAAGAAAAATATCATCCTTGTGGTGACCACAACAAAACAATATTGTTCAATTTTCTTTATAAGCATCAAATGTGATAAATTAACATCTTAAATACTTAATACTTGCCTTGTGGTGACTGACAACAAACTCATATTAAATATTTAATACTCTATTAATTTTATCATGCTAGAAAATGACGTTCGATATTCCAAATATCTTTGAGCGCTTAGGACTTAATATAAAAATTGAGGGGTTTGTTATTAATTTGTCTCATCTTGTTTAGTAGCGCATTAGCATGCATATATATATATATATAAAATACGCCAATATATTAATGAACATGCGAAGCATGTTTGCATAATATATAATATATATATAGTATAAGCATGCACATATAGAATACTATATTCTACTCGGATTGATTATGGACTTTTATTCTAGTTTGGTTCACTAGAGCCACCAAGTGAACCAAAAGGTCAAACTCCCCAAGGGGTGTGAGAAATAATATTTAAATATAACTATTACATTTAAACTTAGGGCTCTATTACAAGCGGGTCTTTGGCGCTTCTTGCTCCTTGATCTCTAATTCTTCAAAATTAATTCTAAATATTCCTATTACAAAACTATTTTAAAATAAATAAAACCTTGATCGTGATGATCGAGGGAAAGTACATAGGAGGAGATAGAATTTACATTAAGAAAAATTAGAAGGCAGTCTGTATGAGACCCCATTTAATAAAACCATACATTCATGCATCCAACTAAAATAAAATCCAATCACATTGGTCGATAGTCCATAATCAATCCCATTTATTATCATCACACATCATCATATGCATCGATAAATAACATTCATCTTATGAATAATAAACATTTAATATATATATTGATATCATTTAATGGGCAAATTTAGTTAGTATAAAATCTAATTTTGAATCAAAATAAACTCCTTTATTTTAATCCAAATTTAAATCAAAATAAAACTATTTTATTTTAATTTATCTAATTTTGAATAAAATAAACTATTTTATTTTAATCAAAATTTTAATCAAAATAAACTCCTTTATTTTAATTAATTATGGAATCCAATTCCATATATATATAAAAAAATCTTTAATTAAAATAAACTCTTTTATTTTAATTAATTATGGAATCCATTCCATGTAAAAAAAATCTTTTATTAAAGGAAACACGGATATTCTTTCCTATTCACAAATAAACTCCTTTATTTTGAATAATATGAAATCTTATTTTATATTTAAATAAACTCCTTTATTTAAGGAAACATGGATTTCTTTCCTATTCACAAATAAACTCTTTTATTTTGAATAATATGAAATCTTATTTCATATCTAAACAAACTCCTTTATTTAAGGAAAGATGGATTTACTTTCTATTCACAAATAAACTCCTTTATTTTAGGAAAAATAAAATCAATTTCAACTCCAATTAGTTATTATGGAATCCAATTCCAACTCTAATTAGTTAGCATGAAATTCTAATTTTAAAATTAAAATAAATCTTTTATTTTAATATTAAAATAAACCTTTTATTTTAAGATTAAAATAAACCTTTTTATTTTAATTATAAAATTATTAAAATTAAAATAAAACTTTATATTTTAATATTAAAATAAACATTTTATTTTAAAATTAAAATAAACTTTTATTTTAATATATATAATAATAATAATATATATATATATATATATATTCGTATATATATATATATATATATATATATATATATATATTATATATATATAAAAAAAAAGCGTAATATATCAATATGTTATTTCAATGATTCGCGCTTATCGATTTCCGTATATATATCATATATATATATATATAATGCAATCGGCCTTGAAAATCATAGTTTTTTTATCAAAAAAAAAAAAATTTTATTGCCTTGCCTTTTTTTTTTTTTTTTTTGTTGCGTGTTTGAAAGCTTTTTGAAAAAAAAAAACAAATATGATATTATATATATATTATACAAAGGATGTGGATTCACATAATTCCAATTCATATTATATATATATACCATTATACTACATATATATATATATATATATATATATATATATATATATATCGCCATATTTTTTAAAAAAAAAAAAATAACAGCTTTTGTTTTTTTTATTTTTTTTATTTTTTTTTATTTTTATTTAATAAATTTTATACAATAAAATTATGCCCAATTAAATTGTTCTAAACACATATCAATATATATAAATAAAAACAATTAATAATTTGCATAAAGGTTTGGCTCGATGCCTTTATTAGGTTTTTAATAATATTAATACGCAATCAAATTGCATAAAAAGTGCGGAAGCGTGTAAAATCGAGTTTAAAAATTATTTACAAACCATATACCCGGATCACCCTTTATGCACAATTATTAATTAAGCGAAAAGATAAAGAATAAAATCATACCCTTGAAGATCGAGCTTCTCGTGTACAAGTTCACCTCCAAATCCTTTCGCGTTCAACTTGAATCCACAGGGTTTTGTTCCTTCCTTTGATCGGCGTTAGCCACCCATATGTTTGGCCTCAGAGGTGATCCACCAAGGAAGAAGAAAATTCAAGAAGAAGGGTGGTTGGCTAAACCCTAGTTTTCTATCTCTATAGAAAGGGTGTACTCTCCCAACAATTGGAATTATGTCGTATGTTGAAAAAGTCAACAACACCTCTCACCCATAATAAGACTCCTCTTATTTATAGATGTGGGCAACCCACCTTAACAATTAAGGAATTGGGTTTTAATTAATTAAATTCTTTTAATTAATTAAGCTCCCTAATCTTATTAGGGATAATTAATTAAACTCCTTTAACTAATTTTCCTTCCTAATCCAATTAGGAATAAATGAGAGTACTTATATTAAATTAATTCCTAAACTCTTTTAGAAATTAAAATAATAATAATTGTAATAATGTTAATAAGACTCCTCTTATTAATTTATATTTAATATTTCTAAAATATTAAATAATAAATATTAAGCTATTTAATTTATTCTATCACCATAGATTAAATTAAATATACTTAACTATATTATTACGATTATGCCATTAACTTCTTAAATAATTATTCTTCCTTTTATGGTGTGACCCTTTAGGTTCTCCATATTAAGCTAGGTTGTGAATAAATCAATTAGAACAATTCTAATCTTATTTAAATAAATAAATTAAACAATTAATTTATTTAAATAAATAATATTTATTCTCTGATAGGATAAAGCTCTCCCTAGCGATCAACGACTTTCCGGATAATATAGATTTCAACATTAATCATAAAAGAACCTTTGAGTAAATAATTCACCGACAATTCAATCCTTCCACCATCTGATGTCCCAATTAAATATAAGACATGGAATCTTTGTCAAGTCTTATTTTATTTAATTATATGTATTTCGACTCTTAAATGCCTGACTCAAATAATGCAAATTAGAAACTCCTTTCTAATTTCATTACGCCGCCAAGGACTCTTTGGGTTGTCATTTATCGAATCACATAGGACATTTCTCTTCTTTTATTAGAAGTGGTAGATTCTTTATTGATCATACATTATCTCCGTGTACAACTTATTATACCCAAGCATACCCTTTGATATACCCTAAGGGTCTTAAGGAATAAGTCAAAGTATAACTCATCATACACAAGATACTATGATGATCTCAAGTCAAGGATCACTTGTACTACTATCACTACTGAGAATTCCTATTGTGAGTGCAAATAAAACTCCATTAGGTATTCCTTAGCGAGCCACGTTCGATTGAACTTATTCTCTAATAAGCACCTACATACTTGCTTTAGTGTCTCCACACAAATGATCATGAGATCAATCATCCTCATCCGATGAGCAAGCAACGACGTATGTACCAATCTATCCGGATTCACTAATCCCCAATTTAGTAATCAATGATTGGGAACTATTTTAGTTTTAAGCTTTCTAAGAATTTAGATCTCATTAGAATGATCATCATCATTATTCTAAAAGCATTGCTTAAAACTATGGGTTTATCACATATTATAAAACAGCATCATGTAGATAATTAAAAGCCTTTAATAAATTAATACTTTTTATTAATAAATGAATAAGATTGTTACAAAGTATATGCTTTATCATCAAACATGATTGGCTTGTGTGCATACTACTTTCAATCTCTCACTTGCACTAAAGCCAATCGTCATGGTAACTCATACTCTTCTTCTCTAAGTGACGATTATCCTATTTGTTGGATAAGCTTTAGTTAATGGATATGTAATGTTGTTCATGAGAGTCCACTATCTCTATAGTGATTTTCCATCTTTCAATGATTCTAATAATCAAATGAAAGTGCCACAACACATGTTTAGATCCAAGATGAGACTTAGGAACTATTCCTAGTTACGTAATGAACTTTTAATCCAAACAATCAACTTAGACTTCATTTATAGCTATATATACTTTGTCTTTATCACTAAACCAACAACTCTTTCTTTGTTTGGAACCTTTCCAATTCACTACACCACCGTTCAAGGTAACCCTTTACCTTAAAGTGGATTTTTCTGTCGCCTTGGTCTGTTTGAAAAAATTTGAGTCTGTTAAGCCCTCTAGTTTTAATTCAGACCCACCATAAATATTAATCACATCTTTAGTGCCGGTTAAGCACTTTAAGATGTTTTTCACTGACTCATAGTGAACTTCTCCAGAATATGACTGATCAACATCAGGTCTCGTATATTTCATTGCATACATGATAGTCACTCATTCGACCTCTCTTTTCAGGAGTCTGTGGGGACTATTAAGAGAGATACACTCCATAGCTCATCGACATGAGACATCTCTTGGAGTTTGCCATGCTAAACGACTTTAGCATCAAATGAATATACGTTCCTTGGGTTAAGTCGAGCATCCTCTTAAATCTATCTATATAGATTTTATCCCCAATTAAGATACTCTTCCCAAACCATTCATGGAGGAATGTTTAGACAACTTTATCTTTACTGATTGTAGCATTGGTATGTCATTCCTTATCCGTAGTATATCAATATATAGTACTAAGAATGTCACGATGCTCCCACTGACCCTTTTGTACACACTAGAAGTCTTACCTCATCGAATGTAACTCTGGATCATCATCTTCTATGATGTGTACCTCATCATCATCATCCATGATGAATTCATACCTCCTAGGTATCTTTGGTACTTATTCCGATTTACGATTTGGTTTGTGGTACAATAGGTCATCTCTGAGTTCCTCTTATTTGACTTATAGTGTTTTGTGGTTCTTGAACTTTTCAAGATCTATTATCCTCCCACTAGCCCCTTTCAATGATAAACACTTTTATCTTAGAAAGAAGGCGTGTTTCGCAACAAACACCTTTTGCTAAGTAGGATTATAGAACACATGCCCTAAACTTACTTTAGGATGTCCCACAAATCTGTACATGTCAAATTTTGTCCCAAGCTTATCCTTTGAAACCTTTTTCACATAAGTTGGACAACCCCTTATCTTAACATACTTAAGATTAGGAATCCTCCCTGTCCATAACTTTTATGGAGTCTTGAAATGGATTTTGAGGTTACCATTTTCGTAGAGATATCGACCATTTCTAGGACATGATCCAGAAGGATCTTTGGAATGTCGGTAAAATCATTATGGACCGCACCATGTCCAACAAGGTGCGATTTTCCATTCGGATACATCAATTAATTATTGCGTATCAGGATGTTTCCATTATGAGAAAACCATTTGAGATGATCTAAAACTTATTGCTCAAGTATTTATTCCTTGATCTAATCAAAGAATCTTAATACTTTGCCAATTTGTTTCACTTTCAATTCTTTGAACCTTTCAAATAATTCACACTTGTATTCAACAAATACATACATTCAACTCTTTGAATGATCATCTCATTTTCTTATACTAATTTGTTCAATATGCAAAATTATTTTCATGTAAGTCAAGTATACAAAATTTATTAAGTAATATTTCGGTTCTATACAAAACATTATTATTATAAATAGAACAACAATTGTTCTTAATTATAATACCAAAGATTTCATTGTCCAACAATAAAATGGAAATAATGTTTTAACGAGAACTAGAATACAATAACAACTTATTGACTTAATAGATTTTTCGTAGGTGGGATCTGCTAAACTATAAGTTTCTATAGCTAAATAAAGCAACCTTTGCTACATTTCCCGCACTTAGGATTACTTATATTTGTTTAGCTTTCTACGCTTGGTCCTTTTCATAAATCTATATTTATGATAACCAAAGTCGGTATCCAATACCCAAGTAGAACCTTGACTTAAAGAAAATTTATTTCAATCATGAACAAAAGCGTATTGTAACCAGAAACTTCACTAAGCTTCTTTGGTTAGCCTCTGCAAGATACTTTCAGATTTCTTTCCGGTGTCGGGCTTATTGTAGTGGAAGCAAACTCCTTTGCTATCCATATCGCTTTTGTTCTTATTATCCTTTGTTTACGCCTTTCTATTTACCTTCTTTGAATCGTTCTTCTTTTAGGAAGATCCTTTGGCCCCTACCAAGTAAGACTTGATCTTTCTTTGGTTGGAAAGTGACTCTTAACATTTTTCAACACGTTAAGCAAATCAATGAGTGATATCTAGCTTGTTCATATGAAAATTCACAACAATTGTGAAAGGAGTCCAGGGAGTGAGTGCAAGATCAAATCTTAGCTCAACTCTCCATCCATGACAAAAACTGTTATCCTAATTGATCAATCAAATTGATAATGTTTAGGACTTTTTATGCATCTTATAGTGTCATTGGTCATTCTAGATCGGAAGAGCTCCTTAGATATCGATATCTATCGGTCCCCTACTTTCCTCACCATCAACTACTTGATGTGCGGGAATATAGTAGGAGCATCCATAGTTTCATGTCGATTGAAGCTCGTTACTTTCGTGGATGCGAGCATGATGCATCGAGCTAATCAATTGTGCATCATCTTGCCACTTTCTAAAAGTAGCAATCTCTTCCTCGGAGGCATTATGCGCAAACCATTGCAAGGATAGGCGTATTAAGGACATAAGATAGCTTTTCAGCTATGAGAACTATTCTCATATTCCTTAACCAATCCATTTAATTCGGTCTGGTTAAATAACATCTAATATGTTTCGCAGTGATAGTAATTTAGACATTGTAAAATTACGTAAATGAATTTGTAATTAACAACATTTTAACATACATTCTTTTATTAATTACCAAAATAATTTAGGTCTTGTTTTAATTTGGTATCTCCCACTATTTTCTTCAAACTATATTACCCTCACATATATAGTTCGGCAAAATCTAATTAAAGATTTGCTAGTGAGAATAAGGATCCCATTTCAAATGTATATAGCCTTGTGGTGACACAACAAACTATATATAAATAAATAGGTAGACAACTTTTGTCAATTACATCAATTATGCAACTCCTGTATTTTGCCTCTTAGATTATTTTGATCAAGTGGTGGCACATCCAGAATCAAAATTATCCAAGTTAAGTCCGACCTAGCACTCCATATATTCAAAAAGAAAAATATCATCCTTGTGGTGACACAACAAAACAATATTGTTCAATTTTCTTTATAAGCATCAAATGTGATAAATTAACATCTTAAATACTTAATACTTGCCTTTGTGGTGACACAACAAACTCATATTAAATATTTAATACTCTATTAATTTTATCATGCTAGAAGGCGACGTTCGATATTCCAAATATCTTTGAACGCTTAGGACTTAATATAAAAATTGAGGGGTTTGTTATTAATTTGTCTCATCTTGTTTATGGCAGCGCATTTATATATATATATATAAATACGCGCGTATATTAATGAACATGCGAAGCATGTTTGCATAATATATATATATATATAGTATAAGCACATGCATATAGAATACTATATTCTACCCGGAATTGATTATGGACTTTTATTCTAGTTTGGTTCACTAGAGCCACCAAGTGAACCAAAAGGTCAAACCCTGGGGTGTGCAAGAAATAATATTTAAATATAACTATTATATTTAAACCCGGGCTCTCTATTACAAACGGAAGTTTCAAGCGCTTTCTTGTCCTTGATCTCTAATTCTTCAAAATTAATTCTAAATATTCCTATTACAAAACTATTTTAAAATAAATAGAAACCTTGATCGTGATCGAGGGAAATACATAGGAGGAGATAGAATTTACATTAAGAAAAAATTAGAGAAGGCGAGTCTGTACGAGACTCCATTTAATAAAACCCATACATTCATGCATCCAACTAAAATAAAATCCAATCACATTGGTCGATAGTCATAATCAATCCCATTTATTATCATACACATCATCATATGCATCAATAAATAACATTCATCCTATGAATAATAAACATTTAATATATATATTGATATCATTTAATGGGCAAATTTAGTTAGTATAAAATCTAATTTTGAATCAAAATAAACTCCTTTATTTTAATCCAAATTTAAATCAAAATAAAACTATTTTATTTTAATTTATCTAATTTTGAATAAAATAAACTATTTTATTTTAATCAAAATTTTAATCAAAATAAACTCCTTTATTTTAATTAATTATGGAATCCAATTCCATATATATATAAAAAAAATTAATTAAAATAAACTCTTTTATTTTAATTAATTATGGAATTCAATTCCATGTAAAAAAAATCTTTTATTAAAGGAAACACGGATATTCTTTCCTATTCACAAATAAACTCCTTTATTTTGAATAATATGAAATCTTATTTTATATTTAAATAAACTCCTTTATTTAAGGAAACATGGATTCTCTTTCCTATTCACAAATAAACTCTTTTATTTTGAATAATATGAAATCTTATTTCATATCTAAACAAACTCCTTTATTTAAGGAAAGATGGATTTACTTCCCTATTCACAAATAAACTCCTTTATTTTAGGAAAAATAAAATCCAATTTCAACTCCAATTAGTTATTATGGAATCCAATTCCAACTCTAATTAGTTAGCATGAAATTCTAATTTTAAAATTAAAATTAATCTTTTTATTTTAATATTAAAATAAACCTTTTATTTTAAGATTAAAATAAACCTTTTATTTTAATTATAAAATTATTAAAATTAAATAAAACTTTATATTTTAATATTAAAATAAACATTTTATTTTAAAATTAAAATAAACTTTTATTTTAATTATATAATAATTAAGAATATATATATATATATATATATATATATTCGTATATATATATATATATATATATATACTGCTTTGCTTTTTAAAAAAAAAAAAACGTAATATGCATCAAGTCCTAAGTTATTTCAATGATCCGCTTTTCCGATTTCCATGCATATATATCATATATATATATATATAATGCAAGTTGGCCTTGAAAATCAGTATTTCTTTAAAAAAAAAAAAAATTTTAGCTCGCCTCCTTTTTTTTTTTTTTTTTTTTGTCATTGATGTATGACGCTTTTTTGAAAAAAAAAAAAAAATGTGATATTATATATATATTATACAAAGGATGCGTGGATTCACATAATTCCAATTCACATATTATATATATATACCATTATACTACATAATATATATATATATATATATATATATCGCCAGTCCGGTTTTTCAAAAAAAAATAACCCGGTTTTGTTTTTTTTATTTTTTTTATGTTTTTTTATTTTTATTTAATAAATTTTATACAATAAAATTATGCCCAATTAAATTGTTCTAAACACATATCAATATATAAATTAAAACAATTAATAATTTGCATAAAGGTTTGGCTCTGATGCCACTGTTAGGTTTGTAATATTCATGGACGCAATCAAATTGCATAAAAAGTGCGGAAGCGTGGAAAAATCAGAGTTTAAAAATTATTTACAAACCATATACCCGGATCACCCTTTATGCACAATTATTAATTAAACGAAAAGATAAAGAATAAAATCATACCCTTGAAGATCGAAGTTTCTCAGTACAAGTTCACCTCCAAATCCTTTCGCGTTCAACTTGAATCCACCGGGGTTTTGTTCCTTCCTTTGATCAACGTTAGCCACCCATATGTTTGGCCTCTAGAGGTGATCCACCAAGAGAAGAAGAAAATTTGAAGAAGAAGGTGGGTATTGGCTAAACCCTAGTTTTCTATCTCTATAAAAGGTGTACTCTCCCAACAATTGGAATTATGTCGTATGTTGAAAAAGTCAACAACACCTCTCACCCATAATAAGACTCCTCTTATTTATAGATGTGGGCAACCCACCTTAACAATTAAGGAATTGGGTTTTAATTAATTAAATTCTTTTAATTAATTAAGCTCCCTAATCTTATTAAGGATAATTAATTAAACTCCTTTAACTAATTTTCCTTCCTAATCTAATTAGGAATAAATGAGAGTACTTATATTAAATTAATTCCTAAACTCTTTTAGAAATTAAAATAATAATAATTGTAATAATGTTAATAAGACTCCTCTTATTAATTTATATTTAATATTTCTAAAATATTAAATAATAAATATTAAGCTATTTAATTTATTCTATCACCATAGATTAAATTAAATATACTTAATATATTATTACGATTATGCCATTAACTTCTTAAATAATTATTCTTCCTTTTATGGTGTGACCTTTTAGGTTCTCCATATTAAACCTAGGTTGTGAATAAATCAATTAGAACAATTCTAATCTTATTTAAATAAATAAATTAAATATAAAATTTATTTAAATAAATAATATTTATTCTACAATAGGGATAAGCCTCCTAGCGATCAACGACTTTTCGGATAATATAGATTTCAACATTAATCATAAAAGAACCTTTGAGTAAATAGTTAGTTAAATGACAATTCAATCCTTCCACCATCTGATGTCCCAATTAAATATAAGGCATGGAATTCTTCAAGTCTTATTTTATTTAATTATATGTATTTCGACTCTTAAATGCACAACTCCAAATAATGCAAATTAGAAACTCCTTTCTAATTTCATTACGCCTTTGCCAAGGACTCTTTGGGTTGTCATTTATCGAATCACATAGGACATTCTCTTCTTTTATTAGAAGTGGTAGATTCTTTATTGATCATACATTATCTCCATATACAACTTATTATACCCAAGCATACCCTTTGATATACCCTAAGGGTCTTAAGGAATAAGTCAAAGTATAACTCATCATACACAAGATACTATGATGATCTCAAGTCCAAGGATCACTTGTCTTACTATCACTACTGAGAATTCCTATTGACAGCAAATAAAACTCCATTAGGTATTCCTTAGCGAGCCACGTTCAAATGAACTTATTCTCTAATAAGCACCTACATACTTGCTTTTAGTGTCTCCACACAAATGATCATGAGATCAATCATCCTCATCCAATGAGCAAAAACGTATGTACCAATCTATCCGGATTCACTAATCCCCAATTTAGTAATCCAACGATTGGGAACTATTTTAGTTTTAAGCTTTCTAAGAATTTAGATCTCATTAGAATGATCATCATCATTATTCTAAAAGCATTGCTTAAAACTATGGGTTTATCACATATTATAAAACAAACATCGTGTAGATAATTAAAAGCCTTTAATAAATTAATACTTTTTATTAATAAATGAATAAGATTGTTACAAAGTATATGCTTTATCATCAAACATGATTGGCTTTGTGCATACTACTTTCATAATTACCGTAATCTGTCGATTATAAAAGGTAAACCTTACCAATTCGGCGGTTTTACTCGCTAATTTGAAATTTGAACCTTTCGAGCTTTCTCCTCCTCGCAAACTTCTTTCTCTCGCTTCACAAAATCTTAACAATGGTGACCGTAACCTCTGGCAAAACTCTCCCCTTCATATGCGACTCCTATCAAGATCGTTCAGCCAACCCAAACCCCAAACCAAGAGGGTTCGAGTTCCAACCCCAATCAACAACCATGGGGAAATCCTTCTCCGATCTTTCTGCGTCGACCTCGATTTCTTGAGGGCGGGGCGGTTCCCCATGCCAACATCCGGTCCTCGGTCCACGGAATCGAGATATGCATGCTCAGGACTCAAGTTATCGATTCACGATATATACGCATTATAAGGGCCCCGCCTCCGAAGAGCGTATGTACCAAAATGACCGGACGGTTGGGTCGCCATGCCTGTCACTTTCCTGGAAAAGGGGGTTCGCCTACCTCTCCATATTTTTATCATTACCCTCCTAGGGTTCATAGGAGTGGGCTTCGCCCAGTTAGTTCCCAACTCCTACATCCACATCCTGGCATTTATTGCCTTCTGCTATGAACTAGGGATTGCTCCCTCTGTTGACATCTTCTTCACCCTCTTCTCTGCCGGTAGGTCTTGAGAACGAGGCTTCAAAATGTTGAGCAAGCAGTCTCCCCGTCCCAACACCAGGTTCGAGAGAAGACCCCTGATGGATACCCCTTCCAACAACAAGGGTTGGCATGAGAAGTGGTTTTTCATCACGGGACCCGAGATCTCTTCTCTTCAAGACTGGACTACTTCTCACCGGGCCTCTGCTGACTTTGGAGATATATCCGAAGGACGGATGAGGGAGATGGCAGACTTTTTGAAGAAGAATCCTCCAAAAGAATGGAGTTTCACACTTCTGACCAAACAAGCCTGGTTATATGACCACAAATGTAAGTTTTGAATAACTTTGTAACATAATTTCGAGCTACATAAGGATGATACAAGTTCTAATACATGGGTTTTTGAAGTGTCTCTAATCAAACCGACTCCCCTGGAGGTGAGAGACCTGGAAGATTTTTTAGCAGGGATGAATGCAGATGCAAGTGAAGAGCATCCTACCAAGAATCTTCCTGAGTTAACCCCTACCACCGATCCACCAACTTCTTCCCTTCAAACCGAACCTCAAACCGACGAACCCAATATACCGAAGAAAACCTCGGACCTACCAAGAAAAAGATCCGCTAAACGATCCAAATCCACCCAACCGTAAACAAACCCCGAAAGTGACCCTGAAACACTTCCCAAAGCAATCCCCCAAACAACCTTCTCAACCGACCCCAATCCTCCAACCTCTGAACCTATGTAAGACCCCGAAATTTTTTAAATAAAAAGGAATTTCCTTTATTTATTATTTTGAAATAGTAAGGGTTGATTTGATTAATGTGGATAGTTAAAGGTTAAATACATAAATATTTTAAAATAAACAAGTGGTTATAAAATATTCATTTTGTTTGGGAATATTCGTTTGGTCGTGGAATATTAAATCTTGGGGAATATTAAATGACAATGAAATGAAAATGTGTGGGGCCCATAACTGAAAGCGATTGGATGAAGAAAACGACAAATATAAGTTGGTTAAAAATAAGCTGCGTAGTTATTACATAATTAAGACTGTTGGAATACCGATGGTTAAAATACTGATGTCTGGCGTGGTTGCAAGCAAGAGCACCAGATTGCAGTATTGCGATATTGTTGAATTATTGATCCTTACGTGAAGGCACTACTCAATAATTTTCACGAGTAATTCTTCGCTCAATATTTTATTTTATTGATTCAATAATTCTTTGCGTTGATATTTTATATTATTGTTGTTCAATAATTGTCACTCGCACATTATCTCCATTATCGGATCAATAATTCATATTATTTGAATAATATTATTAGATAGCATTATTGGCAATGTCTAGAAAGTTACATCAAGGAGAGGTTTGGTCACCTAATTGCGGCCCGAAGAGAAAAATCCTTATCTGGAAAGCCCCTCTTCCCGGAACTACTGGTTGTCATAATTGTGATTACGTAATATTATTTGTGAATAATTAATTATTGATTCATATGATAAAGAAATATTTATTTTATGAGGATATAAATGATGGATTTATTTATGTGGTTATAAATGAAGAAATTATTGTTGAGGTGTTTTATCAAGATTTTATCGATTGGAGGTATTAAAAATTAAATCGGGGTTTTGAGATATATCATGGGGTTATAATTTTTAATCCGACGGTTGGATTGTGGTAATTTTTGGGTATGTTATACATACATAAGTTGAGTATATGTCCACAAATTTTGAACCGTTAAAAATGCACGAATGATTTGTTATGAATTTTAAGAGGTGTCCGATTAGGAAATTAGGGTTATAATTGATTTTGGTGAAAAATTCTAGAATTGAGTGGGCCCCACTTGTGGTTGGTGAAGAAATGTGCTGAATTTTATTTCAAATGTGGTGGGTGGCAATAGTAGCGGTAAAGCCATCATGCAAAGTAGTCAAGTCAATGCGCTTCATGGCTAACATTTTCCTATAAATAGAGGGCTAAGTTAGAATTGAAAATCACACCGAAACAAAGTTTTCTCTTTCTCTCTATATTATTATTGAGCGTATATTTTGTGAGTATTTAGATACTTTGAGAGTTCTTTATTCAAGACAAGTTTCATTCAACATCACTTGAGACCCTTTCCTTAGAAATCTCGATTCTTTGAGGTAAGGGATATTATTTTTTTCGTAATGATATTATTTCTTCAATATCATTATCTTTGAAATGTTGATCTAAAGTTTTATCAAATTTGGAACTTTTTCATGTCGGGTTACTTATTCATGAGTTACTATTCATGAGTTCTTATTCACAGTACTATTATTCGGTAAGCGTGAAAATGTTTTTTTGTGGAATTTCATCTTTTGGTGTCTGAGAGTTACTTATTCACGATATCTGACTATTCACGATATATCTGACTATTCAATTTAAAAATAAAATTTCTTCTTTTCGTCAAAATATCTATTCGGATACTAGCTACGATTGTATCCATGTTTTGATCATTCTTGAATTTTACACCACTATGATTATTTTTGAGGTATTGTTGGACATGGATAAAACAAATCACGAATCCTTAATCCTTAATCCTTGTCATTTTGTTTCACCGGATTCGTTTCTTTAAAAATATTTTTCATCATCCTCGGTCTTAAATGATGATATTATTGAATATCTTTGGCTTTCGTAGTGCAAAGATGAATGATTTTGAAGAATATCTTTGGGCTGTAGTGCAAAGATGAAGCAGTGTTTAAATGAACACGACAAGGTGATGAATATCTTTGGCCTTTAGTGCAAAGATGAGCAGTGTTGAGATGAACATGACCGATTGATGAATATCTTTGGCAGTAGTGCAAAGATGAATATTTGATTTGAGATGAATATTGATTGATGTTCTGAGGATAAAAATATTGATGATGGATCGTTAAATTCATAGATTAGATGAGATTTCATTCTCTACGTAACTCTTCTATTAATTATTATTTCCATGCGCGAATATTGATTTAAAATTTGTTGTCTATTGTATTCTATTAAATTTTTCCTGTTGAAGACTAACGATAATTTGTTGTATATTATCTTAGTCATAATATTCTTTTTCGAGCTAGTTGAGCTCACCCTTTTTCTTTTTGTTCCATTCTTCTCGGGAGGCGAGAATATAGCGAGTAGATAGCCTGGGGGTATGGAATGAAGGTTTTAGAAAGGATTGTTTAGTAGTCCTCACCATTTTTGTAAAATAATGTATCAATAAATGTGATGAGGATTTATTTGAGTATAAATATTATCAGAAGATAATATTTGTATTGAAACTCACAGCTTTTCTTGTTGTAATAATAAAGTTGTAGTTGTTTACGCACTCATGTATTGACAACTCAGAATGGGTGATGTATACCTATTTTGGGGCGCCGGTTGGTATTAGAGCCATAAGTAAAAGAGCCCCGAGCCTCTATCTCGGTGACTTCTGTTGATGGGGATGCACCAAGCGCACTCTCCGTAGGGACGCCTGATTTCTGATGGCAAACCGATAGTATCATCTTTGGTGAGGTGTCTTTGACACATGTTGGTGTCGAGTCACGGTTGGTATCGAGCTTAGGGATATGATCTCTGGCGGAGATCGGAAATAGAACTAGGAGGGAGAGACGAGTAAATCCTTCGCTAGTGTGTCCTACCTAAGCTTATTTGTTAGTTGGTCAAGATATAGGATATTATGTGATATATTGATTTCCTTAATTAACCCTTGTTTTATGACAAGATTTGAGAATGTCGATCGAGAATATTAATGATGGAGTAAATGAGACCGTGGAGATGCTGATTTACCAACGAGGAGAGCGTCTGACCGGTGGCAATGTTCCTCCCGTGAACAACACCACCGGCGAGATGATGAACGAGGGATGTTTAGAAGCTTTTTGCGATTCATGCAAAATCGACGAGGAGACTCGTGTTCAAAATCTGAGGAGGAAATGATAGCAATTCACGGGTTGTCACAAATGCAAGATTCAAAGAGTTGGGACCACGAATTTAAGGAAAGCGATCCGATCGCCGCGAAACATGGGTCAAACAAATTACCAAGATATTCGATGTCTTGGGATGCACGGAGGAAACGAAGGTTCCATTCGCCACCTTTATGTTCCGTGGCGAGGCAACCATCGTGTGAGTCTCGTGAAGCGTACCCATCGGCCAAGACTCAAAGATGTCTTGGGAGGCGTTTGAGAGACTATTTAATGGCAAATACTTTTCCGAAAGTGTTCGTAATATGAAGGAAGTAGAGTTCATCGATTAGAGCAAAAACAACATGGCGGTGTCTCAAAGACGAGGCAAAGTTTGCAGAGTTATCGAGTTTGCACCTCATTTGGTGGAGAATGAGGAACGATGACGCGGATGTTTCTTAGAGGTTTGAAACCCAGATACGTCAAGATCTCATTTCTCATAAACTTTCTCTTTATTGAGATGTCATGAAATGAGGCTCAATTATTAGAAGCGAGATAACTAGTACGGCCAAGTCGAGGACCATAACCGAGGATCGCACTGCAGAGATAGCGATCAGCAATGAATAATGATAACTGCGGAGAAAGAAATAGACGGACGAAATGGTAACCACTCGGTGGTAATCATGGTCATGAAAATGAAGAAGAAGCGAGTCGGGAGGAGATTTTAAAAGAGGAGATTTAATAACGACTATGTGAAGACGCAGTCTGGGCTGAAGAAGAATCGGGTTCTAGGGAGGAGAACGACCACCGGTATATGCTACAAATGCGAAAAGAGGGACATATCGGTCCAAAGCGCCCACAACAGTTCAAGGTATGCTATAGTTGTGGAAAGGAAGGACATATCGCTTCGAGATCAGACAGTTAATGAAACCTAGTTCAATGGGACGGTGACTCAAAACATCGTCCCGAGAAAAAGTCAAAGTCAACGATTCCGGAAGAAGCGTTTGTTGTGATCCGTCATAATGCGAGAACCCAAACGAGGTGATCACGGGTAAGCTATTTATAAATTCTTGCGAAGTTTATACCTTACTTGATACCGGTGCTACCCATTCATTTATCTCTCTGCATGTGCTCAACGTTTAAACTTGACTCAGGAGAAATTAGACTTTGACCTATCTGTGGAAACTCCGTTAGGAGAAACTTTCATCACATCCATTGTTTATAAATCTTGTTTGATTCAAGTTGGCACCATCACCTTACCATTGACCTTATCTCTTTAAAGATACTTGCTTTTGATGTGATTTTAGGGATTGATTGGTTAACTACTCATCATGCCAAAATTGATTGTTTTCGTAAGGTTGTTAGTTTTCATATTCCTAACCAACTTGGTTGTATTTAATTCAAGCAACTAAACCATTAAAATCAATCACTATCATATCTAATCATAAAGCTATACGTTTATTGAAAAATGGATGTCAAGCTTTCTTAGCCCATGTTATGGATTTGAATAAAGACACGTCAAATTTGAATAATATTCTGTTGTTATTGACTTTCCGACGTATTTCAAGAACTTCCGCCTACCCCGTAACGTGAAGTTGAATTCTTTATTGATCTTGAACACCGGTACAAAGCCTATTTCTAAAACCCCATATCGAATGGCTCCTATTGAACTCGGGGAGTTAAAGGTCCAACTACGAGGAATTGTTGGACATTGGTTTCATTCGATCTAAGACATCTCCTTGGGGTGCTCCTGTTTTATTTGTAAAGAAGAAAAAGCGGAGTATGCGACTTCAGTATTGACTATCGGAATTGAACCATGTCACCATCAAGAATAGGTATCCTCACCTCGTATTGATGACTTGTTTGACCGGTTAAGAGGCACAATTCTTTTCAAAAATCGATCTTCGATTCGGATATCATCGGTGAAGATTAGAGGCGAGGATATTCCAAAGAGCGCCTTCGTAGAACTTCGGTATGGGCATTATGAATTCTTAGTCATGTCTTTCGGACTAACTAATGCTCCTGCGCTTTCATGGATATGATGAACCGAGTATTCAAGGAATATTTGGATCGCTTTGTTGTTGTCTTTATTGATGACATCCTTATATATTTAAAAAGTCGTGAAGATCATGAGCACCATTTGAAGCTGGTACTCCAAAGGCTTCGTGAAAACCAACTATATGCCAAATTGAAGAAATGCGAGTTCTGGCTTGAGGTAGTAGCCTTTCTTGGGCATGTGGTGTCAAAACATGGAGTATCTGTTGATCCGGCGAAGATTGAAGCAATACAAAGTTGGGAGCAACCAAAGTCCATTGATCAATCTGGCTTTTTGGGCTTATTTGGTTATTATCGGAGATTCGTGGAAGGGTTTTCTCGAATCGCTACTCCATTAACTCAATTTAACTCGGAAGGATACAAAATTTGTTTGGAATGAAGAATGCGAGAAAAGTTTCCAAGAGCTTAAGAGGAGACTTATTTCTAAGACTGTTTCTAACAATACCATCCGGTTCGGATGGATTTGTTATCTACAATGATGCTTGTGCAAAGGGTTAGGATGTGTTCTCATGTAACGTGGGAAAGTCATAGCCTATGCCTCGCGACAACTTAAAGAGTATGAGAGGAATTATCCTACTCATGATCTAGAGTTAGCAAAGTGATCGTTCTGCGCTTAAAGATATGGAGGCACTATCTATATGGGGAGAAAGTGGAGATATATTAGGATCATAAAAGCCTTAAAAATATTTCTTCACTCAAAAGAACTCAACACGCGGGCAATGACGTTGGCTCGAGCTATTGAAAGACTACGACCACACTATTCAATACCATCCCGGTAAAAGTTTAACGCGTGGTAGTACCGACGCGTTGAGTAGAAGATCATATGCGGAACGAGCGAGTGCGATGATGTCAAGTATACGCGTAGAGCCAACTTTAATAGAAAAAGTTAAGGTTGCTCAGCCATGGGCCGGGTCGATGCATATATGAAGAAGAAAGTACAAGAAGGAGCTATTCCTAAGCGAGAATTGATGAAGAAGGAATACTTGAGTCCACTCTAGACTTTGTGTTCCTAACGACTACGATTTGAAGTATAAGATTATGATGGAGGCACACAATACACCATTTGCAATCCATCCGAAGTACTAAAATGTATCGTGATCTTGACATACATTTTGGTGGAACAATATGAAGAAGAGAGATTGCAAAGTTTATCTCAATGTGTTTAACTTGTCAACGTGTAAAGGCGGAGCATCTAGTACCTAAGGGTCCGTTGCAACCACTTGAGATTCCGGAATGGAAGTGGGAACACATTACCATGGATTTAGTTTACGGGTCTTCCTACGGTTTCTCAAGGCATCAATGCTATTTGGGTTATTGGTTATAGATTAACCAAATCGCTTCATTTTTGCCGACACGGAGACTTATTCCTTGAACGTCTTGCTAGTATGTACGTAAATGAGATTGTGAGGTTGCATGGCATGCCTCAGTATCCATAGTTTCGGATCGTGACCCAAGATTCACTTCAAGATTTTGGGTTAGCTTGCAAAAAGCTATGGGCACGGATTTGCGATTTAGTTCTAAGATACCATCCCCCAAACAGACGGACAATCGAGAGGACTATTCAAACTCTTGAAGATTTATTAAGACTACGTGTCCTAGACTTCAAGGCGGTTAGGATAAGTATTTACCATTGGTGGAATTCTCCTACAACAACAGATTATCGAGCAAGTATAGGTGTGGCTCCATTCAAGCATTGTATGGGACGAAAATGTCGATTCTCCAATATGTTGGGATGAGGTGGGTGAAGCAACATTGTTGGGACCCGAAGTTAAGACGTATATGACTCACCGAAAAGATCCAAATAATTCGACAACGTATACAAACGGCTCAAGATCGACAAAAGAGTTATGCGGATCTTCATCGAAAGGACGTGGAATTTAATGTAGGGGATCATGTATTGTCATGAGTTGCTCCATGGAAGGGAGTTACAAGATTTGGGGAAGAGAGAAAGCTCAATCCACGATTTATTGGTCCATTTCAAATTCTCGACCGGAGTAGGAAATGTAGCCTATAGACTTGCGTTACCTCCGAGTATGTCTCTCGTGTTCATAATGTGTTTCACATATCTCGTACTTCGTAAATATGTGAAAGACCCGAACCACGTTATTGAGTTGAACCGGACGAGATAGTCAAGACTTAACGTATGAGGAGGTACCTATCAAGATCTTGGATAGGAAGGAGCATGTCCTACGCCTTGAAAGGTCATACCACAAGTTAAAGTTTTGTGGAGGAATCATGCTATAGAGGAAATGACCAGGAATTGGAAACTAAATGAAAGCGAGGTATCCTCACCTTTTGAAACACAGTATCGACGTCAATTTCGAGGACGAAATTTCATAAGGAGGGAGGTCAGTAAGACCGAAAATTTTTAAATAAAAGGAATTTCCTTTATTTATTATTTTGAAATAGTAAGGGTTGATTTGATTAATGTGGATAGTTAAAGGTTAAATACGCAAATATTTCAAAATAAGCAGTGGTTATAAAATATTCATTTTTATCGGGGAATATTCGTTTGGTCGTGGAATATTAAATGCTTTTGGGAATATTAAATGATTTACCAGTAAATGACCCATGTGTGGGCCCCATAACTGAAAGCGATTGGATGAAGAAAACGACAAATATAAGTTGGTTAAAAAAATAGCGTGCGTAGTTATTCGTTAAGATTTGTTGAATACCCGGTGGTTAAAATACGATGAATACGCGTGGTTGCACAAAGAAGTTGGCACCGGTATTGCACAGTATTGTTGAATTATTGATCCTTACGTAAGAAGGCACTACTCAATAATTTTCACGGTGAGTTATCGCTCAATATTTTATTTTATTGATTCAATAATTCTTTGCGTTGATATTTTATATTATTGTTGTTCAATAATTGTCAACGCGCATTATCTCCATTATCGGATCAATAATTCATATTATTTGAATAATATTATTAGATAGCATTATTGGCAATGTCTAGAAAGTTACATCAAGGAGAGGTTTGGTCACCTAATTGCGCGCCAAGAAGGAGAAATCCTTATCTGAAAGCCCCCTCTTCCAGGAACTACTGGTCATTATAATAATTGTGATTACGTAATATTATTTGTGAATAATTAATTATTGATTCATATGATAAAGAAATATTTATTTTATGAGGATATAAATGATGGATTTATTTATGTGGTTATAAATGAAGAAATTATTGTTGAGGTGTTTTATCAAGATTTTATCAGATGGAGGTATTAAAAATTAAATCGGGGTTTTGAGATATATTCATGGGGTTATAATTTTTAATCTAACCGTTGGATTGTGGTAATTTTTGGGTATGTTATACATACATAAGTTGAGTATATGTCCACAAATTTTGAACCGTTAAAATGCACGAATGATTTGTTATGAATTTTAAGAGGTGTCCGATTCTAGGAAATTAGGGTTATAATTGATTTTGGTGGAAAATTCTAGAATTGAGTGGGCCCCACTTGTGGTTGGTGAAGAAATGTGCTGAATTTTATTTCAAATGTGGTGGGTGGCAATAAGAAGAGTAAAGCCATGTGCAAAGCAGTCAAGTGTCGCTTCTACGGCTAACATTTTCCTATAAATAGAGGACTAAGTTAGAATAGAAAATCACACCGTAAACAAAGTTTTCTCTCTCTCTATATTATCGAGCGTATTTTGTGAGTATTTAGATACTTTGAGAGTCATTGCTCAAGATAAGTTTCATTCAAAGATCACTTGAGACCTTTCCTTCCAAAATCCGATTCTTTGAGGTAAGGGATATTATTTTTTTCGTAATGATATTATTTCTTCAATATCATTATCTTTGAAATGTTGATCTGAAGTTTTATCAAATTTGGAACTTTTTCATGTTTCGGGGTTACTATTCATGAGTTCTTATTCATGAGTTCTTATTCATGAGTTACTATTCACGAGTTCTTATTCACGAGTACTATTCAAGTAAGCGTGAAAATGTTTTTTTTTTGTGGAATTTCTATCTTTTGGTGTCTGAGTTACTATTCACGTATACGGCAAGACTATTCACGATCTGAAGACTATTCACGATACTGCACTATTCACCTAAAAATAAAATTTCTTCTTTTCGTCAAAATATCTATTTCGGATACTAGCTCGATCAGATCCATGTTTTGATCATTCTTGAATTTTACACCACTATGATTATTTTTGAGGTATTGTTGGACATGGATAAAACAAAGTACGAATCCTTAATCCTTAATCCTTGTCATTTTGTTTCTTTGGATTCGTTTCTTTAAAAATATTTTCATCATCCTCGGTCTTAAATGATGATATTATTGAATATCTTTGGCTTCAGAAGTGCAAAGATGAATGATTTTCAAGAATATCTTTGGCGTAGTGCAAAGATGAGCAGTGTTTAAATGAACATGACCGATCGATGAATATCTTTGGCCTTTAGTGCAAAGATGAACAGTGTTGAGATGAACACGACCGATTGATGAATATCTTTGGTTCTGTAGTGCAAAGATGAATATTTGATTTGAGATGAATATTGATTGATGTTACAGGATAAAATATTGATGATGGACCGTTAAATTCATAGATTATAGTAGATTTCATTCTCTACGTAACTCTTCTTATGAATTATTATTTCACGCGAATATTGATTTAAAATTTGTTGCTATTGTATTCTATTAAATTTTTCCCTCGTTGAAGACTAACGATAATTTGTTGTATATTATCTTAGTCATAATATTCTTTATCGAGCTAGTTGAGCTCACCCTTTTCCTTTTGTTCCATTCTTCTCGTGGAGGCGAGAATATAGTGAGGCACGAAGTCGGGTTATGGAATGAAGGTTTTAGAAAGGATTGTTTAGTAGTCCTCACCATTTTTGTAAAATAATGTATCAATAAATGTGATGAGGATTTATTTGATTATAAATATTGTCTAGAAGATAATATTTGTATTGAAACTCACAGTTTTACTGTTGTAATAATAAAGTTGTAGTTGTTTCTGTACCATGTATTGACAACTCAGAATGGGTGATGTATACCTATTTTGGGGGCGTCACAACCTACCCCAGTGAGGAGGAGCCTACTTGATAATCCTTTGCACGATCGGGCTAAGGTACTTCGTGTAAAGAAAATAAGAACCAAGATAACCCCCCTGACTGCCGAAGAGCTCCGAGTTCCCACTTCTTCGGCTGTCACTCCTCCGACTACGTCTACAGAAATCCATGTGCCTGACGATGAACCGACCGGGTCTGTCCTCACTCCATCTCGAAAAAGAAAACATCCATCAGACAGCCACCCCGGTTCATCTTCTGCACCGTCACCAACTCCTGAACGGACTCCTGTCCGATCCCCCTCTCCCGAAACCATACACGTGGACCCTTCACCAGTTCGCGATGAACCTCCGCCTTCTCCTCCAAGACAACCAACTACCGAAGTCGATCAGGACGCCATGGCCTCCCCAACAATGTGGCTCCGATTCAATGCCCATTTTCCCTTCCAACTGTTCAACACCTTTGTTCGTGAAACCGACGATCATCGGTTCGGGAACAGTTCGAATGGGGATCTACTCAGCGAAGGCATGAACTACTTGGCGAAGGTAAATGAGTGTCTTCTTTATTTCTGAATTTATCTTCATATTTATATATCCGGCGATCAAATAATATTGGAAACACATAGGCCAATGTCAGTGTTCGGGTGTCTTCGCCCGAGGTCCCTCGGTCGAATCTGAGGAAGAGGCCCCGAGGAAGGAGAATGCCCTTCAAGTCTGCGCCAGCTAAAGAGAAGACTCAACGTGAATGCCTTCTTCATACGAATGAAGGTCTTCAAAAGAGTTAGCGCAAGCTGAGGAGATGTGAAGGCCTCCAATGAAGAACTAAAGTCAACCAAAGCACAAAGACGAAGAGATTGTCAAAATGAATGTTGACTTGGTTCAGAGGAGCGATATAAGGATGGAGAAGATCGAGGAATTAAAAGCTGATGCTAAGATCCTGACCAAGACCATCCATAAGTCGGAGGCGCAGAGACTCGTCACATGAAATAAAGCGCTCAAACTCAAGAGAAATCCGAGAACTCAAGGCTCTTCGGGACCTTGGACCTCCTTTAACCGACGACCTTCGCAAACAAATATGTGAAGAGTATCGGAACTCGGACGAAATCAACGGGGAAATAATGAAGATATATTCCGAGAGTTACGAAGCTTTGCCGAAGTCGTGGCAAGGAGAAGCTGTCTGCAGCAAACTTAGACCCATCCTTACTTGATTCTTCGGACGACGAAGATGGCGTACCTGGTCGATGTTCTGCTTTTTGTTTTTTTCTGTCTTTAATTTATAGTATTTATAAAAATTATCCAATATTGTAATTAGATTAAATATTAATAAAATGGCTTCATTCCTTATGACTTCCGGTATATTTATTTTCTGCCAATACTCCAATATTTATTTAAGTGAAAAGATGCACAAACTCCTTCATGGGCTGAACCCGAACTGTTAAGTAACAACTAAACATGTCATATAACAGATAAGATGAAGTTTAACAATGAAGCTTCCCGAACTCAACACTTAGAAAAAATTTAGGTAATAAAGTAAAGGGATACTTATTAGTTATCAAGTGCGAGACAGATTCGCTTCATTAGGAATTTGTTTACCCCAAAAGGCCTAATAAAACCAAAAGATGACATTTGCCTACCACGAAGGGCCCGACAAAGTCTAAAGGATGACACTTTGCTCACCTCAAGAAGGGTTCGACAAGGTCTAAGTGTCGATAATCGCCTACCACGTAGGGTCCGACAACGTCTTAAAGATGACACTTGCCACCGCGAAGGGCCCGACAAGGTCTAAGTGTCGACAATCGCCTACCACGTAGGGCCCGACAACGTCTTAAAGATGACACTTGCTTACCGCTGGCGAAGGGCCCGACAAGGTCTAAAGTGTCGACAATTGCCTACCACGTAGGGCCTAACAACGTCTTAAAGATGACACTTGCCTACCGCGAAGTGCCTAACAAGGTCTAAGTGTCCACCGTCAAGAGGTCGCCATCGAATGGCCAGCGAGTCCACCCGAACCTCCTAACACCAATGACGTTGGCCTACCACGAAGGGCCTGACAAACTCATAAGGACCACCTGCCAAAAAGGCTGCCATCGAATGACCAGCGAGTCCACCCGATCCTCCTAACACCAATGACGTTTGCCTACCACGAAGGGCCTGACAAACTCATAAGGACCACCTGCCGAAAAGGTCGCCATCGAATGGCCGCCGAGTCCACCCGAACCTCCTAACACCAATGACGTTTATTTACCACGAAGGGCCGATAAACTCATAAGGACCACTCACGAAAAGGTCGCCATCGAATGGCCAATGAGTCCACCGAACCTCCTAACTTCGTTGAAACCGATCAAGAATGAAGACAAGATTTGTTCGAGAAAAAGGGAACTTTTATTGATGATGACATAAATATTTACTGAGACTTCCAGCAGATCGACATTATTTCTATCGAAAAGTACTTTCTAAGCTCGCCAACATGTACAAGTATTCTTAAATGTTTGACCCATCTAATGTTTTCAATCGATAAGTTCCCGCGGCCTAAGACTTCAAATGATTTCATACGGCCCTTCCTGGGTTTGGCATCGCCTTTCCAGATTCGAGGTGTAGATGCTTCGCTTCTCGAGGACAAAATCTCCTACTTGAACATTCAAACTTTACTCCCTTGTTATAATGCTTGGCCACTCTTTCACGATAAGTCGCTAACTGATTAAGGTCATTTTCTTATTTCCTCAAGCAAATCAAGGTTGGCCTTAAGCCCTTCCTCATCAGAGATCTCTCGAATTGGTCGACCAAGACTTGAGATCCAATTTTAACCGGGACTAAGGCATCGCATACCTATAGCCGCCTAAAAGGTAAATCCCCGTCAGAGTCCCTGAGTAGTTCGATAAGCCCATAACACGCTAAGTAGTTCCTCCGCCATCGCCGCCTCGGCTTCGTCCAATCTCGCTTCGATCCCATTCAAGCAGCTGCTCATTGGTCACTTCAACTTGTCCATTCTACCGTGGATGAGCCATCAAGTCTTTCTGTCTTTGAATCCCCGATTCTTTCAAGAATGCTTCAAATTTCGATCCCACAAACCGACGTCCATTGTTCGATATTACCACCTTAGGAATCCGAAACTAAATACTACCGATTCTTTCAAAATTTCAAGCATTCTCGTTCGTTATTAACCTAAGTGGCTTTGCTTCTACCCACTTGGTCATATAGTCGATGGCAACTATAACAAAGTCGACTTGACCTTTTGCCTTGGTGAAGTGGACCCAAAGATATCAACCCCCTGCATAACGAAGGGTATAGGAGATAAGATCGAGTATAGCTCTTCCGTGGTCGATGATGGGATCGAATTTGAAATGACACTTCTCGCACTTTTCGACGATTCAACCGCTTCTTTAAAGATGGTAGCCAAGAGTATCCTTGTCGAAGTACTTTATAAAGCTAATGATTTAGCCGCCATACGGTCGCCACAGATACCTTCACGTACTTCCCAAGAGCATATTTCATTTTCGGATGGAGTCGCATTTCAAGTAGTGGAGATGAGAAAGCTCTTCTAACAGATCCCCATCAATCGTAACAAAATTAGTACTTTTGTACTTGATTTTTTCAAGCGAGCATCCGATCCGAAGGTAAGACGCCATCTCGCCAGATACTCTATATATGGAGTCAACCAAAGGTTGTTCGATCATTAATGCACATTACCGATTCATAATGGACACTAGATGTTGCAAAGTTTCTAAATAAACCGACCCATCAAAGACGTTAACATCCGTAGTGGCTAATTTGGAGAAGTGCATCAAGAATTGAATTGTTATTACGCTCGACCCTTGAAACTCGTAGGATTGGAAATGTCAAGTTGTTCCTTCAATTTCGTTAGATATTTGATCATTTTGGGCCTCGAGCTTCAGATTCCCGTAAAGTTGCTTAACGACTAACCGAGAATCATCAAGATGATTATTCTTTCAGACTTCAAGACTTTTTGCCGGTCAGAACCTCGCAAGTACCGCTTCATACTCAGCTTCGTTGTTTGTCGCTTTGAATCGAAATCATGGCTCATTGACTTGAATCCTCCGGACTTGTCGAATAATCCCTACTCCATCGACGTCCGTGGTAGAAGACCAATCTGCATCTGGCATTCATTTAACTCGCTTCATCAAGAATCAGAATCGCTTCGTCTGATCCTTCACCTGCTACAACTTCATCACTTCAAAACGAGCATTCATTCAACAAAAATCAGCCAAGGCTTGCCCTTTGATGGCGGTTCGGGATGATATTCAATGAAAAATTGTGACAACTCCATCGTCCACGCAATTTAATCTCCCCGATACCTCGTGTTTGCCCATAATCTTCTTTTAAAGGTCGATTCAGTATATACTATTACCAATCTACCTCGAAGTATTGCTTAAGCTTTCGACTAGCAAGTTATTAAAGCAAAAGCAAACTTTTCAATGTTCGGTACCTTGTTTCAAAGATCCCAAGGACATGGCTTACATAATAAACCGGGTCGCTAACCCCAACTTCACGCACAAAACCGCTCCTATCGCCAACGAACTAGCTGCTAAGTACAAATATAGGGGTTTAAGAGAGCGGGCTTCACCAACAAAGGCGCCAAGATAAGTAGGACTTGATGCTCGAAGGCGCCCTCACATTCAAGTCCATCAAACGTCTTTGCATTCTTGACCCTTTCAATGTATCAAAGAACGGTGAGACATCTTTCCGCCGACTTGGACATGAACCTCCTTAAAGTCGCAATCCTTCCAATGACGTTGAACATCTTTAAATGACCGAGGAGTCTTCATGTTCGTGATCGTCAATCTTCTCGAGATTGGCTTCGATTCTCTCGATCGACAAGATAACCCGTAAATTTGCCAACCCCTAATCAAGAAGTGCACTTAGTGGGGTTCAATCTCAAATCAGGTTGATTTAATTATTTGAAAGCATTCTTCTAAATCATCCAGATGTTTATGTACCAACATACTTTTGACAATCATGTCGCTCTACATAAACCTCCACATTCCCGCCAAATTTGATATCCTCGAAAACATGGTTCATCATCCTCCGGTATGTGGCTCCAAAGATTGATGAGGCCGAAAGTCATTTTCTTATAGTATATACCGAACGAGCGCGTAATGAACGCCGCCTCTTCTAGATATCCTCCTGCACATGGAAATTTGATGATATCCAGAGAATGCGCCCATGAAACTTAATAAAGCATACCCAAGTGGCATCGATTAGTTGGTCAATGTGGGGTTGAGGGTAGAAATCCTTCTGACAAGTCTTATTTAGATCGGTGTAGTCGATGCAGACATCGCCATTTACCATTTTGCTTCGCACCAAAGACTACATTCGCCATCCATGTGGGTAGTCAATCTCGAAAATGAAGTCACCGCCAACAGCTTTTGTAATCTCTTTATCAATTATTCACGACGCGTTCAAAGCGAAAATCCTCCTCTTCGTCGGATGGCTTTTTCGACGGGTCCACCTCCAACCGATGCTCAGCGATATCCCCGCTACCTCGGCATATCCCGAGGCTCCCATGAAAAAATATCAACATAGCATTGCAGGAGCTCATGAGGTTCGTCTCGAGATGTTCCGCGGATCTAAACCTATTTTCACCGCTCTTGTTTCTCTTTGCGGGATGAGCTCTATCTCCTCTGTTTCTTCAATTTGGCATGACCAATGGTTCGAACTACTCTCAGAAGGGTTCGATCTCTATCGCCATAGTCTGCATTTTCGCTCGATACTCCCACTCCTCAAGTGATCACAACATTTCTATAACATCTTCTCGCCAGATCCAAGTCTCCTTCACCTCGCCGAACCCTACGAGCAGAGGAAATTTGATTTTGAAATGAGGAATAGAGGTCACAACTTGCAAAGCAATTAAAGTAGCCTTCCCAAAATAAGATTATAAGCGTAATCTATACGCACAACATAAAATTTGTAAATAATTTCTACCGTTGGGGCCGTTCAAGACGATGGCGATTCAACGGTTCCAAACCACCTCGACGGGTTCATTACTAAAACCATATAAAGGAGCCTCCGTCCTATCTCCATCTTTCGCCCATCTAGTGCATCCTCCGATAAGCGTGGGCATACTGAATATCTACTGTAAGACCCATTATCTACCATCATCCGCTTCATATTCATCGAACCCACTTCATGCGGCAACAAGACCAATGATCCTCGTGTGGTTCGATGACTTCAAGGGTAATCTTCATCAAGAAAAGAGATTACCAGACTCGAATAAGGTCTGTCGGTCTTCGGGAGGGTACCCGACATCGATACGAATCAATCCAAGTAGCTTTTTGCCGCTTCTTTCCTAACGAATTTGCCGAAGTAATTTCATGATGACATCTATCACGTGCCTTGCAGTAATGTCGCTCCGAGTCTGGCAATACTTTCAATCGAACCTGGTTGCACTTTCTTTTATTGATCGTGACCAAGCTTGATGGTAATCACAATACTTACGAGAATTTTCTTTTCCCGCTTAATGTTATCTCGAGGTGGTTCGAAAATAGGTTGATTCTTAATTTGATCCAAGATAACACCTCTCGCCTCGTGTTAAGTGCGTGTACGCCCTATTCACTCTTTCAATTTGAAGTTTGATTTAACGCCCTCCACCCTGTCTCCAATTGTTATACTTTTTCGATCCGCCTTCATAGCGGTCTTTATTACCTTCATTCTTTCTCTGGTCTCTATCGGTTCTATCCCGATCTGTCTCTTTAAGCCGGTCCGAAGTAGGACGTTTGAGGCTATCCATGGCTTCCTCCACCACGATATAACCTTCAGCTTTGTCAAAGGCCTCAGCGAGACTCTTCGGGTGATGAAACATTAACTTCTTCACTAACTTCTCCGATTGACCAGATCTAATCCATTTCAAACAGTCCAACTTGTAGATCGCTCAGTCCGCTACTGGGCCGATCGCTTCACGGAATCTTTTCACATATCGCCCAAAGACTCATTCAAAACCGTCGAACTCGAGCCAACAAACCAGTTGGTTTTCCCTTCTTTGTTGCTCCCAAAGCGAGCATGAAATTTATCGCATATGCCCCGCCAAGATGAAATCAACTGAGGGCAAAGTCCCCATCCACCGCCGCATCCTTTTCGAAAGTGTTGTGACAAAAGTATGACACTTAGCAAAGATCGCTAAAGTCATAATAATCCATCACGGTCGAATCACCGATCAAGGGTCATAGGATCCCCGATCCATCATAACTCTCAATATGGGGCAACTTCTTGGTGGGGTTAGCTTTTTCTTTAAGAATCTCCGCGAAAAAGGGGATGCCTTTTTTCCCAAGTATCCTTCGCTTTTTGTACTTCTTAAACCGCTCAAGTTCTTTTAACTCTTTGACCAAATACTCTACACCTTCCGTGAGATGATGCTTCTTTTTCCGGTGACACCTTCCTCCTCCGAGTAGATAGGTTTTCACAATAGAGCCTTCAATTCTAGAAGGGCTTCTTCGATGACGAGTGTCCACAGTGGTGGTGTACCCTCGCAGAGATTTCTGGAGTACGATCTCTAGATATGCTTCGGCTTTCGAGCTCGGCATTAAGGCGAGAATGTGCAACAACAAGGGCTTTCTTTGTGGTTTCGTGAGTATGATCTCCGGATCGACTCTTCGTTTCTCTCCGACCGCCTCCTTAGAATCGACAGGGGTGATGTACCTCCTCGATCTTTGAGGAGTAGGCTTTCGGATCTTCTTCTTTTCTATTTCTACCGAGACTCTCGGGTCCCGAATGAATGTGTTCTTTCCCACTTTGTCCTCGCTTCTTCTGGACCGATTATAACCGAGCTCTTCGTCTCTCAACTCGCCATCCGCCATCCGCTTCATTTATATCCCCGTCGTTGCTTCACGAAGTACTTCCATAGCTCTATCCGCCTTCATCCGCCATCTTAGCTACCGTGAAGCTTTTTCATCCCGGTCCCTCTTGGTATCGAGTTCCCAGCGAAGTGCCTTCTACTCGCTTCCTAATCGTGGCGACGCTTTATCAATCGAGAAGACTAACCCACGCTTAGCCTTGCCCACCGCCTTCGATAGAAAATCTTGGGGATCGTTTGGACGTTATGCCAAGCATTTAACACTTATCACGGCCCCAAACGATCCTCGATGACACTCGTGGTGTCGATTCACCGCCGCCTCTACGCGCTTCTTCAGTGTAGGTGTTCTACTCTTCACCATGAATATCGACGTAGAAACAAACACGACCGTGATTGAAAAATACTCGTGACACTAGAACTCACCCCTCATTCTGGCGCTTAATGTTAACGCCAAGATCTTTCTCCACGCCCCAATCACCAAGACGCGCCCAATATCCCCGCATACGATTCAACAAGTCAACACTAAAAGCAGCGGACTACCGACCGTCGAGGGATACCCGCGTGAGAGTCAAGACAAGCGATCACAAGGTCAACAATGGAGAGAAAAATATTATCTAATGCCCGAGAGATAGAATAAGAATCATAATGAAATGTGTATTATTTACCTCTTATGTGATCTAAAGCCCCACGATACTCCACTTTGCCATCGTACACCCACCATCTCCTCGACACCTTTTTTCCCCACTTCCTATTATTTTCAAATAGAAAGTAAGCAGACTACTTTCACACCTTCGCTACCACTGCTTGCCATCACGGTCATCTTAGTCCCATCCTCATTAATGCCACGCAAAGAAAGTGGCGTATATAATAGTCAACTGTCATTTTGGCATAATGATTCTTTGGTCAAAGTTGGATTAAGTGACATTTGTATAATGGGCCAATTCAACGACTAAGCCCAAATAATGGAAATGACCCAAGAATTGGGATCCAACCGAAAGAACCCAATGAAATGATCAAGAATGCCTTTCAAACCGTTTTCGGACCAACCGCATGACTTAAAGATAACACGATCCAAGGGAGGAGGTTTTAAGTTTCAAATCCAATAAGGAAAAGGATGACATACCAACATCGATATAGAATTAAACATGCATGTATCTGATGTGTTAACTGGTTTTTATTTATATAAAACAAAATAAAATTTAAAGTCCAAAAAAGAAAAGAAAAAAAGAAACCCCTCTCTCTCATCATCTGACTATATATCCCCTTCCCCTCTCCTCTTCCCGGTCCCTGTCCCCGCCCATGCATCCCCCGACCTAGCCCCAACCATCACTCTCCTCCTCCTTTCTCCAATAGGAGTACTATTAAACAAAATTCAGACAGAACTCTTTTGAAAACTCACAAACATACAGTTAGCACCCAAAAAGTGAGGATGCATTTTACTTAAACTTAAAAAACCTTACAGTTCATTTTGAACGGATAAAGACTAGAAGAGTGCATTTTGTTAGTGAAAAAGAATATTAGGATGCACTTAAATATATTTTAAATACCGGAGTGCAAATATCAAGAATCCTACAAATTTTAGATCATAAACTATATTTTAATATAAAAAGAGTAATATTATTTTTTTTTAGTATAGAGAAAGTGTTGTAAGTGATCACTTAAAAAGTTACGACATGTACTTAAAAATAGAAGATTTAAGAAATGACTTTTAGGTCCTAAATTTCTCAAAAATAAATAAATTTAAATATTATTTATTTATGAAAAACAGAGAAGGGGAAGAGGGACGGACGACCCTTTTTTCTTCTTTCAAAACTCACAAACATCATATAGTCAGGTGGGTTGAATTTTTAGATTAATGGCGTAATGGGAGTAGTGGCTACTCCACCATGCGGCAGAACTGGTATGGTATCTGTCTCCAAAATTTGGTTGTAAACGAAATTAAAATAAGAGGATAATGGGCGGGCTAGCTGGCAGCTGCAGTACTAATTAATTATTGTGTATTGAGGGGAGGGGAGGGGAGGGGAGGGGAGGGGAGGAGGTATCTTATAATGTAGCCAAACAAACAAATGAGACACACACAAACACTTGCTTGAAAGAGTTCAGCCGAGTCTAATCAAATTCCTCAGATACCCTAACTTTACTTTAGTATAATAAACTATTTATTTATTTTCTTTCTAATAATGTATGTGACTACTAACTAGACTCAGGATCCAGAATTAGGTTACTCTTCGATTTAAATGAATTAGAGAATTTTTATTTTATAGTTCATATTTAAAATATATTAGAATATGACATTATAATTATAGGAGAGAGATGATAATGACGAAAAATATACAAAAAATAGAGAGTCTCTATTCATTTAAAATGAAGAGAATCCTAATCTTTGATCGGAAGTCTAATTTTATCCATCTTCTCATACTCAATAGGATCCATCATACTTACTTAACCAACATAAATGATCAATTTTTCGTATTTGAGAAAGAAAGAAAAAAAAAAAAACAAAAATATTTACATTACTAGTATAAAATGAAAGAATTTTCAATTTAACTGAGAAAGTATAAGCCAAAAGCATGTGCTATTAAAATTAAAATCCCTTGCAAGAAAAGAAGATACCAGCTTATAATTCTAAAATAAAAAAAAATATTTAATATTTTTAGTATAAATAAAAGAAAATATTCAGAAATCGGAGGAGGTCGAAAACACATAGGATAGGATAGGAGTGATATATGGAGTAGAAAATAAAAGAGAACCACCCCCGTATGTGATTGAGTGAGAGAATGAAATAGAAAGAGACTTTGACAAGCTGCCAAATCCTGAGACAGGCAAGCAGGCAGGTGTCCTCTCATCATTTTTTGGGATCCGGTTGGTATGAAGTTATTTTTTTTGCAGTTTTGGTTAATTAACCAATGTAGAATCTTTTGACATACATACCGCCACCGCTTACATCCCATTTTGATTAATGAAACCAACTTACCCCAAAATAAACTTCATACTAATCACTTCCATTTTGAGCTTTCTCTCTGACTCTTTTCTCTTTTTCTCTCTCTTCTTACCCAAAGAATCTTTTCCTTTCTCCTTGGCCCCACCCTAAACTTTCCTCCCTCTCATATTACATAACCAAAAGTTAAATTATCCAGACTAAAACAGTAGTAGTAATATACTCCATCCGTTTTGTTTTTTTAATATAAATCGTTTTTAGAGAAATATTTTTATTATTTAATATAAATTATTTTAGAATTTTAAATAAATATTAATTGTTTAGTTTCTAATATCATCTCAAGTATTAAATATAATTTTGTTTCTCTCACTATTTTCTGTCTAATAAATAATAATCTCTTCTTTCAATCTGAGGGATTTAAATGTATAATTGATATTATAGTTAATGTTATATAATTATTTTTTTAATACTTGTGCAGAACTCTAAAATGATCTATATTAAGGAACGGAGAGAGTATTTGGTGAACCATGGAGCCTCGTACATATATCGATTGACTAATAAAATATTAAAACATCTATCTTGCGTGTTAAAATTATATTAATTAATTAATCAAAATTAATTTCATGTTAATTACCGCCTATCCTATGTACACATTATACATTCCAGTAGTAGTATATAACAAGCAAACCGGAAACAGAAGTTTTTACCTCTATATCTCACTAATTCACTCTCTCTCTATGCTTCATCCCTTTCAAAAGAGAGAAGATACTCCTATATCTCCTACAATCTCAGAATGAAAAAAGGATTATCAGTGTGACAAGATTCAAAGGCGCCGTCCAATTTTTACCCATTTATCTACAATTTCCAAGGAATTTCGTCTCCGCCCATTTTCCCTTACCTTTCTCTGAAACTAAACACAATACATTAACATTTACATGAATATGAGAGTCGTTGTGGATAAAATTACAATGGAAAACAATGTATCTACCTGTTTGATATTTTCCGTCCTCATTTTCTCTATCTTCCATCAATCCCTCGCGGGTTTGCTTTCCGAACCGGCACAACCTTTGAAGCCCGGAGATTATCAGTCTCCTAACACAGTCCCAGCATTTCCAGTTCAGACCCAAGCCCAAACATGCCGCCTCGACCTCTCTGCCGAGCTATTTGGCGGCGTCAACGCTGCTTGCGGCAAAAACCTCGACCGGAGCCGCTGCTGCCCGGTTCTCGCGGCTTGGTTGTTTGCGGCGCACGCACGATCAGCTCTGCAGGTATCCGCAGCCCCTCCGGATTCGTCAGACCTTCCGATGCTGCCGGATGACTCGCAGAAATGCGTAAACTCGCTACAGACGTCACTACAGAGCCGTAACATTCACATTCCCCAGCCAAACTCCTCGTGTGACGCCGTTTTATGTTTCTGCGGCATTCGGCTTCATCAGATCAGCTCGCTGAGCTGCCCCGCCGCTTTCAACGTCTCGGGGACTGCTCGAAATGCGACACCGACTGCTGCCTTGAGGAATTTGGAGCATAACTGCCGGAATTCGTCTTACGCCGGTTGTACTAAGTGTCTTGGTGCTTTGCAAAAGGTCAGCTTTCCCGTTTACTTTTTTGCAATTTCCTTTTTGCTTTTTGGTTCCATTTTACTTGATTTCTACCTAATTAATTGACTCCTAAGGTTTCTTTGAATTTGTACGTGTGAATACATGTATGTATAAAATGGATGGGAACTACTTTTAATTAATTCGTATCATCTATGAATATTTGTTTGAAAATTTATATTTTTGTCGGGTTGAACTTCATTTTCTGGGCTTGAACTACTTTTATGAATATTTAAAAAAATTCATAGTTGTACTCGAGCTAATATTATTATTATTTTCCCAGAATGTTACGGTTTAAAGATTATAACAAATAACTAAAAAAGTTTAAATTGGCAAGGTGCATGGTAACAATGCGTAAATATATATATATATATATATACCCAAACCCAAAGTGAGTGATATTTTTGCCATATTTATGATAATATTGCAGAAAACAGTCGATATATATATATATATATATATATATATATATATATATATATATATATATATTATCGATCAGATGCCAAAGAAAATGACTTATCAAATGAATAATAAACCAATTTTAACCACAAACAATTAAGTCTTCCACTTATTCTTTCCTATATTACTATTTTTTTTTTGGCTAAATATGTTTATTTGTGAATACAGCTGAAGGGAGAGGGCAAGAATGGAACAAGGCACCCTCATCCCAACGACGAAGCCGAGGGTAACGATGACAGAGCAAGGAAGATGTTGAACAGGGACTGCCAGCTGATGGGCCTGACGTGGCTGCTGGCCAGAAACAAGACTGCCTACATACCAACTGTGTCGGCTGTATTGCGCGCCATCATGTACAGTGCGCACCCACCCCACGAGTCCAGGTGCAGCCCTGACCAAGAGAACATGCCCTTGGCCGTCGATTCCCTCCAGTTTGAAAAGGCTTACGCTTCATCATCCTCCTCCATTTTACAACATCTCTATCTCTCCTCCCATATTTTAATACCTATTCTGCCCTTGATCATTTTATTTTCTCTGTTTGTCTACTAGCGTGGGTGTTTTGTGAATTGTGATGTCGATTGTCGGGGGGTTTGGTTGTTCAGTTCACGTGAAGCTAGATGACAAATGGGATATATGGAACCAGAGGGGTCTTTTTTGTCTTTTTGCCCCACTCCCTCACCCCCCTGTAAATTTCAGATTTAGTCATGTACGTTCTGATATGGAGTAGGAGGAAATCTTACCTGCAGCTACTTGAAAATTGTTTGGTTTACCTAACCAACTAATATATTTTTCCTTGAACTTTTTCATCCAGCCATTTGAACATTTTGACTCCCCAATTCGGATCCCGTTAGTAAAAAATTATTTTTTTTGATAAATTGATCAATTGACTAATAAAATATTAATATATATATAATTTTATTTGCGTATTAATATTCTATTAATTAATTGACTAATTTAATTTAAAATAAACCGCATACTAACTGCTTTTTCGGTTCGTTCGTTCAACAAGTAAGAATAGGGGTGTTGGAAGAAATGATTAAAAAATAAAGTTTGGTATATAAGTTGGGAGAGTATGTTTTTGTTTTGTGGATACCAATAGGGTCTAAAAGTTTTGACCCTTTTGGTAAATCTCGAGGGTGAAATTCCCCAGGACTCTGGAGTATATTGGTCTCGTAGGTGTAAATCTCGAGGGTGTAGTAATTAATTGTTATCCAAACACCCCTTTGATGATTTGATTTGATTTGATTTAATAATAATAATATTTGTCCACATGGTTGAGGGAGAGAATCCCGGTTGAATGTTTGTCATGACCTACCTACGGCTACAGGATCATCTCTGATGATTTTTTGTGAAGATCTTTACGAGAGTTTTATTTTGGGGTTGAAAGCATATTCAGTGGTTTATAACTCTTTTTTTTTTTATTTTTTTTTCTGTATATCAAAATAACCTTGTTTTGATATGAATTTATTTTTACAAGTTGACAAAAAATTAGAAGTCATCAAACATCATTTATTTTTACATATAATTATTTTAAATTTTTAATTATTCAGTATATGATTTTTTTTTATATTTAATAACTTAGCTTGCTATCAATATTAGGATAACTACAAATTTGGTTCAAAAAATTAATAAATATATCGATTATAATTATCGTTAATGTTTTTAATGTGGCTTTAGTTATTTTTCGCTTATTATTATTATTTTGTTTGTTTATTTATATTATTATTATTATTATTATTTGTATTTATCTGTTCCATAAAAAGAGTTTATTCTCACTATTGAAAATATTATTATTATTTACTCTAATCATTGGGCCGACTGGGTCAACCAAGAAAATATTCTAGACGTATCAATTATTATTGTTTACATATTTTTTTTTTATTATAAATAATCGTTTTACTTTATCTCTCTTAATTCATTGTTCAACGGAGACAATCATCATCACAACTCAAATACTATTTTAAATGTACTGTTTTTACGTTACTTCGTTTTTTTGGTAAAAATAAACTGCGTTTGGTGGTTTTCAATTTTCTAATACATAGACAAAAAAAAAGAGTTGTGAGCCATTGAATTTTCTTTTTGATGTGTTGTCAACCCCACAACAAAACCCTCACAAGATCCTCACAGAGAAATCCTCACAGAGGATCCTGATCCACGGCTACTACTCTCGTGTGTTGGCAGTTGGTAGTGAGAAGGGGAGTGGTTAGCATGAAATTTATTTTTGTGAGTAAGTTGGTCAATTGGCCAATAGAGTGTTGATATGCACGCGAGATTTTATGTGTGTTAGCATTCTATTAGCATTCTATTCGAGCTGAATATATTTAAATGGTAAATAACATTTCATATTTTATATCGTTAACATTTATGGTAAAAATTTATGGAGTGTGTTATAAGTGGTTTTGAGTATCAAGTACGAATTTCGTACACCACTCCTTAATTATTGTTGTATCTATAATAATAAGTGTGACGCCCCCAAAATAGGTCCAATTCATCCAATCTATTCTGAGTGGCGAAATACATGGTACAGAAAAAAACTACAACTTTATTACTACAATTGTCGTGCAAAATACAACAACGCATATACTGTGAGTTTTAATACCAACTGTAACTCATGTCCCAACTATGGACAACACCTCACATTGATACATTACATAAAGGTACAGTCAATAACTGTTTTAAAAATTAAAATCTTTGGGAAGTGCTCAAAAAAATCTTCGTACATAGGAGGCCATGAATCTAAGTTATTATAGATATCATATGCCCAGAGAATTATCATTGGTTGATCCAATAGACTCCAAAGAATAACGAGAAGATTACTATCATGTACTTCCTTCCAATGGTGAGTCTTCTCTTGACATATAACTATCTCCATTGTCTCCAGTTGAAAATTATATTTCAAATTAACTCCAAGATCATATAGGTAGTGCTCATAGATATATTCAGCAAGTGGATGTGCACAACCCTGTCTTATGATAACTCGTAGGTCATTAGCCATCTTGTATGATAGTGGCAAAACACCCTTCCAAAGTTGGGTTCACCTTACCCTATTCGGTTCACCAAAATCAATTATCAAATGACGTATACAATACGACACACTTATCTAAAGTTCTCAATAAAATTATTTTCATACTATTTAGGGAGAACCTCAACAATTTATGTACCACCGATTCTATTCCCCTCGTTATCCCCGGGTCGACCCAATTCGACAACATCTTATTACCCGAAAGGAATTGTGAAGCAAAAGGGTGAAGACAACTAGCTCAAGAAAGAATATTATGACTAAAGATAATTAAATTATCAATAGCCTTCATCAGTAATAAATCGTAGATTTAGAATATACGGTAGATGATAAAACTTTTCAACCATAGTTCAGGCGGAATGAACAATCCATTAGAAGAGTCGAATAGACTATAATGTCTATTATCTTCTATGTTAAAAGTCCACCAATAATATTTTATCCTCAGTAACATCAATCAATGATCCCCGCCCACAATCATATGAATAACTCATAATCATATTTGTGGTTCCAAATTTCTTTTCTCATCAAGGACAAAGATAATTTTCATCACCTGTCTTTTCCCGAAATATCAAAGATCCTGGTTATACCAAATCACAGCCTCTGCTCATAATCATATTAATAAGTTCATCTTGCACTACGGGCCAAAGATATTCATTAATGCTCATCTTTGCACTACTGCACCAAAGATATTCAACAACAAGTCATCTTGCAGACTCACGGGCCAAAGATATTCAATAAAGACGTCATCTTTGCACCACAGCCAAAGATATTCAACAACTGGTCATCTTCGCACTACGGGCCAAAGATATTCAACAACAATTCATCTTTGTACTATAGGCCAAAGATATTCAACAACTGGTCATCTTTGCACTATGGGCCAAAGATATTCAACAACAATTCATCTTTGTACTATAGGCCAAAGATATTAATATCTCAAAGAAATACATAATCATTTCAGAATTTATATAAACCATAATTATAACCATGTTGATCAATTCACCTTTGCTCTTAAGCTAAAAATATTCAATTGAAAATTCAATGGTCATGATTATACCAGTCAATAATTCATCTTTGCACGACTGGCCAAAGAGAACTTATAGTCACGATCATACCAATAATCTACCCATCTTTACACTTAAGTCAAAGAAAAATTTCATCACCAATAACCAACAACCTCATCAAAAATCTGCATATACCATATATAGGATTCCCTAGCCATAAAATCCTATTTTTCAATTTTGTTACATCACATAACATATTTAATTCATTTACTCAAAACTAGTCCATTTTCATGAAAAATACTAAATCAGTTCCAAAAATATTTCTTTTCTGAAATTTAGCAGAATTTAGTCTCATATTGAACATATATTTTTCTCGGAATTTTTAAAATTCATTTACTATTTTTCACATGGCCAAAACTACCGAATATTTAGACATTTATCATAAATTATACTTTTGTCCAAAAATTCTGAAATTTACAGAATATACTGATGTTATATAGATGTACTCTCAATAAAAATTTTGCCAATTTTGAAGTTAACCACAAGGAGTTATAAGGGTTTAATTTTAAAATAGTTTTTTCTCATAAAATCCATAACTCCTAATCTATACATCCAAAAATCGTCATTTTTGAACACAATCGAGAAAACTCATCAAGTTATAATTTTAAATTTTTCCAAAATTTTTGAAGGTCCGAAAAAATTACGAAACTAAAAAACATTATAACCCTTAAAATCCCTTACCTCAAAAAAAGCAAAGATTGAAATGGAATATCGGATATGATCTTCGAATGAAACTCAGATTGAATAAAGAACTCTCAAAGTATCTAAATACTCACAAAAATACGCTCTATAATATAGAGAGAAAGAGAAAGCTTCATTTACGGTGTGATTTTCAATTCTAACTTAGCCCTCTATTTATAGGAAAATGTTAAGACGTCAAGCGAGATTTGACTCTACTACACGATGGCTTTTACTCGCTACTATTGTCACCCACCACATTTGAATTTGAATTTGAATTTCAAAGACATTTCTTCACCAACCATAGGTGGGTCCCACGCATTCTAGAATTTTCCACTAAAATGATAAATTCTGAAACTTCAATAATTTCTGAACTTGTCACCTCTTAAAATTCATAACAATTTATACGTTCATTTTTAACGGTTCAAAATTTATAGTCATATACTCAACTTATATATGTATAACATATCCAAAAATCACAACGACCAACGTTCGGATTAAAAATTATAACTCACGCAATATATCACAAGAACACTGGTTTGATTTTTAATACCTCCTTTTCGACAAAATACTGATAAAACACCTCAACATTAATTCCTTCATTTATAACCACATAAATAAATTCATCATTTATATCTGCATCAAATAAATATTTCCTTATCATATAAATCAATAATTAATTATTCACAAATAATATTACAGAATCACAATTATGACAACCAGGCAGTTCCCAGGAAAAATGGGGCTTTTCAATAAAGATTTCTCCTTACTGACACGCAATTAGGTGACCAAACCTCTTCTTAGACCGAATTTTCTAGACATTCCCAATAATGCTATCTAATAATATTATTCAAATAATATGAATTATTGATATGATAATCGGAAATACTATGCAGTGACAATTATTGAAACAACAATAATATAAAATATCAATGCAACAATTATTGAATCAATAAAATAAAATATTGAACAGTAATTACTATAACAATTATCGAAAAGGCCTTCTTACGTAAGAATCAATAATTCAAAAATACTATGGAATACCATGTGCTACTGTGCAACAACGTGTATTACTTTATTTTAACCACCAGGTATTCCAACAGTGTTAACGGTAACTACGTCATTATTCATAAAAACTCAAACTTGTCATTTTCTTTATCCGACATTATTTATTACATTATGGGCATACAAAATGATCGCTACCGTCGTATGAATATTCCCCGACAATAAGAATATTCCACGACCAAATGAATATTCTCCGACAGAAATGAGTATTTTATAACCACTTGCGTATTTTAAAAAATTTACATACCCTTAACTTTAAACTTTTATCAATTTAACCATTTACTGAATAATAATTATAAGAAAAATTGAATAATTTATTTCATAAAATTCAGGGTCTTACAATAAGATAGAACCCAATTTGAATTTAGGCGGGAAAGCACAAGCATGATTTAGATTCATTCTAATTGATTTGGACAGAAAAATATAAAGATGATTTAGATTCATTCTAATTTTCTGAATGTTGAAACGGAGAGAAAGGGAGGATTTCGTTACACCATGCCTTTAGGCACGGATAATTACTAGTTTTTATATCTCGTATATTTCGTCAGTCGTTACATTTTTCATATATTTCTATTGACACTCTTGAATAGAAGTTTGAACTTTAATATCTTAACTTTATTATGGAATTTGAACTCTTTTATTTCTATTATAATTTGAAAATATTCCATATTTATTCAGTGAATAATTTGTTTGTACTGTTAATCGTTCAGTATTTGGTACTCGGTTCATTGATTTGTTTCTAATCAAATTCTTATTTTGCTTTGATTTGAACTACATGTTCCGAAATTCATATTTTATAATTTTTTGAATTTATTTTTCATGCATAGAATTTTATTGATCTTTGTAGAGTGGTACACATATTGTTATATTACTTAACCACTTTGATTTAACCTTTTGTTTGACTTATATGTGTGGCAAAGTTGTGTTTTCTTTTGAGCTCAGTATTAAATAACCACTTAGCCACTTTGATTCAACATTTCGTTTGTTTCGTTAATTATTTTTATTCAAATATATTTTATTCAGACTTTGAGGGGTATTTATGGTTGAGACCTTGTTTAGTATTTTGTGAGTTGATTCCGTATTTCAGTTGTGCATTTTTTATATATCTTTATCTGTATTGGGCATTTGACTCAGGTTGTATTTTTCTTCCAATATATTTCGTAGGGCGATTTAAGATTTCGTGTGAAAAGAATTACATTTGACCATCTAGGTTTATTTGATTTTAGATTTTGATAATGTACCAATTTTTAGAAAAGTGTATTTAATTCGACATTGATAAATTATCAACCATTTAATATTTTGATTTTTTTGTGCTTTGTTAATTATTTTGAAATTTATTGTGTTTGACATGTGACCTCTCTTTCTTATTCAGAATGAGTATTACACTATTAATCTTTTCAATAAATAAAAAAAAAGGAGAAAAAAAGAAAGAAAAGGAAACAATAAAAGGGACAAATATAAAGTTGTCTTGTATGCGGCTACTTCCTTAAAATCATGGACCATTGGCATTTGGATGGAGATGCAGATACAGAAATAAAGTTGTCTCGAATGTAGTTGTTTCCTTGAAATTATGGTATGGTTCAACACCCAAGTTCCAAATTAAAAAGTATAAAAAAAATTTGTTTATATATATAAAGAATTAAGTTATTAACAATAATATTTTTAATGTGACCTTTTGGGTGAGCCTTTAACCTAAGAAGATATTATTGGGCTAATGGTTTTAAGGTCTTGTTTGGATGAATTTAATTCGATTCGGACTTGGAGTTTGACTCAAGATTTGTTTCGGACTCGAGATTTGACTCGAATTGTCGGGGTATCCGATTGGGTTGTCGGAGGTGGGGACATGAAAGTTAGTGGTATTATCCCATAATAGAAAGATGGAGGTCCGGAGGTGAGGACACAAAGTCAATTGGTATTATCCCACAATGACTAGAAAGACAATTATTTGTGGATCGTGTGTGTGATCGATTCTGACGGAAAATGTCAAAAATTTACATGTGGTCCAAAGATGGATTTAATTCGATCAAAATTTATTACAAATTTGAAATTTGACCCGAATTATTTCCTATGAACAACTGACATTTGTCTTTAGTTGAACGTTTATAATGTCCAAGTTCTTAAGCCATTTTAAAATGATAATATGGTCCAAGCCCTTTGATTGTAGCTTAGAGTAAAAAGCCACAAAGAGAATAAAAATCATATCTTGTTAAGTTTGGCATCATAAGAAAAAGTAATCTTAGGTAGTGTTTGTTAAAATTGAGTAATTAAGATTTGAATGGTTAAATATATTTTAAAAAATAAAATTATCTAAATGAAATAATATATGAAATTAAAAACTATTTGATACCTAAAAAGTGTAAAACATTTGAATAACACTATTTTATCATTTTAATCATTTGAGTTATTTAAATTTTTTATTTGAATGATCTTAAAATTTGAAATTGAAAGAGTAAAATATTTATTGAGCCTAGTTTTGTCCATAAATTTTAAATAAATTATTAAGAGACAAGTTTTAATAGTTAAGATTTGAGTTTCTGTCTTAAATGTCTATTGGTATATGATGATTATGCAATAAAATATGGGTAAACATACTGGCTCCCTTTCGAAGACCAGTGTTTGAATTCTGATATGCTGCTTTAGTTAATAACCTCAGACCGGATGTGATAGCCCCTGATGCCCAAGAATGACTGAAAATATTAATTCACAGTTGAAATTATTAGATATATTAGCATAAACAGAGATGGGAGAATTATATTTTCTTTTGAATTCGGTCAAACTTCCAAACTTTGAATTAGTATTAAGTAATCACAAACGTCTGCTTAAATAAATAAATTAAAAAACAAAACATTAAACTTTAGATCCAAAAGGATCTGTGGAACGAGGATATTAGATTATTCTTTAAATTTCTGTTCACACAAAGCCTTTGTGGGATAGGCCAACTTCATTACGGATTAGGATCACTCCCGTTACAATTTTTTTTTTGGTTAAAAATTATATGACATTTAATATTTTAATAATAATTTATTGCGTAGTTAATCACGCAAGACTTTTACCCAATCACATGATGTAGTATTGAATAAGACAAAATGTAATGTACGAATCACAACAGACTTAACCAACTGATGTATTGATTGAGACAAAATATTTAAGACCACTAATGAATCAAGGAAGGAGGACAATGGGAGAGTAGTAGTTTAGTTTTGTTTTGTAGGCCAAAATGAAGATTAATTTCATCTTTGCCTAGCTAGTCTTAATTAATTCTGACTTAAATTTGTGATGGTGGGTTGGGTGGAGCCATCTCTATTGCGTTGTTGGTCATTATGGTTTGCAATGGGGTCTTCCCCCTCACGGCACTGCTTTGTTGGCACCTCATGTAGTCTTTGTATGTAATGTGCCTGTACTTGATCTCATCCCTCTCATCAACCAGTGGACTTGCTGGTCCAATTTCGGTCATCAGTTCAGGCCCATAACCAACCGCTACCGATATCCTCATTTCTTGTGAATTCACCACTGCTCGATGTTCCACTCTTATATCTTCCATTGCTCAATATCTACAGGATCAATCCTAAAAAGCAGCATCAAAACAACAGGAAAAACAAAACCAAACGAACAAAACTTTTACCCTATGATATGATACTAAGGGGGTGTATTCAATTAAGATTTTTAAAGACTTGTAAAGATTTTAAAAGTTTGGTTGTATTCAATCAAGACATTTAAAGAGTTTATAAAAGTTTAGTGGTATTCAATTACAACTTTTTTAATGTCTTTAAAAGTTAGGTAGTATTGAATTAAGATTTTTACAAAGTCTATAAAAGTATTTTGATATTTAAAAAGTCATGACTTTTTGATTTCTATTAAATGGTAGAGTTTGATGATGGATTTTTAGAAGAAGAATTATAACTATCAACCCATATCCAAAAGTCCGACCTCATCTCTAAAGATTTTTAAAGACTTTTCATATCTCATCTTAATAAACTAAATAAATTTAAAATACAATTCACATGAATCCAATATTTTAATTACTTCACATGAATCCAATATTTCTAATTACTTTATAATCTAGAATAATTAATACTTCTGATGTAACCACAAAAATAAAATATTTATTTTATTTTTGTAGTCAACGTATAAAATTCAAAAATTTTAAATTTTAAATTTATTTGTTATTTAATAATAAACACACGTTATTATTTCAAAAATAAAAATAAATACACAATATTTTAAAATTTTATAATTTAAATTAAATTAACTTAATCAGAGTTAAATGAAGAAAAAAAAAAGTGAGAGAGAGGGAAAGTAATTTATATAGGAATACGTACTTTATAATGATATATAATTGTATAAAATATATAAGTTCTTCAAACTTTTATCATAATTTTATTATATGTTACATTACTAAACTAAAATTTATTAAAAGAATATAAATAAAACATATTTTTTATTTAAAAATAACTTGCTATTTTAAAATATACATGAAACAAGTATATATTATTTTTATTTGCAAATTTTGATACTAAGGCGAGATAATATTCAAATATTTGAATGGAAATCGATATATATTGCAAATGTTTATATTAATTTTTTAATTGCTAGTTACGTAAATAAATATTGATGACAACTTTTATAGACCGGAGTAAAAATAATAATTCCAAATAAGCGTGCGCGATATGCATAAAGTATATATATATAAAAATGAAAAGTGAGCTTAATTTTTGTATAATATCAAGTAGTTTTCTAAAGTTTTTATTGGTATTTGAGTATCCAAATGTATTATGAAATGAGTAGAAATAATATGAACGCTTTCAACATATATAAAATCTTATGCCACAATAATATAATGAGATTTACTCTAGTTCATGAAAAAGAGAGGAGATGTTGTACACATAAGGCTAATTAACAATTAATATAAGTTGTAAAGATATATTAGAAGTATACAAAAGTCATCATCGGTCTTCGATAAAAAGTTTATAAAGTTTCATTACTTATTTCATAGAGTCTATAAAAGTCATTTTAAAAAAGTCTTTAAAGTCTTTAAAAGTCCAATCAACTTAAAAATAAGTTTATATTAATCTTATTCAAAAATACGTACCAATCATCTTCAAATACCAAAAATAATGTAATTTTTTTTTCTCTTCTTCATCATCTTCCCCATCCACCATTAAACTCAAAAATTTCAAAATCTAAAATACCCAAATCATTCATGAAACTCAAATTGAAGAAGAAATTTAAATCTGAAGCATGTTTTCTCTCTAAAATATGAAACCCAAATCTTAGGTCTATGTTCTATCAAAACTCCCAAAACCCAAATCATTCATGAAACTCAAATTTGAAACACAAATTGGGGAAGAAATCTAAATCTGAAGCATATTCTCTCTCTAAAACATGAAACCCAAATCTAAAAACTATGTTCTATCAAAAATCTCAAAACCTAAATCAATTCAACAATGGTTCTCAGTTCTCTAAACTCAGTTCTCTTTAAAACAATGGTTCTCTGTTCCTAAAATGCTGACCAAGTCCTTTGAACCGAAGTCCAGACCAGTTTGAAGGGGTTCGATGGCTTACATCCATATTTCTCGTATGAAGTGTAATAAGGAGTTTGAATTGTTAAATATTACAATCCTATCCATACTTAAATACTAACTCCAAAGGTAAGTGTTTGGATTATATCCAACTTTCACCTTTTAAATAGATTGAGTTAGACCCAAACATTAACTACCATGTTTAGGAGTCCTAATTCGATTCGAAAATGGATTTGAAAATGGGATTTAGGGTGATGAGATCAACTATAAATACAAGGTTTGATTCCAATTAACACATAATATACTTTTGAGCACTAAATACTAAAACTTGTTCATATATATATATATTTCAAGTTTTGAGATACTAACCTCCAAATAATCGCCAATGTTGACAACAAAACTCCCGGGAACATTTGGAACAGCAACCCAAGTTTCATTATGTTTGACTTGCAAGCCATCTACGTTGTTCTGCATCAATATTGTTAGCCCTCCATGATCAGAATGTGATGCGAGTCCCAGTGTCCTGTCAGGCTCAGGGCATGGTGGATAGTAATTGGAAGCAACAATTTGACTCCCTTCACCCAGCGACTTCTCTATGTAATCTTGCTCAAGTCCTAATCCTTCCGATATTAAACCTGCTATGCGTAGTGCCAAAACCCATACCTTTTCTAGATATTCCTTTGCCACATTCCTTTCAACAAGAAGAAGAAGAAGAAGAAGTTTGTCTATTAAAGCTTCCCTCAATTCCTAATATTCAAATTGATATGAATTTGTTTAAGCTTTGGAAACAACAAATATAATAATTATGAGTATTTCTTTTTCCTTAGTTAATTAACTGTACTTATAATTTTGTAATTAAAATCAGATAAATTTTATAAACAGTAAAAAAAATTGTAATATATTACATGTGTGCTAATATAATATAATATAATAAATTTTGAAACGGGGAGAGAGTATATAATATACCATGATTTTATTAATTTTTACCTGTAGGTAGGGGGTTTGTTAGGCCAAAGATGAAAGGTATTAGAAATTGGATGACCATAATGCCGCAAGTAGTCCCTCCAATGAAGAGCATGCTTTTTCGACGTATTCAAGCTTGTTCCATACCTTACCGGATTCATTACATCACTGGAAGCATACTTCACCTTCTCCTCCAAACTAAGATCAAAAAATTCTTTCAAAGCCTCAAGCATTTTGTCCATTAAAGATATGTCAACATCATGATTAATAATCTGTCAACAGACAACAAACATATGCTACAACTTAGAGACCATGTCCGATCCTACTCATAAATGTGCATAATGTAACACTTCTTTTCTTTCGTCCACAAAAAAAGGGAATTGATATTTTCACATACTTAATAATATCACATAAATTTATTAGGATTACGCAAATTAAGTTAAAAAAAAAAAAAAAAACTAAACAAATTTGACTCTCTTTTTATTGAATAGAGGACTAATTACCGAGAACATATTTTCTTACCCTGAAAAATCCCCATTCAGAGCAAGCAGTGCTCATTGATTGAATAATATACCTTCTATTTTCAACAGCTCCGCTTAAATCTATTGTCGGAATTGAAGCACGGCTGACTGTTAGTGGATTTTTAGGCAGTGACAAAACATATTGTGATGGTAGTTTTAGCATCTTCTGTGAATTATCGACAAGGTATTTGATACCTTTTTGGAACTCGTCACGTAAGTTTGGATCGTCGGAAGGGCTACCGCCACAATTTTGATCATCGGAAATGGTGTCGTCGGTGGTGAGGTCAGAAAAACTTGGGTTAATTAGAGCCATGACCAGGATATGATTTTCAAGGACAAATATAAACTTGTGCTGTATGCGGCTTTTATCTTAAAATCATCAACCGGACCGGTGGTATGCAGATGCAAACATAACGTTATCTCGGATGCTGCTGTATCCTTCAAATTATGGACAGGTGCACATGCATTTAGATGACACGTGGCTTTTTAATAGGCTGAATGTAACTTTTATCCACCAGGTTATCGCTCACTTTTAAAGTATCTCTAAAGTTTAATTTTCGACAATTAAATTCTTAAAGTAACCTTTTTTGACCTTTTTATTCTTTTTACCCAATTCGACCCAACCCAATCCATTTTTACTAAATTTTTACCCAACCTGGCCCAGTTAGACCTAAACCCAATTTCAATTTTATTTTTAAAAAAAGTACAAAAATTATTTTTTTTAAGAAAATTATTTTAAAATATTTAAAATAATTATTATTTAAAATATTTTTCAAAATAATTATTATTTTTAGAAAAAAATATTAGAAATTTTATTTTATCATAAAATGAGTAAAGTTTCATAAAATATAGATTCAAAATATTAAATAAACTAATAAAACTTTATTTTTAAAAAAGAGTAGATTTTTCTTCAATTTTTATGTATAACTTTATTTTAAAAAAAATTTTGTATTTACAATTATTATATTTATTCTTCATATTAGAAATTTAAAAACTAAAATTAAAATACAAAAAAACAGTGAAAGATAAATAAAAAAATTGATTCAATTTTCATTAAAAAAAAAATTAAAAGTTTTAAAATAACTATTTTCAGGAAAAAATTTAAACTTTAAAATATTATTTTTAAATACTAATTATTAGTAATATTCTAAAATAATAATTATTTTATATATTTTAAAATTAAATATTATTTTTAGTATTTTAAAATTAAATATTATTTTTAATAATTTATAAAAGTAATTATTATTTTCATGAAAAAACTATTAGAAACTTTCTTTTTTTCAAAAATGAGTAGAGTTTCATAAAATATAGATTCAAGAAAATTAAAGTTTAATTTTTTTCCTAAAAATATTAATATTTTGAAATTTACATTTTGTAAAATAAAAATTGTGTTTGGGTTAAACTGGGTCAAGTTTAGTCAAAATTTGGTAAAAATCAATCGGGTTGGAGTCGAATCGGGTAAATGGAACAAAAATGTCACTTTAAGGACTTAATTAGCGAAAAATAAATTTTAGGGATGAGTTTAAAAGTAGGTGACAACTTGGAGCTTCAAATCATGTTCAACCTTGTTTTATATATTAGATTTTGGGTTCATTTTACTAATGAAGGAAAATTTGTGATCATTCCTTCACGAGATGAGTTTTTTAGCGAGTGAAAAATGAAAAAAAAAGTGGTAATATAGCTATTCTGAAAGAAATATTTTTCACAATTTAAATTTTTTCTGTTACAAAATTGAGATAGTACGAAAAAATTGTTAGCGCCAATCTTTAAAGAAAATTTGCAAAGAAAAATATTATTAATGAAGAAATTATTTCTCAATTGCTATATATTAATTGAAAAGAAGATTTTTTATCAGAGATAAATTTGGTCACTATTTTGTTAAAATAGTTTTTTAGAATTAATTATAGTGAATATAAATTGTATTGTATATAAATACATTAATTTTTCTAAAATAATAAATTTACTTTTAACAAAAGTAGCGTATAACATAAATAACTTTACACTACGTTAACTTTAAAATTTCATATGACTCGAGACTAAATTGCAAATCTGATCGTCTTATTTGTCATGCTTTTGATAAATTGTTCCCTGAACCTTTATTTTAGCACAACTATTCTTCATAGATGCATTAGTTATGTAAAGATGTTCCTCCAATGTTCTCTAAATATTTTTTAACACATCTATTCCTCATAGATGCGTTAATCGTGCAAATATTTTCTCTTATTTTTTTCACCTATTAAAAATTAATTTTCTCTCTCCTCTTTTCTCATTTTTTAATTTTTAATTTTTAAAATTTGTGTAAAAAATATACTCTTCTTGTTCTTTTTATTTGTTTATGTTTATATTGATATTTTGAATTCAACATAAAATATCTCTAAATTCAAAATTAGTATAAATTAATTAATTTTAAATAATATAATTACCGAAATTATAAATTTTATGATTTTTTATTTTATCTAAATGGTAATTGATAACTATTTGATTTATTTTAAAGTTACATAATTAGTACTAATATATATATATATATATATATATATATATATATATGTATATGTATTCTTGCTACCTCTTTATTACAACATTTGTGAGGTACAGAAATAAGAATTCAATCAAATGTTTTTTTATAAGACCTCAATTTTTTATGAATAAAAATTTAATTTTTTTTAAATATTATTTTAAATAGTAAGATGATAATTTAATAAATGTTATAGTTATAGGTGATATGTGCAAATTTTACAAAGTAAGTAAGTTGTCTTAAAATATTCGTTTTGTCAGGAATATTCGCACGACTGCGCAATCATTGGTGGACCCTACAACGAAATAACTGTCGGATATAAAAGCGACAAAAATAACCTTTTTTATAAAAATAACGACAAAACTTTTACCATTAAAATGTTGAAATAATTGGTGATAAAAAGTACAGTAATACGCGTTGTTGCACAATAACACACGATATTGCACATTATCTCTGATTATTGATGCTTACATAAGAAGTCACTCAGTTTCATTCAATAATTGACATAGTAATTGCTGCATAGTATCTCATATTATTGATTCAATTATTGTCACAGTATCATCTGCATAATATTTTATATTATAAAATCAATAATTGACACGACACAGTTATTCATATTATTATTAACATTAGTTGCAATGTCTAGAAAGTTTTATCGAGGAAATGAGTTATGTTATTTAATTACGTGTCAGTAAGGAAAATTCTTATCAGAAAGCACTTTTTTTCCAGGGAACTATCTGGTTGTCAATATTGTGAGTTATAATATTAATGATGAATAATTGTTGAAAGATTAAAAATGTGTTGATTGAAGATAAGTGACTTGTGGTAAATATTTATTCAATTTTTGATATAAATGGATGGATTTGTCATGAGGTGTTTGTTGTAAGTTTGGTTTATTATTCCATGGGAGTATGTGCTAATTTTTTAAACTGTCGATTGAAGTTTTAATATGTAAATCAATATGGACCGTTGGTTGAAGTTTTAATAGTAAATCAAAATGGACCGTCAATTGAAGTTTTAATAGTAAATCAATTTGGACCGTCCGTTCAAATAGTAAATCAATCTGGACTGTCCGTGAATTAGTTACTATTCAGTCCATTTTTCTATAAATATGTTACTTTGTTAAGAAATGAAACTCACACCAGAATCAGAGAATTCTTCTTCTATAATACTGTGCGGATTTCTTTCTAGTATAAGAATACTTTGAGTGTAACTAAGAGTGTAAGATTTTCTCAAGATAATCTCCGTTTTACCAGTCAGATTTAATCTCATACTAAGATAAATGATGTTATTTTTTTCATACTCATAAGGGTTGTCATTGTATTCCTTATTAATTTGTGGGAATAACATGTCTACGCGGATTACTGCGTGCCTGGTGAATAACCTTTCGTATTCATTCTTTATTAAGTTGTGAAAATGATCTGTCTACGCGGATTACCGTATAACGGGTGAAAATCTATTTGCAATTTCGTATATTCTTTTATACTCGTATGGAATATCATTTCTTTTGTATTCGTCAAGAGATATTGTTTTCTTTCATATTTCTCCACTTATGATATTAAATTATTATTTGTTTCCATGACCTTATTATCAAATGGTGAAAATCCCTGAAATTAGTAGAATATCCTTAATAGTTTGAGCTTCATCTAATATTCTTTCACTGGAATATTGGTCTAAACTTTGAAATTCAGATAAGGCACACTTAGAAGGGGGGTTGAATAAATGTGGGAACAAACTATGACCAATTTTTAAAGTTTAAACCAAACTACTAAATTCAGCCAACTATATTAATGAATGCAACTTGCTGAATTAATATGGCCTACCGAATTAACTCTTTGATTTTATGAAAATATCTTGCTGAATTTATATGTGACGCCCCCAAAATAGGTCCATTTCATCCAACCTATTTTGAGTCATCAAATACATGGTACAGAAACAACTACAACTTTATTAATACATTTGTCGTGCAAAATACGACAACACATATACTGTGAGTTTAAATACAAATATTGTCTTCTAGACAATATCCACACCCAAATAAAGTCCTCATTACAATTATTGATACACTATTTTACAGAATAGTGAGGACTACTAAAACAACTATCTTAAACCATCACTCCACACCCTGACTAGTTCCCGCTATATTCTCGCCTCCTTAGAAGAAAAATGGAACAAAAAGGAAAAGGGTGAGCTCAACTAGCCCAGTGAAGAATATTATGACTAAGATAATGAACAACAAATTATCCTTAGTCTTCAACAGGGAAAAATCTGATAGAATACAATATACAACAAGTTTTAGATCAACAACTGCAGCGGAAACAACAATTCATTAGAAGAGTTAAGTAGAGAATGAAATCTACTATCATCTATGAATTTAAAAGTCCATCATCGATATTTTATCCCTGTAACATCAATCAATATACATCTTTAATCAAATAGTCATCTTTGCACTACAGGCCAAAGATATTCATCAGTTGGTCATGTTCATCTCAACACCTGTTCATCTTTGCACTACGGGACAAAGATATTCATCATAAAATCATTAATCTTTGCACTACAGGCCAAAGATATTCAGTAATATCATCATTTAGGACTGAGGATGATGAAAAATATATTTTAAAGAAAATGAATCCAGTGAGACAAAAGAAAAAATATTAAGGATTCGTACTTTAGACAATCCAAGTTCAAAAATACTCTATAATAAACTATTATGGAACAGAATTCAAAAATGAAGATCAAAACATAGATCCAATCGAAGATAGGAACCATAACAGACAATCTTGGACACAGAAAAGAAAATTTAATTTTTCTGTGAATAGTGTCATTAATAGTCTTCAGATACGTGAATAAGACCAGATACGTGAATAGTAACTTCGACACTAATAAGTAAAAATTCCACAAGAAAAATTATCATGCTTCGTGAATAGTACTCATGAATAGTAACTCGTGAATAGTAACTCGTGAATAATAACTCCGACATGAAAAAATCAGAATTTCACAAGAAAAATCTTACCAATATTCTGGCATAATGATATTGAAAGAAATAATATCATTTTTTTAAAAAAAAATAACATCCCTTACCTCAAAAGAATAGTACTTCTGGCTGGAATATCAGATATAACACTGAAGGAAACTTGCACCGTATAGCAACACTCAAGATATCAAAATACTCACAAGAATACGCTCGATAATATAGAGAGAGAAAACTTTAGTTTCTGGTGTGATTTTTAATTCTAACCTAAGCACACTATTTATAGGAAAATGCTTAGAACACCAATGCACAAAATTTAATATGATAATATTATTTATAAAAATATTATACACAACATTTGAAATCTGAATTTTAGCACTCAACACATTTATATCACATGTGGGACACTCACCAAAAACATTTTTCTTAAAAAAATATTTAAAACTTCAAAAATCAATTATGTTGAAACTTCGGAACTTCAATAATTCATAATAAATAGCCCATTTATCTAGAAAAATTCAAATATTATGTCCTTTTCATAGGAAATTCCATTCTCTACAACTTTGTAGAAGAAAGTTTTTCCAAATTCCAAACAGAAATTGACCAAAATCCACAAACGGGTGATTTTACAAGCTATAATCAAATTTCAGTCAAGAAATGGGGTCCACAAACATGAAAAACATGTTTTTAATATTTATTGTAACAAAAATATTCTTCCTCCTCATTTATTCATATATCACACTTTCATTATAAAAATATCACAATTATTATATTATTAAAATATAATAATATATTTAAATGAATTATTTTATCAGAAAAAGATAAAATATCAATTTTTAACAATTGTCACATTAAAAATTTTCTCCATCTATATCCACATAAAATAAATATTTTTCTTATCATATAAATCAATAATTAATTATTCACAAATAATATTACAGAATCACAATAATGACAACCAGGTAGTTCCCAGGAAAGAGGGGGCTTTCCAATAAGGATTTCTCCTTACTGGCGCGCAATTAGGTGACCAAACATCTCCTTAGACAGAACTTTCTAGACATTTCCAATAATGTTATCTAATAATATTATTCCAATAATATGAATTATTGATCTGATAATGAAAAATACTGTGCAGTGACAATTATTGAAACAACAATAATATAAAATATCAACGTAGCAATTATTGAATCAATAAAATAAAATATTGAACAAGAATTATCGTAACAATTATTGAGTAGTGCCTTTTACGTAAGAATCAATAATTGGTGCAATAACGTGTTTTAACCACCGATATTCTAATAAGATTAATAAAGAATAACCACGCCTGTTATTTATAAATAACTTAAACTCTCGCTTTCTTCATCCAATCGCTTTTACATGGGGCCCATATTAAGGTGCTATTTGTCAGTATTTAATATTTCCGACAAGAAGAAGAATATTCCACCACCAAACGAATATTCCAAGCAACAACAATGAATATTTTATAACCACTTGCTTATTTAAAATATTTAAGATTTTATCCACAACTAACCACATTAATCAAATAAACCCTTACTATTTCAAAATAATAAATAAAGGAAATTTCATTTTATTTAAAAATAAATAAATTTGGGTCTTACATTATAACTTAAGGAAATTACTTGGTGCTAATGAATTATCTTAAGATAATGCAAATATTCAAATTTTAATTATTATGACAATTAACTAAGTTTTGTGAGGAACAAGTAATAAAATTAATACCAATATTTTTTACGTGGTTCAGCTATTACCCTCTATAATAATAGCCTAGTTCACGTCCAATACCAAACAGTATTGGAGACTCACTTTATTTCTTTAAATTGACTCTTGTTACAAAACAAATTCTATCAAATCTTGAATTATAATAATTTACTTGAGCACTTTTGCTCCTTGTGAACCAATGCACCCCTTAATTAAGCACCTATTCTTCCTTGAACCTATTTGAAAATAATTCTTAACCCACCTGGATTAAATTTCTTTAGACAACACTTAGTCAAAAAAAATAAGATTACAAATATAGAGGTCTAATGATCAAAGCAAATAAACAATTTAACAATGCAAGGCTCAACTAATTAATGCAATGATCAAAGAGCAAAAGGAGATATCACTAATTTAGAGCTCACGAAAATTTGCTGGATAATAATCTGAATATTAATTGCACAACAGCTTGTATGTTTGCACCAAGAATAATAGAATAACTTTTAAAGTATGATAGTGCAAAACTATGTGATTCGTATGTTGTGTATAACACAGATATCTCAATAGAATTTATAGCCCAAAAATTATTACCGTTGCATTCCAAAAATAAATTAGTTCCGTTGTATGAAATTAAATTTATTTCCGTTAAAACCAATTTGAAGGATAATGCATGTATAACAAAACAGATGTTTGTTAGACTTTTTCAAAGGCAAACTAATAAGATAGAATTTGTTCCATATAAATTTTGTGAGACCCCAGATTTTACGAATAAAGATTTATTTTTCTCGAAATATTTTTTTTCAAAATTATGGTGTGGATTTGATATAATGTTATAGTTGTGGGTAATATTTATAAATTTTGCAAAGTATGCAAGTTGTTATAAAATATTCGATTGGTCGGGGAATATTTGTACAACGGCAGAATCATTGGTGGATCCACAACGAAATTATTGTCGTATTGAGAAATCGACAAAAGTATTTTATTGAAAATAACGGCGGAAGTTTTACCGTTGAAACTAATTGAACTACCCTAAGTAAAAAAGTACAAGAACACGCGTGGTTGCATAAGTAGCACACGGTATTGATTATTGATGCTTACGTAAAAAGTCCCTCGCTTATACTCAATTATTGCTACACGAGTAATTCTTTGCGATCATATCTCTATATTATTGATTCGATTATTGTCACAGTATCATCTGCATTATATGTTATTTTATTAAATCAATAATTAAGACGACAAAGTTATTCATATTATTAAATTTCAATATTTACAATGTCTTGAAGTTCTGTCAAGGAGAGGTTTGGTCACCTAATTGGACGCCAATAGGGAGAAATCCTTATTGAAAAGCCCCCTCTTTCCTGGGAACGACTTGGTTGTTAAATATTGTGAGTTATGATATTAATGATGATTAAGTTCATGTTGATTAAAGATGAGTTTGATAGTTTCATTGTGTTGGGATTATTTATGTTAGTAGAAATCGACATCTATTCCAATGATAATTGATGTCTGGAGGTTATATTGTTCTTTTATTATTCCGTTCTTTATTATTTTGTCGGAATATCCTCGCTTGCATGTAATTTACTCGACTGGTTCCATTATTTATTATTCCGCGGAATATTCCGTCTGCAAGCGCTTTTTTACGCCGGACCGGTTCCATTATTAATTATTCCGCATTTATTATTACAGCCGGAATATCCATGCATCGTTTAGCGCTTATGCGGACCGGTTCCATATTTATTATTCTCGTTGGAATAACTGCGTGTCTTATCTATCACATGCCTCGGTGATTTCTTTTGTTATTCCATTCTTTATTATACTCGGTTGGGTAATGTTTTGACTTTATACTCCATGAAATTAGTGGAATATCCTCGATATTTCAAGGCTTCATCCAAAGATCTTTTATGGAAATATTCTTCCGAGCATTCTTAAATTTTACTCTACAAAGAAGTATCATGTTGACAATTTGGACGTTATTAGTTCTTGGATAAATTAATTCGTGAACTTGTTTTATTGAATTCTTATATCATTGTCATCATCCTCATGTTTATATTTTTGGAAAGTCATCGTATTCAGTAGTGCATAGATGGACTTGGTATGATTATGACTGAGGATTATTCTAAGGTATAATCATAACAATAATGTTACAAATGATGTGATAAAGTCCTCATTGGTCCGTAGTGCATTGATGGACGATTGTTGGCATGATCACGACCATTGATGAATACACGAATATCCTCGCCCGTAGTGCATGGATAATTTGTGGTCGTGACCCTAATGAATATCCTCGGCCGTAATGCGGGGGATGATGTGGATTATTTATTGTCGAGTCTCGGCCGATAAAAGTGATGAAAAACTTTTAAATCATAAAAGATAGTAGATTTTATTCTCTTGACTCTTTTATTGGATTGCTTATTCACCGCAGATTAAACTTGTTGTCTATTGTATTTTATCGGTTTAACATTGTTGAAGGCTAATGATAATTTATCCCGCATTATCTTAGTCATAATATTTCTTCGGGCTAGTTGAGCTCACCCTTTCTTTCTCATTCTCTTGAAATGAGAGGCGTAGCGAGGGGACTAGTCGGGGACCGGAGTGATGGTCCATATGATAACATTAGTAGTCCTCACTATTCTATGAAATAGTGTGATAATAATTGTAATGAGGACTTATTCTGAGAGTGGATATTGTCTAGAAGACAATATTTGTATTAAAACTCACAGCTCTTGTTTTATATTTAAGATTGTATTTGTATCCTGTATCATGTATTTGGCGACTCAAGATGAGTGATGTATACCTAATTTTGGGGGCGTCACAAATCTCAAGTCAATGATATTATATGTTTTGACTTCTCCAATATCAAGTCTCCTATAGCAATCATGACTTTTAATTTAAAGCTATCGCCACAAGTCATATTTCCCTTATAAGATATATCAATTCCAAAAGCAAAGAAAAGATAACACGTACTGTTTTTGAAATAATCAAATATAGGAGTGTTAGTTTCGTAAATATTGATAAGTGTATCTTAAACCAACTCCTCAGGATTATGCAATTTCCGAGACATAAACAAGTATACCACTAAATGATAGTAATCTTTATAGTGCTGTCTTCTTCACAGCAATTTCCAAGATATCATATAAGGGATATGCATTAACCATTAAATCCACATTAAAATTTCACACATGTACATGCATATTAAATTATCTCATTTAGAACACTCTTGGATATTTAAGCACCAATTGAATTTCACCACAAAAATACCCATATGTGCTTAATTACTTAAACAACTAATTTTGCAATTCCCGGACAATAAAAATAGTTATCATTTTATTTTCAATTTTAAGCATGCATAAATATTAATCATGTTAAATGCACACATAAAATGTCCTAGAGCCTTGAATTGAAAAATTAAATATTTGCAATGACCTTACATTAAATTCTTAGGACACAAAAGTCTTCAAAGCCTTTGAACAAATTATCAATGATTCTTTTATCAACTTCCTGAAATTTCACAATAAACAATTTAGTACAAAAACTTAAGTCATCATCAAAATAATTAGGTTAGAATATTAACAAGTCAACAAACTTTCTTATTAAATTTTAATCTATTCATCCGATTTACTATTCATGTCGGGATACTATTCATCCGGTTTACTATCATGCCGAAGTGCTATTCACAACAGAATTTAGTTTCTTTTCTTTGTCCAAATTATCTTTGAAATTTGAATCTTAAACATCATTCTTGAATTTTACTCCACAATTTGTGATCATGTTGACAATTTGGATATTTTTGAACTCTAGATAAATTAAATTATAAATCTCTAATATTTATCATTGATCTCATTTAATTCATTCCTTATATCATTGTCATCATCCTCGTATTTATATTGTGATGAAAGTCATCTTTGGTCCGTAGTGCAAATTAAGATGGACTGTTGATTGGTATGATTATGACCAAAAAATGTGTATTAGTATAATCATGACCTTTAATATTACAGATATTTTTTTGTGGTAAAAGTTCTCATTGGCCTGTAGTGCATAGATGGACAGGTGTTTGGCATGATCATGACTACTGGTGATACAAACGAATATCTTTGGCTCGTAGTGCATATATAATTCGTTGGTTTGAAACATTTATTGATTGGTGTTACAAGGATAAAATATTGATGATGGACTTTTTAACCATAAAAGATAGTAGACATCATGCTTTACTTGACTCTTCTCATAGATTGCTATTTTTGCCGCAGTTGTTGATCTAAAACTTGTTGTCCATTATATATTATCTGATTTATCATTTTTGTAGACTAAAGATAATTTATTCTTCATTATCTTTGTCATAATATTTTTTACTGGGCTAGTTGAGCTCACCATTTTTCTTTTTGTTCAATTGTTCTTCTCAGAAAATGAAAGTGTAGCTGGAACTAGTCGGAGTGTGGAGTAATGGTCTGAGATAGTTACTATAGAATTCTTCACTATTTGAGTTTAGATATTGTCGTATTATGTACGGTGTAATATTCGTATTCAAACTCAGATTATGTGTTGTCGTATTTTGCACGACAGTTTAATAATTATAAATATAGAAGTTTGTATTTGAATTTTGTATCATATATTTTAGCGACTAAAAATGAGTTGTGTAAACCTATTTTGAGGGCGCCACATATTTTGCTTCGATCAAGTGGCAGAGAAATTATAGTGTGTGATATAATATATGCATGATTAACGCATATTCTAATTTAACCTTCTTTCCTTGTGGAACTGGCATATCTATTCTTGTAAGTAAAATTTACCCTACTTGGAAATACCATTGTTGGAGAATGCTTAAATTTCATTATTAAAACTTCTTGGGACTTGAATGTTCAGTTTATGTTAATGTACTTCCTGATGTTGGATAAATATTCGCAATGTTTTACTTTCTCCGTTTTTAAATTGTCATTTTAGAAAAAAAAAATTATTAATGTACTTCGACGGAATAATGGTATTCTCGACAGAAAACCGTCGAGGTTAAGTTTCTTTCCATTTTCGGGATGGTGCCACGTGGCATGCATATCCTCGACCGATTATCCTTGACGGACGCTTTATAAAGTTGACAGAATTCCGTCGCTCTTAAGGTGATTTTTCATTTTTGTCAGGGTGCCACGTGGCATGATTATCGTTGACCGAATATCCTCGACAGACATGTTTCAGTCGGGGATGGATTAACATCGACGGAATGTTCGGTCGCAAATAGGTCCGTCGGTTTTAAGTATTCCCGACCGAAGAATCGACGGACTTATTTTCGACGTGCTTATATACGACCGAATTTCCCGTTAGAGATGAGGTTACCCTCGACGGAATAGTCTTAGTACCGACGGAACATTCCGTCGGAAATAAGCCTTTTTGTTGTAGTGGTATTAAATGACTTTCTTAATTCATGTGCAAAAATCTTAAACGATAATCTTTTAGGAACGGAGAGAGTAGTTTCTAATACTATCTCCCTCCATCAAGAATTTTGGTGATCACTACTTTGTTACGAGGTTTTGCTAGTTAATCAATTGAGAGCTGCAAAAAGAAGATTGCTAGGATTTACATCTAATTTAATGTAGTAATTATGTTATGTTTTTGATCATGAGGAATTACATTTTGCTTTGTGTTGTAATTTCATGAGTGCAAATTTTTGTCATAATACAGATAAAGGATTAATTACCAACATATTTGTTACAAAGTACAATCTATGTATTTTATTTCACGAGAGCTTTTTATGCAAGCTACACATAAATAATAACTTGCTATAAAACCTGGGAGAAGCTTTTCATTATCACTCCTATCTCCTTTTAAATGATCGATGTTTACCTACATGACAATTTAAGTGATCATGATATGACTTCCCTGACTTGCCTTAACTAAATTAGTTATATATTTCTGAAAACATTTCCTCCTCTTTTTCTCTACAGGGCTTCTGTTATGTGATTTTCCATCACAGCATGAGAGGTTGGATATTTTTACTGTTCTTTCTAGAAAGGACGTTATCATTTAATATTTTCTAGATGAAAAGACATTTTTAAGTTTCACTTTGTTAATTATGGATATTATTTGCATTACTTATATCATGAGTTGGAACCAGATTATGATTTTCTTTAGCGGATAAACTGTCATTTTAGTTTCTTCACTATACAGAAATTAGTAGTGCACGAATATTATCACATGACACAGTCACGTCTATTTATGTTTCCAATTATTTGTTTTCCCTTGTTTAACATGTTGTCTGTGTTACCTAATTATTTAACTTGTTTAGAAAGAGAGCATTATATGAGATATTTCATTTAAAATATTCTTATATCATTTATATGAGAACGAAGTAAGATAATTTGTTAATTGTGATATATATACATTTCTACACACAATTTATCTTACAAATTTGGATTGGTTAGTTGTACTAGCTAGGGAGAGTTAATGTAGATAATCCAGTAGTACCCCTTATGCGGCTTAGTATAAATTTGAAGACAAAATTGCTAAGCTAACTTTGTTGGTCTGAGACTATGAGAATCAGCCTAGTTTTGTTTCTTGAAAACGGTGGAAAAGTTGTTGAAAATTATTTTATAGGGCCTTGGTTATTTGTAAATTGACTTCCTGTAGATAATGAGTTTCTGTTTTAACTAGGGAGAAAATGTATTATGTTAAATATTTCTTTTCGAACATAATTTCGCATATTAAAGGTTCGTTTTTGAGAAGTACCCATTGTTTTGGGACGTTTTTGAGAAGAAAAGAAAACATAGATAGGTCTTTTTTAACTTTTAATTTAACTTCAATAGTTTCATCTTTTTTTTATTTCTCATTTCACTGAAATTAAATTTTGGTGTTTCTCTTACGCATGAAGTTTACAGGTCCAACCTTGACTTCTTTAAAAAAAATGACGATGAAATGGACATAACATGACGCACTTTATTCCTTCTAGTTCGTTGTTATTCTTTCAGTTTTATTATGTTAGTTAATAAATAGTATAGGTACTATGGTCCTTGGGGGACCAATGTGACGCCCCAAAATAGGTATACATCACCCATTCTGAGTTGTCAATATACGTAGATGTAAACAACTACAACTTTATTATTACAACAATAAAGCTGTGAGTTTGTATACAAATATTATCTTCAGACAATATCTATCTTTCGGATAAATCCTCATCACATTTATTGATACATTATTTTACAAAAATGGTGAGGACTACTAAACAACTCTCTAGAACTTTCATTCCATACTGCACTTCGTCTCGCTTATATTCTCGCCTCGAGAAGAAAAATGGAACAAAAAGGAAAAGGTGTGAAATTTCAACCTACCAAAGGTAAAGAATATTATGACTAAGATAATATACAACAAATTATCGTTAGTCTTCAACGAGAAAAAATCTAATAGAATACAATAGACAACAAATTTTAAATCAATATTCGCATTGAAATAATAATTCATTAGAAGAGTTAAGTAGAGAATGCAAACTATTATCTTCTATGTATGAATTTAAAAGTTCACCGTCTATCTTTTATCCTCGTAACATCAATCAATATATATCTCGAATCAAATATTCATCTTTGCACTCTGTGCCAAAGATATTCATCGATTGGTCATGTTCATCTAAACACTGCTCATCTTGCACTACTGGCCAAAGATATTCTTCAGAAATCATTCATCTTTGCACTACTGGCCAAAGATATTCAATAATATCATCATTTAAGATCGAGGGATGATGAAAATATTTTAAAAAAAGCGAATCCAAATTGAAACAAAATGACAAGGATTAAGGATTAAGGATTCGACTTTTGTTTTATCCATGTCTAAAAATACCTCAAAATAATTATAGTGGTGTAAAATTCAAGAATGATCAAAACATGAATACAATCAAAGCTAAGATCCGAATAGATATTTTGGACGAAAGAAAATTTTTCATTTTTCGATGAATAGTCTTTAGTATTTGTGAATAAGATTGATATCGTGAATAGTCGCCAGTATCGTGAATAGTAACTCAGACACCAAAAGTTCCAAATTTGATAAAAACTTCAGATCAATATTTCAACATAATGATATTGAAGAAATAATATCATTCACGAAAAAAAATAATATCCCTTACCTCAAAAGACAAGAGTCTTAATTGAAACAGGATATAAAGGCTATGACTTGAACTTGCACCAGTATAGCAATACTCAAAGTATACTCAAAATACTCACAAGAATACACTCGATAATATAGAGAGAAAACTTCGGTTTCGGTGTAATTTTCAATTTAACCCAAGACCCTATTTATAGGAAATTCGCTTGTAACACCAAAAGCAGAAAATTTAATTTAATATTATTATATATATCAAAATTACTACGCCACTCTTGAAATCTGATTTCATTTCAATAAGCACATGTCACCTTCTAGAAAAGTAAGAAAAAACGTTTTCTAATTTAAAATAATTTAAACTTCCAAAATCAATTATTTTGAACTTTCTAACTTCAATAATTCACAATAAATAGCCTTTTGTCGAAAAATTGAATCTCACGTTTTTTTATAGAAAATTCAATTTCTACAACTTTGCGTAAGAAAGTTTTTCCAAATTCCAAATAGGAATTGACCGAAATCCACAAACAGACGATTTTACGGCTATAATCAAATTTCAAATCAATAAATGGGGTCCATGAGCATATTTAACATGTTTTAAACATTTATTGCAATAAAATACTATTCTTCCTCGTATACTCATATATCCCACATTCGTTGTAAAAATATCACCATTATTATATTATTAAAATATAATAATATATTTGAATGAATTATTTTATCGAAAAAGATAAAATTTTAATTTTCAACAATTGTCACATTAAAATTTTCTCCATCTATATCCACATAAAATCAATATTTTTTCATCATATGAATCAATAATTAATTATTCACAAATAATATTACTGAGAATCACAATATCGACAAACTTACGGTTCCGAGAAAGAGGGGCTTTCCAATAAGAATTTCTCCATCTGCACGCACGCAATTAGGTGACCAAACCTCTCCTTAGGCGTAACTTTCTAGACATTGCCAATAATGTTATCTAATAATATTATTCGAGATAATATGAATTATTGCTTCGATAATAAAAAAATCGTAGTAATGACAATTATTGAAACAACAACAATATAAAATATCAACGCATCAATTATTAAATCATAAAATAAAAAATATCGATCATTAATTATCGTAACCATTATTGTAAAGTGCTTTCACGTAGTACGTAAGAATCAATAATTGGTGCAATACAGGTAATCTTCTTGTGTGTTAACCACCAAGTATTTTGATAAGATAACTGCAGAATAACTACGCTCGTTATTTTTAAACAACTTATATTTGTCGTTTTCTTCATCCAATCGCTTTTAGAGTTATGGGGCCCACACATTTGCTGCTACCGTCAGCATTTAATATTCCCTGACAAGATTTAATATTCCACGACCAAACGAATATTCCCAAACAACAATGAATATTTTATAACCATTTGCTTATTTTGAAATATTTGCGTATTTTACCCATAACTATCCACATTAATCAAATCAACCCTTACTATTTCAAAATAATAAATAGAGAAAATTAAATTTCATTAATAATAAGTTGGGGTCTTACAACCAAGATACAATAATAAATTTTGTAGTCATCGTGACTCGAGCATTGTCTATTTATATGTGGAGTATTGATTTTATTAGCTCTTTATGCTAATATTTATCAATTAGTTTGAAACAAGTATGACATTTATATTTACTTGAAATATTAATTTTAATATTTCTTATAGAGATTAATAATAATAAATATGAAATCACCGATTTGAAAATTAATTATAATTTGCAATAAATTTTTATTTATAAATTTATAATTTGTGAAGGATTTTACTTAAGAAATGGACATTAATGAAGGATTATTTTTGTCACTAAAATTTTCTCTAGTTAATTAGTTAGTCATCAATGAAGAAATTTTTCTCACTAAATTGTAGAAAGATTCTCAATTTATAGTTAATGAAGGAAAATATTCTTTTGTTAAATAAATTTGTTTGTCACAATATACTCTTTGTGGGAAAATAAATCTATTCACTAATTTTAAATAGTCATTCTATTATTCATGAAGGAAACTACCCTTTCACTAAATAACAATTTTTCATCACCAAATATTTCATTATCAAATATATTCTTCAAAAAAACATCTAGTTACTATTTAGTGAAGTACTATATCTTATTGCGAGAAACTCTAATGCGAGTAATCGCGTGAAAAAAATATTTTTTTCATAATAAATCTGTTGTGAGTAATATATAATTAATGTCTTGTAAAAAATTTATCCTTCACTAAATGACATTTTTAGTGTAGTGTTTTACAAATTTAGCAATGCATTGCTGCCTGCCATTGATTTTCAAAGAACATAAATGTAGGTAGGTTTGGCAAAATATGATTATGGGTTGGTTTTGGTTTGCAAAATATGGTTATGGTTCCATTTAAGAATTAAAACCATATTAACCATTTTTAATATGGATAATATGGGTTGGAACCATATGGTTATGGTTAAAAACAATATTAACCATATTAACCATTTTAATATTGTTATGGGTTATGGATTCCATGAAGACCTGATTTGACACTAATATTATATGATTATGTATATACCTCTTACCCCCACCCCACCCCACCTCCCCCACCCACCCCTACCTCCACCCCCACCCAAAAAAAATAATGTGTACATGCACCACTCACCCCACCCCCACCCCCACCCCCACCCCCACCACCACCACTCTCTCCCAAAATAAATTAATATTAAGCGATTATGTATACACCGCCCACCCTCTACCCCCACTCACCCAAAAAAAAAAAATCGTGTTTGGTGCGGTTACTGAGAGAGAGAAGAGTGTAATTGAATAGAATATGGGTTTAAAAATGGTTAACCAATTAATTAACTATATTTGTTTTAAAAATATGGGTTCAAATTTTAACCAACTTGAATAAATAAAAATGATTAATCAATCTATTTAGTTCCAATTAATATGTCTTGACTCAACAGTTAATTACTTATATTGTCATGTCTAAATGTAGGTATCCAATTTTGTAACCTAGTAGAAGAAGGCCCATTAATTTGTTGCATGTTTTATACTATCCGTCATGTACTATATAGTAGAAACAGAAATATAATGATGATGTTTTGTTATTTATGCATGGGTGGGATGGCGTGGAACATACCCTCATCATGAGATTGCATTGCATTGCATGTCCTCCATTCCCGCTCTCTTAAATCGTCATTCCAGGCGTGCATTATATATATATATATATATATATATATATATATATATATATATATATATATATACACACACTTCAATTATGCTAAATTAATAGAAACTAGTTTATTTGTGCGACCACCTTGATCTAGCTCATGGTTGCTTTGTATTATACCTATCATATGTATTTCATTAAACTATTATATCCATCAATTACAAGGTCATATTTAAACATATTATATATATATTGGCCATAAATCGTATTTACAATACTTTATTAAGCAACTCTTGATTTGTTAATTTATCCCAGAATTAAGATTATTCGAGCGTGGAGTAACAACCGAATTAAATTAAATGCATTCTTTGAGTCAAAATCTCACTTAAAAACTGAGGAGTGTACGTAAAATATAGCAGAAGGATCGATTCAATCGTCTCGTCTCCCAATGATTAGAAACTGATGTACGTATTTCGTTTCCTAATGCTTTCACTTGCACCAGTACATAGAAAGCCAATCAATTTGTGCTGTTAAAAGAACAAGACAAATAAATAAATAAAACATATATAAATAAATAAAGAAACTACTACGTACTACCACATAGAGGAGATGCATATTTATATGTAGAAGTAGAACTAAATAAACGAAAAGGGTACAAGATGGAGCAAGCTTTAATTAAGCAACTTAAAAAAATAAAAAATAAAGGAACGTTCTTCAAAGGCATTTCGAAGTAATAATAAGCACTTAAAAGCTGTTTGGTCTTTTTATATATATATATATATATATATATATATATATATTCAATTATAAAGTGACTCTACTACGATAATTTATTCTTCTTTAACAAGAAAATGATATGCTTCACTCGTAATAAGAATCCTATATATGAATTACATTAGTACATAAATTGTCAATATATAATCACTAATTTCTATAGAAAGTACGTAAAACCCCGCCCTTTTGTGAGAATGATGCTACCTTAACCCCTTTATTTATGTATGTATGATCATCACTTCCTGAATTTTGCGGACCCCTGATAATTGATTAATCGTATATATGTACGTACTTGATGTAATTGAGTGCAAAACAATTGTTGTTCCTTTAATTATTCTTAATTAATTAATTAATATTAGTTACAGTTAACCTTAATTATATTCCTACTTTTTAGCTCCTGATGCACTTACATAGTGTGTAATGTATCCGATCAATATAGTCTTGAAAAGGAACATATTGCCCAAACAATCACAAGAGCATAAAATTTGAATAAAAAATTATGTACAAAAATGAAAATGATCTCATTACTATCTTAAAATTACAACCCTCCTAATAATTATGTGAAAACGATAATATATTTTATCTGTAACTTTATAAAGAAAGAAAAAGGAGGGGGAAACCAAATATAATAATAATAATAATAATAATAATAATAATAATAAGACCAGGTAAGTAAACCTGACTAGATAACCATTCGAACCATACCACCCCTATGTAGTGATTTTCAAGAGTTGGTATGTTCTTGACATGTGCTAAATAATCTCTCTTAGAAAATAAAAGAACTGGGGTCTTCACATATATAGATTTCAGCCTCAAAAGCAATAAGTCAGTACTTACTACTACTGAATAAATTCACGCCTTATGTCAGAAGTTGGTGCATTTTGAAGGTAATGAGGGGAGGGGGGGAGGGGAGGGGGAGGGGGGGGCATTTTACTTAATTTTGACCACATACGTTTTTTAACATTACTACTGAATAAATTCACGACTTATGTCAAAAGTTGGTGCATTTTGAAGGTAACGTGGGGGGCCATTTTTACTTAATTTTGACCATATACGTTTTCTTTGGTTGTTAAAGTTGGACTTGTTACGTCTTTTCCCATTACCTAGTTTGACATATTGTGATTGATGTAGTGAAGAAACAGTAGACCAATTAAACTGAAAAAACGCAGTGCATATATATATATATATATATATATATATATATATTAGAGGACAGCCCAACTCCAATAATTATGTCCAAGATATCATATGATTATAATCAAAATATCAGTGATTCTCCTCAATTGTAATAATTTATTTTGTCTTGTATATTTGTTTACATATTTCTAATTGTACAGCTACCATGTATCTTTTGTCTATAAATAAATATACCCTCATAGCATATTTGACGAGTCATTTCCTTTTATATATATATATATATATATATATATATATAGAGAGAGAGAGAGAGATCTTATTGATCAATATTAACTCTTTTGTACGTGTATCGTAGTTTCAACGTACCATTGAAATTTAGCATCTTGGAAACATTTAACCAAATCTAAGTCAAAAACCCATGATTAATTATTAATTTTGTAAAATAAAATATATTATAAGATTCTTTAATATATATTAGTTTTAGGGTACACAAGACAAGATTAAGGTAATAATTGTATAACATTAACTATAATATCAATTGTATATATCGCTTTCATTTGGAAGAAAAGATTGTTATTTATTGGACAAAAAATAGTGAGAGAACCAAAGTTATATTTAATACTTAGCGTAATATTGGAAAGTAAATAATTAATGCTTACTTGAAATTCTCAAACGACTTATATTAAGAAATAATTTTTTTTTTCTAAAACGATTTATATTAAAGAACGGAGGGAGTAATATAGTAGCAGTAGGTTACAAATGGAACAAATAAAATAGAAAACTGTAGCTAAATAGCTCAATCTCTCTCTCTCTGGTTTGATTCAAAGGCGAGGGAGGGACTTAATTCCCACATTGACTTTAGTTAGTTTTTTTATAAACCCCATAAAAATGTACTAGGAGTTAGGACTAGTTAAATACCATGTTTGAACTCTCATGTCATAAATTAAAGCTAATTCCGGTCCTAGCTAGCTAGCTAATGTTTTAATTGTCCTATTGATGATATTCTTATGCTTGTGCATAAGAATGTGGTCTACCACGCCTCTCATGATTCAGAGTTCTTCTATGCAAACAGATAAATTAAATAAAATAATTAAATTAAAAGAACAAAAGGAATTTATTCTAACAAATAAATGAATTGTACTTTTGCAAAGAGTTATTGCATGATTCAAGGACATGATTCCAAGATGTCACCTGCCATAGATATTAAGTACTTCTTTTGTTGGATTAGGATCCTCTCTATCTTTTGTATATTTTCTATCATCATATCTCTCTTATTATCATGACATCACATTATAACACATTTTAAATTTAGATTATAAAATGAAGAACTTCCAATTCATTTCAATGAAGACCATCTTAATTCTCTTTGGTTGGCCATGACTTGAAGATCGTGATACAAATTAATTTTTGTAGTAGTTTGGAGCTTTTTATTTGTAGGAATTGGCGCAGCGGATTTTCACGACAGTCTCTTCGACTTGTTGGATATTTGGAGTTGGTACATGGTAATTTGATGTGAAGCGGCAATTCAAACTTTGTCGTCTTATTAACAGGAGCATATATATTAATTCAATGATACCTTCCCCCTCCCCCACCCCCTCCCCCTCCCTCTCTATATATATATATATATATATATATATATATATATATATGTGGGTGTATGGGTGTTGATATTCAGCCCCACTTGAGTAGTTGTCTGTATTTCCGGGACATATACGAGTAAATAGTAGGTTTTGTTAGGGTTAACATGATGCGGTTTGAAACTCAAATCGTACATAAAATTATTTAAGTGCGGTTTGACAAATTCAAAATCGCACATGAAATCATTTGTAATCAGTACGGTGCGATTTTGAACTGTGCAGTTTGATTTCATTTGGTGCGATTTCGGTTCAAAAACCAATTGAAATAATAAACTCATACAAAAATTAGTAAAATCATCCACGCAAACGTATTACGCAGTGAACACAATTATGGAGCTAATTTAGCAAAATAGTTTCGGACATCAACAATTATATGGTTGATTAATAATATGTTATCACATTTGATTTAAGAAATACCAAATTACTTTTGATTTGCAAACATAATTGATACTATTTATTCTTCATTCAACACTACAATATCTGTCTTATAAAATAAAATGAGGAGAATATTTTATAGTAAAAAAATTATATATACTTGTAGCAAATTTGAGAAAACATGATTATTATTTGGTGTGGTTTCGATTTTATGCATGTGATTTTGATTAGTAACGAAACCGAAACCGTAAATTTGATTTTTCAACCCACTTAAAACCGTCACATAGACCGAAACCGTTGGTGCGATTTTAATTGATGCGATTTGTGCGAATTTTAATGCCGCTTTGATTCTAATTTAATTTTTTGCTGAGCCCTAATTTTTAGTTTTCACATAGTATAAACTTTGAAGAGATAAGAATATAATTATATTGTACTCCTATTTAACATTACTGCTGCAAGCTCAATCTATTGCAGGATGTAATTACCTATCAAAATCCTATTATCTCATAACCAAATTAAAAAAAAATACTAACTATTTAACATCCTTTGGGTTAAGGGCTCCTGACTATTAGGACTGAACAATTAATTAAATTAGAATTGAAATCAGCATAAAAAATTGCACAAATCGTACTAATTAAAATCGCACCAACGATTCTGGCATTTTAGGTGGGTTGATAAATCAAATTTACGGTTTCGATTTAGTTACTAGTCAAAACTGCATGTATCAAACCGAAACCGCACTAAATAATCATCATGTTTTCTCAAATTTCCTCAAATATATATAACTACTATAAAATATTCTCCTCATTTTATTTTAGAAGACAAATATTGCAGGGTTGAATGAAGAATAAATATTATCAATTATGTTTGCAAATCAAGAATGGCTTGATATTTCCTAAATCAAATGTGATAACGTAGTAATAATCAACCATATAATTGTTGTTGATGCCTAGAACTATTTTACTAAATTAACTCCATAATTGTGTTCGCTGCGTAATACATTTGGGTGGATGATTTTGTTAACTATTTTACGGGTTTGTTATTTCAATTAGTTTTGGAATTGAAACCTCACCAAATGAAACCAAACCGCACAGTTCAAAACCGCACCGCACCAATCACAAATGGTTTCATGTGCGGTTTTAGATTTGTCAAACTGCATTTAAACGGTTTCGAGTGCGATTTGAATTTCAAACCGCATCATGTTCACCCCTACTAACTACTGAGGAGACAATTTAAGGTAAACGAGATTTCCAAGTTCAATTATTTAATTTATATATATATATTAACTTGTTAATAGGGGACTCGACTTGATTAATTTGACAATTTTGAATACTTAACAAGTTATAGAGTGGAGTATGAATATTATCATCTTGTATTAATATACCATCGAATTTTATATCTTTAGTTATCTTTAAAGATATTATATACTTTTATATATTATTTATTTATTATGTATACAAATAAATATTGAAAATATAAAAATATTTTTTGAAACACATAAAACATTTTGGAATGTTAATATTCCACCCATACTTGTAAGACCCCAAAGCTTTTATAAATAAAGATGAATTTTTTTATAAATATTATTTTTGAATATTATGGAATAAATTTGATATAATGTTATAGTTGTAGGTAATATTTATAAATTTTATAAAGTAAGCAAGTTGTTATAAAATATTCGTTTGGTGGGAATATTCTTTTTTTGGGGAATATTAAATACGGCGACTACCAATCATTAGTGGACCTCATTAACGGAAGTATTGTCGTAGTTAGAAAGCGACAAAATTATTTTCTATAAAAATAACTAGCAGAGGTGTTATCAGTAAAACTGTTGAACTACCCGGTAGTAAAAAATACGAGAATCTGGCAGAGTTGTATAAGTAGACACGATATTGATTATTGATGCTTACGTGAGAAGTCACTCAAATTTATGCTTTCAATTATTCTTCTGATGAATTCACGCATCATATCTCTTATATTATTGATTCAATTATTGTCACGATTATCATCCGTATAATATGTTATAGTATTAAATTATTAATTGAGACGACAAGTTATAAATGATTAATAATTGTTGAAAGATTAAATATGTGTTGATTAAAAATAAAATGATTTGTGGTAATATTTATTCAATCCTTGATGTATATAAAGAGTCTGTTATGAGACGTTTGTGGTAAGTTTGATTATTTTATGGGGGCCATATATGTCATCATCTAAGAGTCCTTCAATCGATAGTAATTACCTTTGTGAATAGTAATTACCTTTGTGAATAGTAATTACCTTCGTCAATAGTATTTACCTTCGTCAATAGTAATTACCTTTATGAATAGTAATTACCTTCGTCAATAGTAATTACCTTCGTCAATAGTATTTACCTTCGTCAATAGTAATTACCTTCTTCAATAGTAATTACCTTCGTCAATAGTAATTACCCCTTCGCAAATAGTAGTTGTCCCTTCAATATTACCAAGAGTTAAGCGCTTCTTCTTGATTGTTCCGAGGTTAATTACACCTTCATGAAATAGTAGTTGTCTCTTCAATATTACCAAGAGTCATTTTTAATTTCATTAACTCAAGAGCCACCCTCGCTTTTTCTATAAATAGAAAGCTCATTCCTTCATTATTTCTTATGAATTCATTTCAAAAGCTACAGAGAAACTATAGAGAGAAAGAAGAAAAGTATTTTGCTACTTCACTTTTCCAATATTCAACTCTTACAAGGAAATGAGAATATATTTGACGACGAGACGGGGAAAAGAGTGATGGTTCCAAGATAGCATTAGTAGTCCTCACTATTCATTAAATAAGTGTGACAATAAATGTAATGAGGACTCCTTGAGTATGGATATTGTCTAAATGACAATATTCCTATTAGAACTCTCGGTTTATGTATTGTCGTATGTTACACCTACGATGTATAATTAAGTTTGTATTTGAATTTATGTACCATGTAAGTGGCGACCCAAGATGGGTGACGATACCTAATTTTGGGGGCGCCACGGTTGGTATCGAGCTTAGGATATGATCCTGGCTAAGATGCGAGATAAGAACTAGGAGGGAGAGACGGGAATTCTTCGCTAGTATGACCTACCTAAGTTTATTTGTTATTTAATTGGTCGGTTGAGTATAGGGATAATATTTGATATATTAATTAACCCTTGTGTTGTGGCGGTGTTTGAAATGGCGGTTGAAAATATTCACAATGGAGTGAATGTGACCGTTGTGACACCTTTAATCACTAATCAAAGTTAATGCAAAGGTCGACGAAGAACAAATTAGAGATATCCACGTAGTGAATGAAGAACTAATTGTTGCACCCAGAGCTAGTTCAGAGGTAGCAAATGAGAGTGAGAGAAGAAGAGGAAGAAGAGGAACCGAGGAGAATTGGTTAGAAGAAATTTATGATCAAAACTTAGAATTACAAAATCGTGTTCGTGAGCTAGAAGAAACGGGTTGAAGAACAGCAAATGGTCGTGGAACAAAGGGATACAACAATTCAAAATTGGGTTACCCGATATGTGATGCTCGAACAAAATCACACTTTGGCGAGGGTGTAAGATATTAAAGTTGGAATCGAGAATTTAAAAATCAAAGATCACCGAAAGAAGAAACAAGCGAACGAAGGAGAATAGACGATGCATGGGTAAAAGTCGCACAACGCGTTGATAGTGTAGAAAAAGACGTCCAGATCCAATAAAGCAAAAATAAATGAAATGGACTTTGCTTTTTGGACAAAGAATTGGGAGAACTCAACATCGAATTCTTAATTACCACATGCATAGCGGTCAACCCGAATTTGATATGGATCGGAGAATAATGATTCAAATCATGGATCGGGAATGTGAAGAAGCACTTAAGGGTGGAATGTACTTTATAGTAAAGTCAAACTTGTAATTTAAGCGAGAAAGTTTATCGAGAAAAACCCGAACGAAGTTATTACGGATAAATTAATTATAAATTATTCATAAGTCTATACTTTATTCAATACAAGTTCTACCCACTCTTTTATTCTACCTAGTTGTGTTCAATGTTTAAATTTGACTCTGAAAAATTAGACTTTGATTTATCTATGAAACTTCGTTGGGAGAAACCTTCGTTACTCTACTTTGTTTATTAATCTTGTTGTTTCAAATAAACACTTTCACGATCTTATCTCTTTGAAAATACTTGACTTTGAGGTAATTTTTGAAAACGATTGATTAACTACTTATTATTCTTTTTGTAAGGTTGTTAGCTTTCATATTCCTAACTAACTCAATTATCTGAATTCAAAGTAACCAAACCCTAAAGTTAATCATTTGTTATATCAAGCCATAAGTAAAGAGCCCCGATCCTTTCGTTGTTGACTTCCTTGTGTGGATGGGACCGAAGAAGCCGGACTTTTTCAGAAAGCGACGTCGTGAATGACGATGACACAAGTGATAGTATCATTGTGAGGTGCTATCTAGGTTAAAGGATAGAAGTCATGATTAGTATCAATGTAACGTATTATCCAAGTTGTAAGACCCTAATTTTATGAAATAAAAGTATTCAATTTTTCTTATAATTACTATTCAAGTAAATGGTTAAATTGATAAAAGTTAAAGTTAAGGGTGATATATGAATTTTTTTCAAAATACACAAGTGGTTATAAAATATTCATTGTTCATTTTGGGAATATTCGTTTCAGTCGTGGAATATTCTTTTCCGCCGGAGAATATTAAATGCGACCAGTAAGCGTAGACCATTTTTGGGCCCATAACAGAATAACTGTCGGATGAAGAAAACGACAAAATTAAGTTTTTATAAATAACGACGTAATCGTTACCGTTAACACTGTTGGAATACCCGATGGTTAAAATACAATAATATGCGTGTTTGCACAGTAGCACACGGTTTTACACAGTATTTTTGAATTATTGATCCTTACATAAGAAGGCACTACTCAATAATTGTTAAAGTAATTAGTGTTCAATATTTTATTGATTCAATAATTGCTGCGTTGATATTTTATATTATTGTTGTTTCAATAATTATCACTGCACAATATTTCTCATTATCAGATCAATAATTCATATTATTTGAATAATATTATTAGATAGCACTATTGGCAATGTCTAGAAAGTTACGTCTAAGGAGAGGTTTGGTCACCTAATTCATGGCACCAAGAAGGAGAAATTCTTATGGAAAGCCCCTCTTTCCGGGAGCAACTGGTCATTATAAATGTGATTCTCGTAATATTATTTGTGAATAATTAATTATTGATTCATATGATAAGGAAATATTTATTTTATATGAATATAAATGATGGATTTATTTATGTGGATATTAATGAAGGAATTAATCTTTGAGATGTTTTATTTGTATTTTGTCGGATTGGAGGTATTAAAAGATCAAATCGGTGTTATTATAGCTTTATTGTGTGAGTTATAATATTTAATCCGACCGTTGGATCGTTGTAATTTTTGGATATGTTATACATATATAAGTTGAGTATATGTCTACAAATTTTGAACCGTTAAAAATGAACGAATGATTTGTTATAAATTTTAAGAGGTGTTTGATTCGGAAAGTAGGGTTATAATTGATTTTGGTGGAAAATTCTAGAATTGAGTGGGCCCCACTTGTGGTTGGTGAAGAAATGTGCTGAATTTTATTTCAAATGTGGTGGGTGGGAATAGTAGCAGGTAAAGCCATCAGGTTACAGGTCAAGTCTGCTAAAATTTTCCTATAAATAGAGGGCTAAGTTAGAATTGAAAATCACACCAGAAACATAAGTTTTCTCTCTTTTTCTCTCTAGATTATTGAGTGTATTTTGTGAGTATTTAGATACTTTGAGAGTTCTTTATTCAAGATAAGTTTCATTCAAGATCACTTGAACCTTTCCTTCCAAGAAATCTCGATTCTTTTGAGGTAAGGGATAGTAAGGGATATTATTTTTTCAGTAATGATATTATTTCTTCAATATCATTATCTTTGAAATATAGTTGGAACTTTTATCAAATTTGGAACTTTTTCATGTCGGGGTTACTTATTCATGGGTTACTATTCACGAAAGTTACTATTCATGAGTTACTTATTCACGAAGTTACTATTCACGAGTACTATTCATGAAGCGTGAAGATGTTTTTTTTGTGGAATTTCTATCTTTTGGTGTGAGTTACTATTCATGTATACTTGACTATTCACGATATCTGACACTATTCATTATAATACGACACTATTCAGAAAAATAAAAATTTTCTTTTTCGTCTAAAATATCTATTCTGGATACTAGCTTTGATTGTATCCATGTTTTGATCATTCTTGAATTTTACACCACTAGGATTATTTTGAGGTATTTTTGGATGTATAGATTAGGAGTTATGGATTTTATGAGAAAAGACTATTTTAAAAGTAACTATTTATAACTCCTTGCGGTTAACTCCAAAATTGATAAAATTTTTATTGAGAGTACATCTATATAATATCAGTGTACTCTGTGAATTTCGAAATTTTTAGATAAAAGTACAATTTATGATAAATGTTTAAATATTAAATTGGTTTTGGCCATATGAAAAATAGTAAATGAATTTTTAAAATTTCGAGAAAATATATGTTCAATATGGGACTATTTTATGCTAAATCCCAGAAAAGAAATATTTTAGAACTGATTTGGTATTTTTCATGAAAATGTTCTAGTTATGAGCAAATGAATTAAATATGTTATGTGAAGTAAGAAAATTAGAAAATATGATTTTATGGTTTGAGAATCATATATGAGGTATATGCAGATTTTTGATTAGGGTTTTGGTTATTGGTGATGAAATCTTATGAGTTTGGCATTTTATGATGATTAAATGCATTAATTAGTAAAGTGTAAATAATTTAATTAAATTATTTATAAGTTTGAGAAATGATTAAAATATTATTATAATATTAATAATATTAGATTATGAGATTTCTATGTGATTTATAACATTTGGATTAAGGTGTTATAAATATGGATATGAATTTTATTATGAAACTTTATCTTTTTCGTGTCGGGGTTACTTATGCACGTATACGGGACTATGTATTTAACACGAATAGTACTATTCACAACAAATTGGTTTCTTCTCCGACCAAATTATCGTTGATTTATGAATCTTACTCTTGAAATTAAAACCATGTTTTGATTATATTATTTTGATATAACATTCTTATAACCCTAATGATGATATTTTCTCTTTGACTTGAGTGTAAAGATGGGTAAATTATTGGTATGATCGTGACCATAGGTTCTCTTTGCCGATGGTGCAAAAGTTGAATTGTTGATTGGTATGATCATGACCATTGAATTTACAATTGAATATTTTAGCTTAAGTGCAAAGGTGAATTGATCAACATGGTTATAATTATTGTTATATAACTTCGAAATGATTATGTATTTATTTGAGATATGAATATCTTTGGCCGTAGTGCAAAGATGGCTTGTTGATGAATATCTTTAGCCTGTAGTGCAAAGATGAATTATTGATGAATATCTTTGGCTCGTAATGCAAAGATGACTTGTTGTTGAATATCTTTAAATTTGTAGTGTAAAGATGAATCTGTTGATGAATATCTTTGGCCATAGTGCAAAGATGAATTTATTAGTATGATTATGAGCAGGCTGTGATTTGGTATAACCATGATATTTGATGTTTCGTAAAGACGGTGATGAAAATTATCTTCATCTGGATGAGAAGAGAATTTAGAATTACAATTATGATTATGAGTTATTCATATAATTGTGGAAAGGGCATTAATTGATGTTACGAGGATAAAACATTGTTGGTGGACTTTTAACATGGAGAAGATAATAGACTTTATTATCTATTTGACTCTTCTAATGGATCGCTTTCGTTCACCGCAACTATGGTTGAAAAGTTTTATCATCTACCATATGTTCTAAATCTACGATTCATTCTTGATGAAGACTATTGATAATTTATTTATCTTTAGTCATAATATTCTTTATTGAGCTAGTTGTGCTCACCCTTTTGTTTCACAATTCCTTTCGTGTAATAAAAGTGTAGGGGTTTGAAGGATAACAAGGGAATAGAGCGGTGGTCTATAGTTGTTGAGGTTCTCCTAAAGAGTATGAAAATAATTTTATTGAGGGCTTTAGTGTGTTGTATTTTATACATCATTTAATAGTTATTTTGGTGAATTAAATAGGGTGAAAGCGAACCCAATTTTGGAAGGGTGTTTTGTCACTATCATACAAGATGTCTAATGACATACAAACTCGTGTTATCATAAGACATGGTTGTGTTCATCCACTTCTTCGAGTATATTTACAAGCACTACCTATATAATCTTGGTGTTTGTTTGGAGTATAATACCAAATTAGAGCAATTGGAGATAATGATATGTCAAGAGAAGACTCGCCATTGGGAAGAATATGATAGTAATCTTCTCATTTTTCTTTGGGGTTTATTGGGTCAACCAAGGATAATTTCGTGGCCATATGATATCTACCATAACCTAAAAGCATGGCCTCCCAGTATACGAAGGTTTCTTTGAGCACTTCCCAAAGATTCTAATTTCTAAAACAGTTTTTGACTATACCTTTATGTAAGGTGTCATTGTAACGTGCTACAGTTGGTATATATTTGTATCCAAACTCACAGCATATGTGTTGTTGTATTTTGCACGACAATTGTTGTAATAAAGTTGTAGTTATTTTTCGTACCATATATTTGGCGACTCAGAATGGGTTGGATGGAATGGACCTATTTTGGGGTCGTTACACAAGTCTTAGATAAGAGTAGCAGTTTTGAATGATATTTCTATCATTAATAAATTTCTTGACGTATTCTTGAAGATTTCCTAGCCTACCCTAGAGCGTAAAATCGAATTTTGTATTGACCCCAGTACAAAAACCCATTTCTTAAACCCTCAAATATTTCTTCAACTAAAAGGATCTGTTTACGAGGATTATGATGAAAGTCATAATAAAAGCATTGGACTAATGAAAATCATGGGAATATGAAGCATTAGTAAGTGTTATGATGAGTTATGTGGTTATTATGTGAAAACATGAAAGTTTCTTAGAAATCACAAAGGGTTGAAAAATCAGATTTTGGTAAAAACGTAACATGAAATTCAATTGACCATATCTCCTATTATATTTTGAATTTTTGAGTGTGGTCAAGTCCTAGAGTTAGATCTATTAGTTTTGTAGCTTATCCAAGTGGAATCACCGAAAAGGTCTTTGTAGATTTTCGTGTGGACCTGAATTTAGCAAAAGAGTCCAAAGCTGCAAATTACAAAACGCTACTTGCCGGAAACTTTAAGGGGCTGTTTCGGCTACTAAATTTATGTGAAAAATTCTGGCCTTTTGGGACATGAAAATATATGTTATAAAGTACCTCCTGTCCAAAAAAATGAGCTCATTCTCGACTTAAAATGAACAAGTTATGACCATTTCAATATTTAGGTTTTTTGACGAAAAATGCTATAACTGGAGTTCTATAACTCCGATGACCATGAAATTTAAACTGGAGGCTCACATTAACATGTGTAAGGTCCTGCCAAGATTTGGGATATTATGGAGTTAAACTTGAGGTAGCTAATTTCTTAAGGAATTAATTAGAAATTGATTTTTGAAAAATAGTAAATGAATTTTAAAAATTCCGAGAAAAATATATTTTCATCATGGGACTATATTATGCTAAATCCCAGAAAAGAAATATTTTTGAGACTGATTTGGTATTTTTCATGAAAATAGTTTAGTTACTGAACATATGAGTTAAATATGTTATGTGAAGTAACAAAGTTGAAAATAGGATTTTATGGCATTTAGAGAATCCTATATAGAGTATATGCATATTTTTTTTGATGAGGATTTGATAATTGGTGATGATATCTTATGAGTATGGTATTTTGAATGATTAAATGCATTATATGGTAAAGTGTAAACAATTGAGATAAATTGTTTATAAATTTAAGAAGTGATTAAAATATTGTTATAATATTAATGATATTAGATTATGAAATTATTAAGTGATTGATAACATGGGGATATTCTTGAATCTCGGATAAATTATATTATAAATGTTTAATATTTATCCTTTATCTCATTTGATTGATTCTTTATATCATTATCCTCATGCTTATATTGTGTTGAAAGTCATCTCATGGCTTACATTGAATAGATGGACTTGGTATGATTATGACCGTGGATTGTTCGGTATAATCATAACCGTAATTGAAAACACGATTATCTTTGGTAGTAGCATGGATAATTTGTGGTCGTGATACTTAATGAATACACGATTATCTTTGGTAGTAGTCATGGATAATTTGTGGTCGCGATACTTAATGAATACACGATTATCTTTGGTAGTAGTGCATGGATAATTCGTGGTCGTGATACTAATGAATATCCTCGGCACAGTAGTGCGTGGATGATTCGATGATATGGATTAATTATTGAAATGAGTCTCAAGAATGAAATATTAATTCATGGATGTGGTAAAAGTCATCTTTGGTCAGTAGTGCATTGATAGACTTGGTATGATTATGACCAAGGATTATTCGGTATAATCATGATCAGATTGAAAAACACGAATATCCTTGGCCAAGAGTGCATGGATAATAATTGGTCGTGATATCTTATTAAGTCTGCGTCTCAACATTATTGGTTTTACGGTTGTATATCTTTGGCTGTAGTGCAAAGATGAATTGTTAATGAATATCTTTGGTAGGATTGCGAAGATGAATTTAATATTTTTAACGATAAAGGTATTCAAGGTATCCTCACCTCTTTATCATATCGTACGTTAATTCTAATTTTGAGGAGAAATTTCATAAGAAGGGAGGTTGTAAGACCCAAACTTTTATAAATAAAGATGAATTTTTTTTATAAATATTATTTTTGAATATTATGGAATAAATTTGATATAATGTTATAGTTGTGGGTATTATTTATAAATTTTGCAAAAAAGCAAGTTGTTATAAAATATTCGTTTGGCCTGGGAATATTCTTTTTGTCGGGAAATATTCGTACGACGGCTCAATCATTAAGTGGACCCCTGGCGGAAGTATTGTCGTAGTTAGAAAATGACAAAATTATTTTTCTATAAAAATAACGGCAGAGGTATTATCGTCAAAACTGTTGAACTACCCGGTAGTAAAAGTACAGTAATACGCGTAGTTGTATAATAGCACACGATATTGATTATTGATGCTTACGTGAGAAGTCACTCATGTGACGCCCCCAAAATTAGGTATACGTCACCCATCTTGGGTCGCCACTTACATGGTACATAAATTCAAATACAAACTTAATTATACATCTGTCGTGTAACATACGACAATACATAAACTGAGAGTTCTAATAGGAATATTGTCATTTAGACAATATCCATACTCAAGGAGTCCTCATTTCAATTATTATCACACTATTTCACGGAATAGTGAGGACTACTAATGCTATCTTCGGGACCATCACTCGTTTCCCCAACTCGTCCCCAAATTTATATTCTCATTTCACTGAAGAAAACGGTGAAAGAAAGGGTGAGCTCAACTAGCCCAAGAAGAAATATTATGACTAAGATAATGCGAATAAATTATCAATAGTCTTCAACAATGTTAAACCGATAAAATACAATGACAACCAGGTTTAAGCTGCAGTGAATACGCAATCCATTAAAAGAGTCAAGTAGAAAATAAAGTCTACTATCTTTTAGGTTTTAAAAGGTTTTCATCAATTTTTATCACTAAGACTCGGTTTAATGAATAAACCACAATATCTAATCATCCTTGTACCACGGCCAAGGATTTTCATCAAACTATCAATAGTCATGACTATACCGAATCACCCCGGTCATAATCATACCAAAAACTATCCATCATCGCATTACGGTGCCACCGAGGACTTTTGTCACATCATTTATATCAAGCCGTGATTATACCGAATGATCCTCGGTCATAATCATACTAAGTTCATCTATGCACGTAAGCCAAAGATAACATAATATAACATGAGGATGATGACAATGACATAATAATTCAATAAAACAAGTTCACGAATTAATTTATCCAGAATTATTAACGCCCAAATTGTCAACATGATATTTGTTTTGTAGAGTAAAATTCAAGAATGATCGGAAGAATATTTCCATGAAAAAGATACCTGGATGAAACGCAAATATCAAGAATATTCTACTAATTTCATGGAGTATACAAGTCAAAGTTTTAACCATTTGGGTATAATAAAGAATGGAATAACAAAAGAAATCACCCGTGCATGCAGTACTTGACAGACAAGAGTTATTCCAATGAGAATAATAATAATGAGAACCGTGTCGGTGAAAATCACAATCGGCTGGATGATCCAACCGTAATAATAAATCTTTGAATAATAAACAATGGAACCGTGTCCGGTGTAAAATACATGCATGAGGATATTCCAAATGAGAATAATAAATGCGGAATAATAAATAATGGAACCGAATTAGGTGTAAAAACACATGAGCGAGGATATTCCAGCAGAATAATAAAGAATGGAATAATGAAGAAGATCACCAAGTATAGGGGATTCACAGATATATCTGAGTTATTCAACAGAATAAATAAGAATGGAATAATGAATGGATTTCACCAAGTATATAGGGTACGCCGTATGACATGTGTCGTGTATAGGGTATGCCACTTTTTTTAAAGTTATTCCAATGTAATAATAATGAATGGAATAATGTAAGTTCTCTTCATGAATAAGAAGAATAACACCCTTACGAATACAACCAATAATATTCCCTCACCAGTAAAAGACAATTGGATATCAAAGTAGTGAAGTACCGTAATACTCTTCTTCTTTCTCTCTATAGATTTTCTCTCTATAGCTTCTCTCTATAATTTCTCTACAGAGTTTCAAAGTGAATTCGTAAGAAAATAATGAAGGAATGAGCTTATTTATAGGAAAATAGAATGCATAGTAATTAATCCATGAACGATCCAGATTGATTTACTTTTAATCGGCGGTCCATATATTAAAGCAAAATTTTTAAATAAAATATCATATATTCTATTTATATAAAAACATTTTACTACGCAAACACTACGCAACACTATACAAAACAAGATGCAACACTACGCATAATAAAATATAATATATTCTATTTATGTAATAACTTTAATAACGATTCATTTTATATAAAAGATGTTTCGCTTTTATTACGTTATTAATACTGAATAAAACAAAACGTCATTATCATTATAATAATTCATATTATTAATCGACAATAATGGAATCAAACCGAGGTGACTTCTCACATAAGATCAATAATCAATACCGGTGTGCTTTCTTATGCAACCACACGTACATCGTACTTTTACTATCGAAGTTGTTTCAACAAAGATCAACCAGTAAAACTTCCGTCGTTATTTCAATAAAATATTTTTGTCGTTTTTCAATCAAAACTGATAATTAATTAATCAGGTCCACCAATGATTGAGTAGTTGTATTTAATATTCCTCGCTAAACCAAATATTCCCAGACCAATCGAATATAATATAACCACTCAGATACTTTGCAAAATTTATAAATACTACCCACAACTATAATATTATCTTAAATTCACACCATAATATTAAAAATTATTTCGACAAAATTTAAATCTTTATTGATAAAATCCGGGTCTCACAATCTCCCCTCCTTATGGAATTTCTCCTCGAAATTAGTGGTACGACCGGTATGATAAGAGATGAGGATACCTTGAATACCTTTATCGTTAAAAATATTAAATTCATCTTCAATCCGCCAAAGATATTCATTAACAATTCATCTTTGCACTAAAGCTAAAGATATACAACCGTAAAACCAATAATCTTTGAGACGCGACTTAATAGTATTACGACCACTTAATTATCCATACTTCTTCGCCAAGGATATTCGTGTTTTCAATTACTGATTATGATTATCTAGAATAATCCTGATGGTCATAATCATACCAAGTCTATCAATGCACTACTACCAAAGATGACTTTTACCACATCCATGAATTAATATTTCATTTCGAGACTCAAATTTCAATAATTAATCCATATCATCGAATCATCCCCGCACTATAGGCCAAGGATATTCATTAAGTATCACTACCACGAATTATCCGTACGCACTACTACCAAAGATAATCGTGTATTCATTAAGTATCACGACCACAAATTATCCATGACACTACTACCAAAGATAATCGTGAATTCATTAGTATCACGACCACAAATTATCCATGCACTACTACCAAAGATAATCGTGTATTCATTAAGTATCACGACCATAAATTATCCATGCACTACTACCAAAGATAATCGTGTTTTCAATTACGGTTATGATTATACAAGAACAATCCTCGGTCATAATCATACCAAGTCCATCTATGCTTCATGTACAAGCCACGAGATGACTTTCAACATAATATAAACGTGAGGATAATGATATAAAGAATCAATCAAATGAGATAAAGGATAAATATTAAATATTTATAATATAATTTATACAGGATTCAAGAATATCCCCATGTTATCAATCACTTAATAATCTCATAATCTAATATCATTAATATTATAACAATATTTTAATCACTTCTTAAATTTATAAACAATTTATCTCAATTGTTTACGCTTTTACCATATAATGCATTTAATCATTCAAAATGCCATACTCATAAGATATCATCACCAATTATCGGATCCTCATCAAAAAAATATGCATATACTCTATATAGGATTCTCTAGCCATAAAATCATATTTTTAACTTTGTTACTTCACATAACATATTTAACTCATATGTTCGTAGCTAAACTATTTTCATGAAAAATACCAAATTAGTCCCAAAAATATTTCTTTTTCTGGGATTTAGCATAATATAGTCCCATAATGAAAATATATATTTTCTCTCGAATTTTAAAATTCATTTACTATTTTTAAAAAAATAATTTCTAATTAATTCCTTAAGAAATTAGCTAACTCAAGTTTAACTCCAAAAATTCCCAAATCTTGGCAGGACCTTACACATGTTAACGTGAGCTTCTAGTTTAAATTTCATGGTCATTGGAGTTATAGAACTCCGGTTATAGCGTTTTTCGTCGAAAAAACCTAAATATTGAAATAGTCATAACTTGCACATTTTAAGTCAGAATGAGCTCATTTTTGGACAGGAGGTACTTTATACCATATACCTTCTTGTCCCAAAAGGCCAGAATTTTTCTCATAATTTAAGTGGCCGAAACAGCCCCTCTAAAATCATGGCAAGCCTTTTTTCGTTTTTTGCAGCTTTGCACTCCTTTGCTAAAATCAGTCCACACAAAAATCTACAACACCTTTTCTAGTAATTCCACTTGGATTAGTTAGGTAACTCATAGATCTAACTCTAGGACTTGACCACACTCAAAAATTCAAAATATAATAGGAGATATGGTCAATTGAATTTCATGTTACGCTTTTCACCAAAATCGATTTTCAACTCTTTGTGATTTCTAAGAAACTTTCATGTTTTCACATACTAACCAACATAACTCATCATAACACTTACTAATACCACTAATACCCATGATTTTCATTAGTCCAATGCTTTTATTACGACTTTCATCATAAACCACGAAAGCTGTTCATTTTAGTTCAAGAAATATTTGAGGTTTAAGAAATGGGTTTTGTCTCGGGGTCAATACAAAATTCGATTTCACGCCTAGGTAGGCTAGGAAGTTTCAAGAATACGCCAAGAAATTTATTAATGATAGAAATATCATTCAAAATCATATTTCGTCCAAGACTTGGATAAGACGTCACATTAATACCAACTGTGACTTCTATCCTTAAACTGGATAGCACCTCACAATGATACCTATCAACTTGCCATCTTTCAAATCACAACGTCGCTATGAAAGTCCGCTTCGGTGCATTCCACACAAGGAAGTCAACAACAAAAGGATCGGGGCTCTTTACTTATAAGCGATATGACAATGATTGACTTTAGTAGTTTGGTTACTTGAATTCGCACAACAAAGTTGGTTATGAATATAAAAGCTAACAACCTTACTTAAAAGCATGATGAGTAGTTAACCAATTGATTCCTAAAATCACATCAAAGGCAAGTGTTTTCAAAAGATAAGATCGACAGTAACGTGAAAGTGTTTATTTGAATCAAAAAGATTTAAAAATAAGTAGAATGCAACGAAGGCTCCTACTAACGAAGTTTCAACTAATAAGTCAAAGTTTAACTTCTTGAGTCAAATTTAAACGTTGAACACAACTAGGTGAAATAAAAGAGTGGGTAGAATCGGTATCTAACACTCAAGATAGACTTCGCAAGAGCTTATGATTAACTTACCCGTGATAATTTTATTCGTGTTCCTCGTCACGAGAGAAAAAAAGCGCTCTCGTTAAACTCATCGGCTTTGGGTTTGTGCGGGGATGACCTTTGGTGCCTCCATCCTAGTTGAATTTGTCTTGATGGCGACAAAATCGAGCTAAGTGACATTCTCTTCCACAATTATAACATGCTTTTGAATGACATGGCTAGCGATTCGGACCGATGTGTCCCTCTCTCCGCATTTGAAGCATATGATAAGTGGTCTTTCTCCTTCCTTAACAACGGTCTTTGGTCTTGACGACGTTTTCCATCATTGTTGAATCTCCTTTTCTTGAAATGTCCATTCTTATTGTTTTGTACGATTACCACAAAAGTGGTTACCATATCCGCCCTGTTGATTCCTCCACGCTTGTTGTCCACCGCCGATGACTACTCTCACCGGTATTATAATTTTTTTAAACCGCTTCTCTTTTAGTTCGTTGACTCGTTATCGCGCTCCACTAATCGAGCCCTATTTACAACATCTGAATAAAAACACGGTTTATGAGAAATAAGATGTTGACGATCTCTTTCTTCAAACCTCTTAAAACATTCGCGCCATTCTCTCTTCATTATCCACCAGTGGGAATAAACCGTGATAACTCGCAAATTTTGCCTCGTAGTGCGTATTACACGGTCATATTTTTTTTGTTCCAACTTGATAAACTCCACTTCCTTCATGTATGGCGAATACTTTCGAGAACGTATTTGTCATTGAACGACTCTGGAACTTCTCCCAAGATATCTTGAAGACAAAGAAGTTGAGTACGTTTACCGATTCCCACCGGTAATCTTCCTCTCCGCAAGAATATAAAGGCGGCAAAAGGAACCTTTTGCTCTCGGAGCATCCCAAGACATCAAATATCTTGGTAATCTGCTTTATCCATGCTTCCGCTTGAAGTGGTTTTGGCTCTCCTTAAACTCCGGTGGTCCCCACTCCTTGAATTGTTTAAGCGGTGGACTTGAGAGAGTTTTTCGTGTTTTCACCTACGTTTTGGACAGAGTCGTTTTACCGATGTTGCATGAATTCTAAAAACCTCTTAAACGCATCACTGTCGTTAAATCAATTGATCAATGTTGTTGTTTACGGGAGGATTATCGCCATCCGTTGCACATTGTCTCGATTATTGATCGTGGAGAATCAGCGGTCTCGCGTGCTCCATTCTTTATTCCCAACATTCTCGGATGACATTTTCAAACACCGCCACAAAATAAGGGTTAATTGTCATGCAACATATTATCACTATATTACGACCGACCAATCAAATACCAAATAAACTTAGGTAGGTCATACTAGCGAAGGTATTATTCCGCCTCTCCCTCCTAGTACTTATTCTCACATCTTAGCCGGGGATCATATCCCTAAGCTCGATACCAACCGTGGCGCCCCAAAAATTAGGTATCGCCACCCATCTTGGGTCACCACTTACATGGTACATAAATTCAAATATAAACTTAATTATACATCTGTCGTGTAACATACGACAATACATAATGTGACGCCCCAAAATAGGTATACATCACCTATTACGAGTTGTCAATACATGGTATGTAAACAACTACAACTTTATTATTACAATCAGAAAGCGTGAGTTTGAATACAAATATTATCTTTAGATAATATCTATACTCAAATAAATCCTCATCACATTTATTGATACATTATTTTACAAAATGGTGAGGACTACTAAACAATTCTTTCTAAAACCTTCATTCCATACCCCAGGCTACATTTTCATTATATTCTCGCCTCCTGAGAAGAAAAATGGAACAAAAAGGAAAAGGGTGAGCTCAACTAGCCCAGTAAAGAATATTATGACTAAGATAATATACAACAAATTACCGTTAGTCTTCAACAGGGAAAAATCTAATAGAATACAATAGACAACAAATTTTAAATCAATATTCGCAGTGAAATAATAATTCATTAGAAGAGTTAAGTAGAGAATGCAAACTACTATCTTCCATGTATGAATTTAAAAGTTCATCATCTATCTTTTATCCCCGTAACATCAATCAATATATATCGGAATCAAATATTCATCTTTGCACTACTGTGCCAAAGATATTCATCGATTGGTCGTGTTCATCTAAACACTGCTCATCTTTCAGACCACTGAGGCCAAAGATATTCTTCAGAAATCATTCATCTTCAGACTACAGCCAAAGATATTCCATAATATCATCATTTAAGATCGAAGATTATGAAAAATATTTTTAAAAAACGAATCCGGTGAAACAAAATGACAAGGATTAAGGATTAAGGATTCGTGACTTTTGTTTTATTCACGTCAAAAATACCTCAAAAAATAATCGCAGTGGTGTAAAATTCAAGAATGATCAAAACATGGATACAATCAAAGCTAGTATCCGAATAGATATTTTGGACAAAAAGAAAAATTTTATTTTTCTATTGAATAAAGGCCAGTACACGTGAATAGTCTTTGACACGTGAATAGTAACTCAGACACCAAAAGATAGAAATTTCTCAAAAAACATCTTCACGCTTCATGAATAGTACTTTCGTGAATAGTAACTCGTGAATAAGTAACTCATGAATAGTAACTCGTGAATAGTAACTCATGAATAAAGAACTCATGAATAGTAATCCAATATATGAAAAAGTTCCAAATTTGATAAAAGTTTCAACCAATATTTCAAAGATAATGATATTGAAGAAATAATATCATTTGAGAAGAAAATAACATCCCTTACCTCGAAAGATTAAGACTTCTAAAGTGGAATCTGGATATATAGTCTTTGAAGGGACTTTGCAGACCGCCTAACAATACTCAAAGTATACTCAAAATACTCACAAGAATACGCCGATAATATAGAGAGAGAAAACTTCATTTTCTCGGTGTGATTTTCAATTCTAACCCAAGACCTATTTATAGGAAATTGCTTAGAACACCAAAGCAAAAATTTAATAAATTAATAATATAATTATATAAATTTCCTACGCATGCCTAGAATCGATTTCACCATCAAACACATGCCACATTCTAGAAAAAGTAAGAAAAAACGTTTTTCTAATTTTAAATATTTTAAACTTTCAAAAATCAATTATTTTGAGCTTTAACTTCAATAATTCATAATAAATAGCTCTTTCATCGGAAAATTTGAATCTCGCGACTTTTTATAGAAATTCATTTCTACAACTTTGCAGAGAAGAAAGTTTCTACCGTGTTTTAACCACCGAGTATTTTAACAAGATTAATGGTAATATTCTGTTGTTATTTTTAAACAACTTATATTTGTCGCTTTCTTCATCCAATCGCTTTCAGTTATGGGGCCCACACATGGGCTGCTACCGCCGCATTTAATATTCCCGACAGCGATTTAATATTCCACGACCAAACGAATATTCCCCGACAACAATGAATATTTTATAACCACTTGCTTATTTTGAAGTATTTATGTATTTTACCCTTAACTATCCACATTAATCAAATCAACCCTTACTATTTCAAAATAATAATAAATAGAAAATTAAATTTCATTAATAATAAGTTGGGGTCTTACATAAACCGAGAGAGTCTAATAGGAATATTGTCATTTAGACAATATCCATACTCAAGGAGTCCTCATTCTAATTATTATCACACTATTTCACGAGAATAGTGAGGACTACTAATCTTATCTTCAGGACCATCACTCGCTTCCCCAACTCGTCCCAAATTATATATTCTCATTTTTCAAGAGAACGGTGAAAAAAAGGGTGAGCTCAACTAGCCCAAGAAGAAATATTATGACTAAGATAATGCAGAATAAATTATCAATAGTCTTCAACAATGTTAAACCGATAAAATACAATGACAACCGGTTTAATCTGCAATGAATATGCGATCCATTAAAAGAGTCAAGTAGAAAATAAAGTCTACTATCTTTTAGGTTTTAAAAGGTTTTCATCAATTTTTATCACTAAGACTCAGGTTTAATGAATAAACCATTAATATCTAATCATCCTTGTATTCACGGTCAAGGATTTTCATCAAACTATCAAATGGTCATGATTATACCGAATCACCCCTGGTCATAATCATACCAAAAACTATCCATCACCGCATTACGAAGCCATCGAGGACTTTTGTCACATCATTTATAACAAGCCATGATTATCCGAATGATCCTCGGTCATAATCATACTAAGTTCATCTACGCACGTAAGCCAAAGATAACATAATATAACATGAGGATGATGACAATGACATAATAATTCAATAAAACAAGTTCACGAATTAATTTATCCAGAATTATTAACGTCAAATTGTCAACACGATCATTGTTTTGTAGAGTAAAATTCAAGAATGATCGTAAGAATATTTCCATGAAAAGATCTTTGGATGAAACGCAAATATCAAGAATATTCTACTAATTTCATGGAGTATATAAGTCAAAGTTTTAATTAATCTGGTATAATAAAGAATGGAATAACAAAGGAAATCACAATGCGTGCGTGGTACAGATGATGAGTTATTCCAATGAATAATAATAACGGAACCAGTCATGTGAAATTCACACCGGCTGAGGATGATCCAATGTAATAATAAATCTTTGAATAATAATAAACAATGGAACTCGTGGGTGTAAAACACATGCACGAGGATATTCCAAGCGAGTAATAATAAATGCGGAATAATAAACAATGGAACCAGTCAGGTGTAAAACACACGTGCATGTGATATTCCAATGAATAATAAAGAATGGAATAATGAAGAAGATCACCAAGTATAGGGGATTCAGCAGTATACTGAGTTATTCCAATGTAATAAATAAGAATGGAATAACAGAATGGATTTCACCAAGTATAGGGTACGCCGTGTGATACAAGGTCATGATATAGGTATGCCACTTTTACGAGTTATTCCAACAGAATAATAATGAATGGAATAATGAAGTTCTCTTCATGAATAAGAAAGAATAACACCCTTTACGAAGATACAACAAATAATATCCCTTACCTAGTAAAAAGACTTTGGATATCAAAGTAGTGAAGCACCGTAATACTCTTCTTCTTTCTCTATAGATTTTCTCTCATAGCTTCTCTCTATAATTTTCTCTCAGAGTTTGGTGAATTAAGTAAAAAAATAATGAAGGAATGAAGCTTTCTATTTATAGGAAAATAGAATGCATAGTAATTAATCCATGAATCGGTCCAGATTGATTTACTTTTAATCGACTATTCCATATTTAAAGCAAAATCTTTTAAATAAAATATCATATATTCTATTTATATAAAAACATTTTACTCGCAAATACTACGCAACACTACGCAAAACACTATCAAAAACACTACGCAACACTACGCATAATAAAATATAATATATTCTATTTATAGAATAAACTTTAATAAAAGATTCTGCTTTATATAAAAAGATGTTTTGCTTTTATTACGTTAATAATATGAATAAAACAAAACGTCATTATCATTATAATAATTCATATTATTAATCGATAATAATGGAATCAAACCTGAGTGACTTCTCACATAAAGTGATAATCAATACAGGTAATCTTACTTATGCAACCACACGTGTATTCATTGTATTTTACTACCGAGTAGTTCAACAATATCAACCAGTAAAACTTCCTACCGTTATTTCAATAAAATATTTTTGTCGTTTTTCTCAATCCGATAATAATTACGTCATGGGGTTCACACCAATGATCGATTCATTAGTTACGAATATTTTCGTTAAACAGAATATTCTAAACCAATCGAATATAATATAACCACTGCATACTTTGCAAAATTTATAAATACTACCCACAACTATAATATTATCTTAAATTCACACCATAATATTAAAAATTATTTCGACAAAATTTAAATCTTTATCGATAAAATAAAGGGTCTCATAACTCAAATTTATGCTTCAATTATTCACTACAATAATTCTTGCGATCATATCTCTTATATTATTGATTCAATTATCATCACAAATTATCATTTGTATAATATGTTATAGTATTAAATTATTAATCGAGATTTACAAGTTATAAATGATTAATAATTGTTGAAAGATTAAATATGTGTTGATTAAAAATAAAATGATTTGTGGTAATATTTATTCAATCTCGATGTATATAAAGAAATTACATTATGAGGCGTTTGTGGTAAGTTTGATTATTTTATGGGGGGGCATATGTCATCATCTAAGAGTCCTTCATCAATAAGTAATTACCTTTGTGAATAGTAATTACCTTTGTGAATAAGTAATTACCTTCGTCGATAGTAATTACCTTTGTGAATAGTAATTACCTTTGTGAATAGTAATTACCTTCACAATAATAGTATTTACCTTCGTCAATAGTAATTACCTTTGTGAATAATAATTACCTTCGTCAATAGTAATTACCTTCATCAATAGTAATTACCCCTTCGCAAAATAGTAGTTGTCCTTCAATATTACCAAGAGTTAAGCGCATTTCTCAGATTCCAAGGGTTAATTACCCTTCGCAAATAAGAGTTATCTCTTCAATATTACCAAGAGTCATTTTGACCATTCGTTACACTCAAAGAGCCACCCTCGCTTTTTTCTATAAATAGAAAGTTTTCATTCCTTCATTATTTTTACGAATTCAATCAAACTCTGTATATATAAACTAGTAGAAAGAAGAAAAGATTTTGCTACTTCACTTTTTTCAATATTCAACTCTTCTAAGGAAATGAGAATATAAATTTGAGACGGTAGGGAAAAGAGTGATGGTAGAAGATAAGATTAGTAGTCCTCACTATACATTTAAATAAATAACGACAATAAATGTAATGAGGACTCTTGAAAGTATGGATATTGTCTAAATAACAATATTCCTATTAGAACTCTCGGTTTATGTATTGTCGTATGTTACTACCTACGGATGTATAATTAAATTTGTATTTGAATTTATGTACGATGTAAGTGGCGACCCAAGATAGGTGACGTATACCTAATTTTGGGGGCGTAACAATACTTGATAAGGCTACTAAAGTTTTCGTGTTGGGTTCATATATTGTCTCACTTAGAATTATTAAGAAAATTGATATTTTTATAAGTAAATGTGATAGTTTCACAAGTCTTCTCTTGTATAAATATTAAATGAGTCACATACTTATGTAAAAGATACATGATAAAAATATCAATTTTTATTTATAAAAATAATAATTCACTTGATTAATTTATTAACAAGTAATGCTATATCCATTAATATATTAGATTGGACTCCACTTGACTTGATCAAAGCTCTACTCCCATTTTTCACCATGTATGTGTACAGATAGATATAGAAGTTGATTTATAATAAATTATGATTATGAAATCTTAACTATCAGATTTTTACACCGTTTCTATCGGACCTAGCTAATAAAACCATTAGCAACATTGTGTTGCGATGGTCGCGTCACTGTGTTATGAATCTAGAAAAGACGATATTGACTTTACACTTGCTATTCTCAGATATCGAAATTTCTGTTTGTTGTTGCAATTCGGGTCGGATTCAGAAATTTTTTTCACTAATTTTAAGTGATAGAGGAAGAACTTGGTCTCCAAGAGTGGATCCAAAAAACTTTCTCAGCAGGAGAGTATTTTAACTAATTTTTTTGTTGAAGTTAAATAAAGAAAATTTAAACTAATTATTATACTAACTAATCATAATAATGTTTACAAATTGCTAATTAATGACGGAGAATGGAGATGTAGAAGAACTAGTGGCGAAACTACAAAGGAGGAGATATAAAAAACAAAAGTAGAATCAATATACGTTTGTCTATACTTGTATTTAGAATATGAATAAATTTTTTTTGCTCTCTCCAAGTTTAACTTTTCCATTAATCTGTGCCGTTGAGTTTATTCACTTACATATTTGTTCTTGCCTCAATACATAAAAAAAAATCGAACAGAAACAACCGTCACCTTGAACAGATCCGCCTCGGATTGCAACACAATATTGTGGACTTATAGCATATGATACTAAACCTAGATTTAGTCCATATTTCCATTGTGCCTCCTCGCTTGCCCCTAAGGCCCTAATCACCATTGTTGTGTCAACACAGTATTACAATAGGAAAGTGTACTTTATGTTTCTAAATGAAATAAATATTATATTTAAGAGTAAATTAGTCTTTTATCCCATCCACAATTAAGATAGTGTTGTTGTAGATGTAAATGATTTCGTATTTTTTAAAATGTTAACGATAAAATTTATGTGATATGAAGCCATATAAACTATCAAAACCATCACCATCAACTATGATAATGATATAGTTGCATATGTACTTATTCAATAGTCAATGGAGTAATACTCCTCAACGATGCCCATAAGTAGGAATTAGGCTCATAAAATAGGGAGTTTTTATTTTATGGTTTAGATTTAAAATATGTTAAAATGTGACATCATAATATAATATACAAAGAAGGGAGAAGTGGTCTAGTCTGATCTGATGATATTACCACCACTCTTCCCGCTTAAGTTATCAGTTTTCCTTCCCAATAAGAGAGACTGAGAGAAGACGAGAGTATTGAGGAGTGAAGTTGAAGTCATCTCTCTCTTTCTTTTTCTCTCAATCTATATATCTACAGACAGCCCACAGGAGAGAAGGCTACATACATCTTCCTTCTCTTTTAACAAGGAGACAGCCAACTCTCACCTTTTCTTCATCTTCTTATCATTAACTCCTTTCTTTTTCTCTCTCTCTCTTGTTTTTAATAAGAATGCTCCTTTCTGTTACGCTCCTCCTCCTGTCTGCACACTAATTGTTGAACAAATTCAACACTCAAAAACTCAACAACAATGGAGTTAGACCTTGAACACCCATTACCATTACCATTTCTAACTAGTAATAATAATTCCCAAGACCTCAACTTTGACTCTTCTCTTTTCCACATCGAGTCCCAACACATGCCATCAAACACAGCCTACATCACTACTACTAACAAAATCAACCCAGAATTTGATGATTATTTCTCCTTTCGCCGACAAACCTTATCTTTAATCATAAACTTATCTCACAATTTCGATCCATTTCTCTCTTATCTCGCCATCAATTACCTCCATCGTTTCCTCTCCCACCAATCCATTCAGCTTCAGGTACTAAAATACATAATTACATAGTGGAATGATTATAATAGAATTCGATCTAATTAATTTGATTTTCTGTATCATTAGGAAGGGAAGCCGTGGATCCTGAAGCTACTGGCAGTTTGTTGTGTTTCTTTAGCTTTGAAGATGAGGAAAACAGAGCACCCCGTCACCGACATTATTCAGGTGATGATTCTCCTCTGATTATACCATATCAATTACAGAATAATACTATATGTATGGTAGTATTTAATTTTGGTTCGGTTACAGCATGATGGTGGTTTTATCTTTGATAAGCAAACGATACTGCGAATGGAGTTGTTAATCTTGGGAGCTCTAAAATGGCGAATGCGTTCCATCACTCCTTTCTCTTTCATCAATTTCTTCGTTTCCTTCTTCAAATTCAAAGACCCACCATTGAGGCAAGCTCTCAAAGCTCGTGCCACCCAAATTATCTGCAGATCTCAACTTGGTAAACTAATCCCATTCATACATGAATTAAGACTCTTACAATAATTTTTACCCTGAAAGCTCACATCTTTCTTGTTCCATTAATTGGTATGTATTAGAATTGAAGATTTGGGAGTTCAAGCCATCGATAATTGCAGCGTCAGCTCTTCTCTCTGCTTCTCATGAGCTGTTTCCCTTACAATTTCAATGCTTTAAGAAAGCTATATCAACTTGTTCCTATGTAAATAAGGTATTGGAATTAATTAATTCAACCGGTGGATCTTATTTTACGAACGACTATTATATTGTGCTTGGTAAATATATCTTCTTCCTTTTTGATTTTGTTTCAGGTAAGTTTTATGAGATGTAATAATGTGATGCAAGAGATAGCCGTGGATGGGTATGAATCAGTGCTAGAAACGGTATCTAGCACGAACACGCCGGTGAATGGGCTTGACCGGCAATGGCCGTGCTCTAGCTCCGAAAGCGAGAACAGAGATACTGAATATGGGACCATTGGTGTAGAGATGAGGGACTTTAAGCGGCGAAAGATTAGCAGTATCAGAACTACTGATGAAACGTTTCAGCTTTCTCAGATTCACCAGAACTAATCAGCCCACAGCAAAGGAAAAAAAAGGGCGGGTTTATCAGTCTCTCAGTCAAGGGCAAGGATGATGGGTGATGGGGATGGCAGTGATAAATTTAATTCCGGTCACCCAAACAAAGACAAAAGGAAAAGGAAAAGGAAAAGGAAAAGAAAAAAGGGGGTGAGGGAATAAAAAGAAACTTTGTTTTCTTTAGTTTGTTGAGGAGCCAAACAGAGACAAAACCTAACTTGGAAATGCAGCAAGGGTCCTAGTATTTTTAGTTTGGGTATTATATGGGGTGTTGATGTCTCCGAGTTTATAGCGGAGGAATAATGCTAAGAATGGAATATATTTTTTGTCTGAAAATAATAATACTAACTAATCACTTCATAATTTTACATATTTTATGTTTTATTGTGAAAGCTAAAATCAGAAGGGGAAAAGGAACTTAATTATGCCTCCCTTTGATTTATTTTCGTGAGAAAAAATATATTTGTGGTCCATAAATAGGGATCCGGTTAGCACGAAGTTATTATTTTGGTAAGTTGGTCAATTGACCAATAGAATATTGACACACATACAACTTCATCAAGTGTCAAGATTTTTATTATTCAATCACCAACTTACCCTAAAATAAACTTCATACTAATCACTTCCCATAAATAGATATATAAGAGTGTATGCAATTATACACCAAAGAACAACGTTAACCCATCGTTATACATTATTATTATGAAAAGTATTATGCAATTTGCACAAATCAGCATGCAGTAAAGTTTGTAGTTACACCATCTAAATATACATTATGAAAGTAATACCATTAAGATTTATTCCATACAATAACACTACATATTTTAGGTATACAAGTCTTCCATTATCACGTGAGCATACAATACAATGAATTTCACCTTCATATAATGAACCTTACTTTCATATGAGAAGCAGGTGAAAATATCAATTTCCCTCCACACAAAAAAAAGCTCTCCCCCTCTTAAGAATGCAATGCACGCCGTTCAATAAATGTGTAATTTCTCTTTATGAATCTACTATATTTTCTTGGATTTTACGTACAAAATTTGATACCAGTACTGTAGGTGGCTATTAATCGCTTAGTCTAGTTGTAACTCTTTTATTGACTAAAAAGGAAGGTCTGGGGAACTTAGACAGAGGCAAGAGACCAACGGGAACCGGGTAATGAGGCTGGCTGATGGGTGGTTAACCAACGAACTATATTATCATGCGGAATTATCAGTTCTAAGAGGTTTTATGGTTTGTAGGTTCGATTGGGTTTTAGTAATGAAATTGTGGAGGTTTGAATAATAAATGGTACAATCCTATTATATCATTAGGGGTAAACGGATATATACAAATATCAATACAGTGATATCCGTATCCGAAAAATTAATTTACTATCTATATACGTATCCGGGTATTCGACGGATTTTAAAAATGCTATTTGTATCCGGTATTTGAAATAATATTTGAATACGGAACTATCCATTTTTGTTTTTGATTATTTGAATATTCGGATATCCGAATTTGTTTATCAGTCACCTAATATAAAATTCATTCAAATTATTTATAAAAAATAAAAGAAAAATTAAATAATTACTCATCACTAATCTCAATTTAAAGTATAAATCATACATATTAATTAAACATTTTAATCATAACGGAAAGGAAAATGTCAAACACATCATCATACACCATTGATCATAAAAATTAAAATTTAAACATCCTAGAAAAAATATCAAATTAACATCATTGAAAAGATGGTAAAACTCTTGCTCCTTTGCAATTATCCTTCATTAATTTGCATCCTAACAGAAAAATAAATAATATTAGTACAATTGTAATCTAAAATAATTAATATAATGCTAAACATTATCTTTACAAGATTTCATGTAAAAGTTTATGACATCATTATTATAATAATTAATAAGAATAAATAAATAAATAATGAGTTTTAGAGTATAGTTCATTAATGAATAAATATTAATTTATTTATTTTTAATAAATATAATAATCAATTCTCTAAATTACAATTCAAATAAATTTTATCATTTTTAAAATCCTAAATTTCAAAATGAATGATTTACTTATTATTGTTTAGATGTCTATTTTATCTGTGTTGAGTAATTCTGTAGTGTGTATTAATATTTATAATCTATAATTAGATTTAAAAGTTTACATTGAATATTTAACTATTTTTTTCTCAAATGTTTGATTAATACTTTAATATTATGTTTATGGAGAGTTTTATTTATTATTTATCCTCATTACACAGTTATAAAAAATTATTTTATTTCATTATATTTATGGAGAGTGAGGTTGTGTTTGATTGCCTCTTATTGGCTCTTAATGGATTTGTCTCTGATTCGGTCAGAGGCAAATCTTGTTTGACAATTTTTTTTTCCCTCTTAATGGCTCTTAATTGATTAGACATAAAAATAAATCTATAGTATTCAGAGGAAGCTCTGAGCGAGAATTTTTTTTTTGGGACAATAATAACCTCTCTTTTATTTCAAATCTAACCTAATCGTTGCTGCTGCTCTTCTCTCCTTCACTTCATTGCCGCTTCTTCTCCTTCATACTATTCCTTTCTCCTTTTTTTTCTTCTTTTAGGTAATCTTCTCTCCCTTCTTCATCTATTGTTCGTTATTATCAATTCCCACCATGTGTTCATTCGGTAAAAATGTATAAAATTTATAGAACCGAATGAAAATTGTTGATTAAAGCAACAATTGAAAAGGGAACAATTTTTATAGAAAATTTTACATTTTTATAGAAAATTTTTACATTTTTTACCATTCATAAAAATTGGAGAGAAGTTAGAACAAGAGGTTTATGATCCCGTGCCATAAGTTAACATACAGAGTTGCATTAAAATATTAAACTAGATTTTTTTTACACCAAATTCTGCTATAAAGCCTAGAATTTTTTTTCTTTACACCAAGTAACAAGTCAATGGCTAACATATAAACACCATACTCTAGTCTTTTATTCCAAATATGATCATGGTTACATAACATGGGGTTCCTTTTCAATTGAACAAGCAACAATTTTTATGAATTGTTTGCATTTAAGTAAAAATTGTATAAATTTTTATTCCAAATATGATACTGGACTTTCTTTTCTTCATCGTATAATTGATCTCTCTTTTTTTCTCAACCTCATTCTCAAGTTTAGTTGAATCAGCAAAACCGAAAGCTAGTATATTGGATTTGGTTGTATATGAATTGGTTGTTATTATTTGAATTAGAAATATGGAGCTAGATGTGTTATGCGGGCTATAAGGAGGAAAAACATTGATGAAAACTTAACTAATTGGCTATGAAGTCAGTCCTTGAAATGGGCGCTCACATTATGTTCGATTAAATTCCTAAAAGAGAGATTTTGCCTAAAAATCTAAAATTAAGAGAAGTTAAGACCCGAGATGTTAGATTTATGGTTGAACAATTAAGCTACCGACCTACTATAATTTGTTCTTTATTGTTCAAACTATTAAAATTTTTATTTTTTATTGTTTAAACCTTTTATAATCTATGTACTTTAGGTATGGAACAAACCAGTGAAACTTAAAGACCAAAAAGGATTAGAGTGAGTTGGAGGAATGAATCACTAGTGAAAATTTTTTTAGAAGCATGTATTCGTGAGGTTGTGAAAAATGGTAGAGAAGGTGCAAGTCTCAAGCCACAATCATGGAGAAAGGTAGGAGAAATACTAAAAGATACCTACAACATGATTGTTGATCAAAAACAAATGAAGAATCATTTTGACTACTTGCGAGGAAAATATGGTGCATGGTGCAAACTCAAAAGTAAGATAGGAAATGTATATGACCCGTCAACAAATAGGTTCAACCTTTCTGATGAGGAATGGACACAAGAGATAAAGGTGCATTTTTAATATTTTTACATTTTAAGTTAATTAGTAATAGTCCTTAAAAATATATTATAACATGTTGAACTTATTATTTGAATACAGACAAATAAAATGGTAGAAACATTGAAGACCTCACCTCTAATCTTCCCCGATCTTTGTATTGCATTATTTGATGGAACTGCGACAACGGGACTTAATAGTTGGGGTCCTAGTTGTGGAAGAGGTAGGACTAAAGAAACACCTTTGGACTTGGAGGTTTTTAGTCTTGAGGACATTCCTTTTAGCACCCAAAGTCAAGGGACGTCTATTCCTTATCCCAATGCATCAACTCCTGGTATGCAATCTCATGCTTCCGCTCCTAGCTTTGAGGGAGAAAGACCAAAGAAAAAAGTTAAGCGTTCATCTAAACAAACCTACAACACTAATCTAGATGAAGAGATGTCCAAGGCCTTGAAACTTATTGTTGAAAAGAATAGTGGACCTTCCATGAAAGAATGCAAAGATAAGTTGGAAGAACTTGGGTGGGGAGCGAAAAATCCACTACACAAGATGACTCTTGGAATATTTTGTGAGAAATCAAGCTACAGAGAAGCATGGATGATTCTAAAAGAGAATGAGGTTGAAAATTGGGTTATGATGATTTCACGCAAGTTGGGATACATTACTTAGTTTGTTGGATATTAGTTAATTACAAACTTGGTAGGATGTTGGTGGATATATTTGGGCCTAGGTAATTTGATATTTTTGGGTACAAACTTCTTATCTTTGGGGTTAGTTAATATTATATTTTTGGGATACAAACTTGAATATGTGGGGGCTTATTTGCTAACTATGGATGTGACATTTGCTATTACTAATTATGGATGTAATATTTGCTACATATGCTTTTGAACGTGTATGTGTTAAATTTATAATATATGTCATTTATTATGATTTTGATTTTGCTTGATTAGGAATATTTTGGTTTTGACTTAACTTTTCTTTTATTAAATGTTAGAGTATTTTAAAATTGTTATGTTTAATATAGGTAATATGGATATCGAGGATCAAATTTTATGTTTGATGATTATATATTGGTATTTGAAAAGACAATCTTTAAGGAGAATACCAAGGATTATGGATAATACTTCGGCATTGAGCGGGCATGCTTACACATTAGAGTTGTTAAATGGATCAAATACACAGTGTCGAGAGTTGATGCGTCTTTCTCGTGATGCATATGTGCGTCTATGTGAACACTTCAAGGAAAAACAATGGGTACACAATAGTAGATACATAACAGTTGAGGAGAAGATTGCAATCTTCTTAACCATCATAGGCCATAATGAACGCTTTAGAGTTATAAAACGCAGATTTCAACATTCTACCCAAACAATACATATATATTTTCATGAGGTGTTAAATAGGATGATTGAGTTTTCAAAAGAAATTATAATGCCTACATCATTTGATCCAAATCCAGATATTCCGGGGAACCATAAAAACTTACGACAAATATTTTCGGTAAGTGACATACAATTTTTTTTTTTTTTACTTTTATTCCATACAATAAAATACTTTGAGAACTCTAAGTTTTTTAATGCAGGGTGCAATAGGTGTATTAGATGGTACTCTTTATACATACAATTGTTCTCGCTGATCAACAAACGCTAAGCATGAGAAGGAAGAAGAAGGGTGAATATTATCAAAATGTTTTAGGAATATGTGATTTTAACATGATATTCACATTTGTTTGGGGTAGGATGGGAAGGCATCGCACACGACTCACGAGTTCTAAAAGAAGTCAGATTTGATCCATCTTTCGGTTTTTCATTTCCTCCCCTGGGTATATATTACAATTTCTTTTACCATTTTCAATTATTATTTATTTTTGTCATAAAATTTTATCATTCAAGTTATTAATAATAATCATTATTTTTGTCTCAATTACGATAAATATTATCTTTGTGATGTCGCATACATAAACACTCGAGGATTTTTATCTCCATATCGCAATACAAGGTATTGGTTAGTTGATTTTCGACGCAGACGCTTTGAATAAAGAGGAAAAATTCAACCATGCTCACGCACAACTCGTAAATGTTACCGAAATGCGTGTTTTATGGTGTGTTGAAAGCAAGATTTTCAATTTTGAAACGAATGGCTCCTTACCCTTTTACAAAGACAAAGGGATATAGTTATCGCATTTCTTAAAGGCATAATTTCATAAGGAGGCATAACATTGAGGATGAATTATTTGCTCAATATGATCGAGATAACATGTTTAACAATGAAGTGGAGCAAAATGAAGGACGCGAAGAAGAAGGACAAGATGAACCACAATGGGGTGATCAAGACGTAGAATTTATGGTTAATCTATGTGAACAAATTGCACTTCAACTCTTAACAACTGTTTGAAGTTAACTTAATTTGTATAGTTGAATTATTATGCTATGTTGATATTTTTGGGACATGATACTATGTTTGAAGTTAATTTAATTTGAACGTTTTCATTTTTATTTTATCATATTGTGGTCAAATTATTATAAATATGTATTTAAAATACTATTGATTCTTCCGATTATCAAAATGTTTTGTTTAAACTGTTCAGAGGGTTAAAATGGTAAAATATTGTTATTCAGACATTTTAGAAAAATTAATTATCAAACAATATTTTTTCATTCAGACACAATTCTATTCAGATACTCTATATTATTCAGACGTCTAAACTGTTCAGGTCTTAACACTCAATTTTATCAAACACCACCTGAGTTATAATGTATGTGTGACAACTAGTTAATTTAACTTGATCCAAAATTGACCTTGGACTTATTTTAAATATTTGGGCTTCTAGTTTCAAAATAATTGGGCAAATAAAAGTGATAAATACTCCCTCTACCCGAAAATTCATAGACGTAAATTAATCTATTCAACCCCCTTCTAAATTAATTCGGACTTAACACATTTTAACAATAAAATTATATTGTTCATTGCTCTCGCCTCTAGCCATCTAAAGTAAATTTTGAAAGTAAAAAACTTGTAACAAGCAGATAGTTATAGTTTTATTCTTGTAATATATAATTTTCTTGTTAAGTGATATATTTTAGATATTTTAACTTTATAATAGTAAAAATACATTAAATATACTTAAATCAATTTATTAATATTATAATAAATGTGTTCTTTCATATTTTTAGAAGTGAAATAACATATTTTTAAAATAATTTTAGTATGATAATGAAAATTAATTATTATATAAGGAAGGCCATTTTTTTAAAAAATATTTTGCTTATTATATAATAATTAATATATATATATATGAGTTATTCTAGGATACATTTAATTTGAATATGAATACAGATCAGAATCTGAATATCTGATTAGGATATTTCTTATCTCACGGATATATTTACTATCAGATGTTAAAAATAATCTAATACGCCTATATCAATATTCGTGATTCATTTATTCATGGATATTTTTAAACTGAATACGATATATCTGCTTTTTTTTTCCGAATTTTTCGAATAGTAATGCACTAATGCTTTTTTGGATTACCATTTAGGGTCCTAGATATCATTGTCAACCGTTTGATGGTCCCCTCCCTGCTAAAGACATTTCCCTATCCCACAAATATGCCCCGGTAATGAGATCTCTCTTTTCAGTAGAGGAAGAAAAGTTATGGCTTACTAATTGGACCACTGTAGGAACCTCCCCCCCCCTCTTTTTTTGTTCTCAAAAGGAAATTATAAGAAAATAGATGAATGCAAAAATCTGTAATTACTATGCCTTTCAAAATCAACTTTTGTCATGTCCACAAATAGGAAGGAGCCTTGGTAGTTGGGGTTGGCTTAGAGGGAACTTAACCATTTCTTCAACATATTGTGGACATATATATATATGTACTCCGTTAACATTGGCCCTTCTTGACATACCAAAAAAGTTGTAGCATTTTTCTTGATATTGTTTTATATATTATTAAAATTACAATGCAACTCTATTATATATATACACATATGACGACGACATTGTTTCTTTTTTTGTTCAATATATAGTATCAAGATATGCGAATACGTACTGTTGATCATGATATTTTTCTTATTGGGCCGAATGAATTGAACCTTTTTACTCGGTTAGTCTATTGGGTCACAGTTATTGGATCCTCAAGTTACTGGGCCTGGTCATTATATTATTCTTGTTGGGCCCCTTTTAAGATCGGGTCGGATCAGTGGATCGACCCATTAGATATTTTAATATATCTATCTTTGACTTGTAATAATAAAAAGGAAGGTCATTGATCGTCAGAATCGCAACACATTAATGTGGATGAGATTATAATCCACGGCCAAGACAAATAAACAAGATAAAAGGTGATAAACTGATGCAATGGCAGAGAGACCAATCGAGGAGAGTCAAAATGTCGACGATTTAAGAGTGTGTACTGATAGAACTGAAAGAAGAGAGAGTATAACCTAAAGCAAGAAGTCTTCAAACAAAGCAGACATACACACACATTCAACTAATAATTCTCTCTCAATACACTAGATATTATTATCATCCATCGTTAACCCTCGTGAACACCGACATCGACTCTCACGCTCGAAAGTTTATCCCCAACGGCCCAAGTCGCAAGCTTTTTGGTGTCGATCGTTTATCTGCGCAGGATCGTGGACGCCTTAAGTGATTGGGACGGCGTAAGATCTTGGCGTTAACATTGGGGTGCTAGAAGGAGGGTCGAGTTCTAAAGTGTCTTCGAATTTTCAATCACAAAGATTTATTTGTTCGACGCTTCAAGATGGTGATGAGTAGAAAGAGATACGTCGGAAGGATGTACCGAGGGTTGTCATTTCGTCGCCCAAAGACATTTCGCCAAGGATCGTCTCGGGTCCTTCAAGAGTCTTTCACGAGAGTGAAATCTCGCCCAAGCACGCTTTTCAAGGGTTCTCGCTCGAGAGCTCATGGCAAGGGCCAGCCGAGGTTGGTGTTCATTGATGATAAAGACCGTGATCGGGATCGGAGCATGTGGAGGGTTCTCCGCTTAAAACGCACTCAATCAAAGTGGTCGAGACGACAGAATCGCCAAGTTAAGCAAAGACGGCCAAGTCAAGAGGCGGATAAAACATTGGAAGTTCTTCTAAAGCAGAGAGAAGATATACCGTGCTAATGCTTCTTTGGATGGCCGATCCGAAAGATGAGGCGCCCACTTATGTCCAAATTCGAGAGGCGAAGCGAGTATAAAGAGGTAGGTACATGGCGAGAGGGAAGGAACCAGAGCATTCCTTGCATGTATCTCGAGGTCGTTTCCATGACAGAAGGAGATCGAGGAGCAGAACTCCTGAGGCATCGAAGGGAACACTTATCATCGTCGATTCTCAAGGCCGGGATGGTGGCAGACGAAGGAGTAGGTCGAGGGATATCGTTCCAAAAAGTAGAAGGAGAGAGCAGCGTCATGAGCACTCTCATCGTGAGGAAGGGACCACACGCCGGAGCAAGTCCAGAAGCCCATCAAGGGCGGTGGTTTCTGGTAGGGAAGGTCGGTCCATTCAGAAGAAGAAGGAGTCGCCGGAGAGAGAAGTCTCCTCACAGCCAGAAGGTGTGGATTTTTTGGTGAAGGAATTGAAGGAACTCTGGAAGCAGTTAGTTGAGGTTCAATAGGTGAAGAACACTTCGGGAAAGAAGACATCTCCATTTTTCTCGGATATCCTTAAGGAGAAGGCAGACACCACCAAGAAGTTGCCTCACATAGAGAGTTACGATGGGTCCGGGGACCCTTATGATCATAGCCAGGCGTTCGACCGGCTGATGGATTATTATGACTTTACCGATGTTTCCAAGTGCCATACGTTTGTTACAACATTGAGGAAGGATACGAGGCACTAGATGGGGACTCTACCTGCAGATTTGGTCTCATCATGGGCCGAGCTGTGCGACAAGTTTCATGCCAGTTTCGGAAGCAACCGAAGAAGGGGGAAGCCCACAAGTTCTTTGGCACAGGTCCGACAATTCACCAATGAGTCCTTAGGTCAGTACGTGAAGAGGATCAGGGAAGCAGTTGGCCAGGTGGTGGACCTTAATGATCTGAAAGCTGTAGGGTTATTTCAGAACGGGCTAGATCTGGTGAAGTCCGAAAAGTTGGTGAAGAAGTTGATGTTTCACCATCCGAAGAGCTTGGACGAAGCTTTCGACAAAGCAGAAGGTTATATTGTAGTGGAGGAGGCTATGAATAGCTCAAACGCCCTTCTTTGAACCGAATGAAGGAGACGGATGCTCCCTAAGGTCAAGGCGATCGTAAAAAGGGGAGGGTATAATGATCTACCGAGGGTAGTTCAAGAAGTATAACAACTCATGGCGACAGGAAGTAATCGCCCACCGCCATACCTCAAGGTGAACAAGGTTTACACCAAACCGAACACTGATAGTCGGTGATTCGGATCGATTAGGGCCGGTACCGTTCTTTGAACCACCTCGATAACTTCAAGCCGTGACAGGCAATGCTCGGAAATATTGTGGCTATCATCAAGCTGCAGGTCACGACACTAATGAGTGTTGCAATTTGAAAGATTTTATGGAGAGAAAGGTTCAAAACGGTTTATTGGTTCAATATGTGGCCGGGAGGGACCAGCAAGAGCAGCAAAATGTTGACCGTGCCGTTTAGACGGTTTAAACGGTTCCCCCCGTGTAACCTGCTCCGAATCAGCCACCAAGGCACGTCGTTGATGTAATAACCGGTGGGACGGCAGGAAAATTGGCAGGGAAGAAGAGGAGAGGATATTGGACTCTGGCCACGTCGTGGGCAAGTGTGCTCCCCAAGAACGATAGACCGCTTCAGGACGCTTATATCCTTCAGTGATGCAAATTATCCTTCGGAGCCCATCGAACCCCATGAAGGAGCCTTGGTGATCACAGCACAAGTGGGTTCGGTGGATATGAAGCGAATGATGATTGACAACGGGTCATCTGTTGATATTCTGTATGCTCACGCTTATCAGAGGATGCATCTTGATGAGCGAAAGATGGAAGTTGGGCAGGAGGCTCCCCTTTATGGTTTTAGCAACGATCCAGTCAAAGTTGCAGGCACTATCGAATTACTAGTGGTCTTCGGCACAGTTCCTCAGCAGGTACAAATAACATGTAAATTTTATGTTGTGTATGTAGATTCGGCATACAACACCATACTGGGACGACCTACTTTGACTGCTCTCCAAGCAGTGACCTCCATCCTCACTTCACGATCAAGTTCCCACAAAGACACCGGAGTCGGGAGGTGGCGGGGACTTAGATCCGCCCCGGTCTTTACATCTAACGTCGTTATTTCTTCTGGGTAGGGTCAAGAAGCAAAAACAAACCATGGCAATTGAGATCGAGCCCTTCACTGAAAGCAGTTCGGAGCCATTGGTTATTCCTGCAGGAGAGACAGAGGAGATCGAGCTGGTCCTCGGAAAGAAAGACAAAACAATGAAGATTGGTTCGGGTCTGCCGGAACCTCTTCGGACAAACCTTATGGAACTACTTCGCTGCTATGCGAATATCTTTGCATGGGAGTCACAAGACATGCCGGGAATCAGCCGAAAGATCGCCGAGCACCGACTGAGTGTAGATCCTTCGAAGAAGCCAGTTCGGTAAAAAAGGCAGATCTTTGCACCTGAGCGTCAGAGGATCATTGATGAGGAGATTGCCAAGCAGATAGCTGCTGACTTCATCTTTGAGATCGACTACCCGGAGTGGATGACTAATGTGGTGTTGGTGCAGAAGCACAATGGAAAGTGGCGGGTTTGCATCGACTACACGGACCTGAACAAAGCCTGTCCGAAGGACTTCTACCCTCTGCCCCACATTGATCAGCTCATCGATGCTACTTCGGTGTATGCATTACTAAGCTTTATGGATGCTTTTTCAGGTTTATCATCAAATATCTATGTGCAAGGAGGATATTCCGAAGACTGCATTCATTACACACCGTTCGGTGTACGCCTATAAAAAGATGACCTTTGGCCTGATAAATGTTGGAGCCACTTATCAGAGAATGATGAATTTTATCTTCCAGAAGCAGCTCGGAAGGAACATGGTGGTTTATGTGGATGATATGATCGTGAAGAGTATGTTTGTTCAAAAGCATCTGGATGATCTGGAGGAATGGTTTCAGACTGTCCGTCATCACAAGTTGAGGCTCAATCCTGCAAAGTGTACCTTCGGGATCGATGCAGGAAAGTTCCTGGGTTATCTGATCAGTCAAAGGGGCATTGAGGCCAAACCGGAGAAGATTCAGGCTATTCTCGACATGAAGACTCCTCCGTTGTTCAAAGACGTTCAACGTCTGACTAGTAGGATTGCAGCTTTGAGGAAGTTCATGTCCAAATCTGTAGAGAGGTGCTTGCCATTTTTCGATATACTGAAGGGACCGAAGAATGCAAAGACGTTCCAGTGGACTTCGGAGTGTGAAGACGCCTTCCGAGGCATAAAGACATATCTGTCTTCGGCTCCTTTATTGGTGAAGCCCGCTCCATCTTAGACTTTGTATTTATACACCGCGGTAGTTAGTTTGGCGGTGGAGCATTTTTTTGGTTCGAGAGAGGTGGGGAAAGCAGCATCCGATTTATTATGTCAGCCATGTCCTAAGAGATGCTAAAACCAGGTACCCAAATATTGAAAAATTTGCTTTTTCTTTGATAATTGCTAGTCAAAAGCTTCGGCATTATTTTCAAGGTCGGCTCCTGGTTGTCTACACGGATCAACCGTTGAATAAGGTGATGAGAAAGCCAGAAGTTTTGGGGAGACTAGCAGCATGGACGATGGAATTATCCCAATTCTTTATCTAGTATCACCCCCGAACTGCTATCAAAGGGCAAGCCTTGGCTGATTTCATGGTGGAATGCTCGTTCTCAAAGCGAGATCTTTGATGCCGAGTCGCTGAAGTCGAGACGTCGATCGAAAGCGATTGCAGCTTCTTCAAAGACAAATAAAATTCGTGGACACTGTATGCAGATGGGTCTTCTACTATGAATGTCAGTGGGGCAGGGATTATTTTAACAAGTTCAGAGGGATTCAAAGTGCAGCAGGCCATCAGATTTGGGTTCAAAGCAATAAACAACGAGGCTGAGTACGAAGCAGTGCTAGCAGGAGTTCGACTGGCGAAGAGTCTAGAAGTTCAGAAGCTGATCATTTACAATGACACTCAGTTGGTCGTCAAGAAATTGTCAAGAGATTATGAAGCTCGTGGGATGAGGATGATCAAGTATTTGGCAGAGTTGAAAGACCGGCTTCAGTACTTCGTCTCTTATGAGTTTCAGGGCATAGAGCGTAACGACAATTCCATTGCCGATGCATTATCGAAGCTGGCCACTACGGACGCGAATGTTTTTAACGAGTCGGTTTATTTGGAGGTTTTGCAGCAGCCGAGTATTCAGCATGAAGCCGTGATGTGCATTGAACGTTCCAACTGTTGGATGACTCCCTACATTGAATATCTGGCAGATGGCGTCCTTTCTTCAGATCAGATGATGGCAAAGAAGATCAAGTACAAGAGTGTCAACTTCGTTCTTATTGATGGGGATCTTTATCGAAGGGCATTTTCATCACCGTTGCTGAAGTGTTTGGTTCCGTCTGAGGCCGAGTATTTTCTTCGGGAGGTTCACGAAGGTATTTACTACGACAATATATGGCAAAGCCCAAATCACTAGCTTACAAAGTACTCGATTGAGGGTACCATCGCTCACGATCTTCAAGGAAGCTACAGAGTATGTGAAGAAGTGTGAGAAGTGCCACTCAACAAATTAGATCCACATCACCACTGTAAGAGCTATACCGATATTATCTCCTATACCCTTTGTCGTCGGGGGATAGATATACTAGGTCCGATCACGAAAGCTAAAGCTCAACAGTAAGAAGACCCGAAATTTTTTAAATAAAAGAAATTTCCTTTATTTATTATTTTGAAATAAGTAAGGGTTGATTTGATTAATGTGGATAGTTAAGAGTTAAATACGCAAATATTTCAAAATAAGCAAGTGGTTATAAAATATTCATTGTCATTTGGGAATATTCGTTTGGTCGTGGAATATATTAAATGCGATTCGGGAATATTCGTGATGACTGACAGTAAAAACCATGTGTAGGCCCCATAACGGAAAGTGATTGGATGAAGAAAACGACAAATATAAGTTGTTTAAAAATAATCTACGTAGTTGTTACCAATTAACACTATCGAATACCCGGTGGTTAAAACACGATGAATACGCGTTGTTGTCAGACAAGAAGACACCTGTGATTGAACCAATTATTGATTCTTACGAAGAAGGCACTACTCAATAATGGTTACGAGAATTAATCGCTTCAAGATTTTATTGAGTTAATAATTGTCTGCGTTGATATTTTATATTCATTATTTCAATAATTGTCATTACACAAGATATTTTCATTATCGAAGCAATAATTCATATTATCCTGAATAATATTATTAGATAACATTATTGGCAATGTCTAGAAAGTTCTATCTAAGGAGAGGTTTGGTCACCTAATCGCTGCCAAGTAGAAGAAGAAATTCTTATCGAAAGCCCCTCTTCCTGAACCGCACAGTTATCAATATTGTGATTCGTAATATTATTTGTGAATAATTAATTATTGATTTATATGATGAGAAAATATTGATTTTATGTGGATATAGATGGAGAAAATTTTTAAAATGACAATTGTTGAAAATTAATATTTTATCTTTTCTCGATAAAATAATTCATTTAAATATATTATTTTAATAATATATTAACGGTGATATTTTTACAACGAATGTGGGATATATGAGTATACGAGGAGGAAGAGTATTTTTGTTGCAATAAATGTTTAAAACATGTTAAACATGTCGGTGGACCCCATTTATTCGATCGAAATTTGATTATAGCCTTTGTAAAATTGCCCGTTTGTGATTTTGGTCAATTTCTATTTGGAATTTGGAAAAACTTTCTTCTGCAAAGTTGTAGAAAATTGAATTTCCTATAAAAACTCATGAGATTCGAATTTTCTGATGAAAGGGCTATTTATTATGAATTATTGAAGTTCAAGTTCAAATAATTGATTTTTGTAAGTTTTAATTATTTATTTTATGAAAATGTTTTTTATCATTTCTTTCTAGAAGGTTGGCATGTGGGAAATGTTGGGATCTGATTTCCAAAGAGGCGAGGAAATTTATTAATAATAATATATTTTATTAAATTTTCTGCTTTTGTGTTCTAAGCAATTTCCTATAAATAGGTGCTTAGGTTAGAATTGAAAATCACACCGTAAATCAAGTTTTCTCTCTCTATATTATTGAGCGTATTCTTGTGAGTATTTTGAGTATACTATGAGTATTGCTAGATTTGCAGTAAAAGTTTCCTTCAAAGACTATACCTTTAGATTCTAAATTAGAAGTAATCTTGATCTTTCGAGGTAAAGAATATTATTTTTTTCAGAATGATATTATTTCTTCAATATCATTATCTTTGAAATGTTGATCCTGAAGTTTTATAAAATTTGGAACTTTTTTCATGTCTGGGGTTCTTATTCATGGGTTATTATTCAGCGAGTTACTTATTCACGAGTTATTATTCATGAAGTTCTTATTCACGAGTTACTATTCACGAAAGTACTATTCATGAAGCGTGAAGATGTTTTTGTGGAATTTCTATCTTTTGGTGTCTGAGTTCTTATTCACGATATCTTAAGACTATTCACGATATCAAGACTATTCACGATACTCAAGTCTTTATTCAATAGAAAAATAAAATTTCTTCTTTTCGTTCAAAACATCTATTCGGATACTAACTCGATCATTGTATCCATGTTTTGATCATTCTTGAATTTTACACCACTATGATTATTTTTGAGGTATTTTTGGACGTGGATAAAATCAAGTACGAATCCTTAATCCTTAATCCTTGTCATTTTGTTTCATTGGATTCGTTTCTTTGAAAAAAATAAAATATTTTTCATCATCCTCGCCTTAAATGATGATATTATGGAATATCTTTGCCAGAAGTGCAAAAGATGAATGATTTCTTAAGAATATCTTCGGCTCAGTAGTGCAAAGATGAATGATTTCGAAGAATATCTTTGCCCGTAGTGCAAAGATGAACAGTGTTTAAATGAACATGACTAATCGATGAATATCTTTGGCACCAGAAAGTAAAAAGATGAATATTTGATTCCGAGATGTATATTGATTGATGTTACGAGGATAAAAGATAGACGATGAACTTTTAAATTCATACATGAAGATAGTAGTTTGCATTCTCTACTTAACTCTTCTAATGAATTATTATTTCGCCACGAATATTGATTTAAAATTTGTTGTCTATCAGATTCTATTATATATTTTTCCTCATTGAAGACTAACGATAATTTGTTGTATATTATCTTAGTCATAATATTCTTTATCGAGCTAGTTGAGCTCACCCTTTTCCTTTTTTGTTTCATTTTTCTCGGGGAGGCGAGAATATAGCGAAAGATTTAGCCTGGGTATGGAATGAAGGTTTTAGAAAGGATTGTTTAGTAGTCCTCACCATTTTTATAAAATAATGTATCAATAAATGTGATGAGGATTTATTTGAGTATAGATATATACAGAAGATAATATTTGTATTCAAACTCACGCTTTTATTGTTGTAATAATAAAGTCAGTAGTTGGTTCTGCACCATGTATCGACAACTCGGAATAGAGTGATGTATACCTATTTGGGGGTGTGTCATCAGTGTCATTTTTATAGTAATTCTTTATCGATTATATGACCAAATGGGTAAAGCGAAGCCACTTTGGTTGATAACGAGCAAGAGTGCTTGAAGTTCATGAAGGAGTCCGTAGTGTTTCGATTTCGAATTTCTAAGGTGGTGATATCGACAACTGGACGCCAGCCTCGTGGGATCAAGTTTCAAGGATTTCGAAAGAGCCGAGAGTCCAAAGATAAGAAGATTTCAGAGCTCATCCACAAATGAACGAGCAAGTTGAGGTGACCAATGTAACGTCACGAACGGATCAAGCGCAGATCGGACAAAGCTAAAGGAAGATGGCCGGAGGAGCTATTCGATTGTACCGTGGGCTTATCGAACTACACCGAGGACTACCATGGGATTCACCTTTTCAGATGGGCTCTGACAGACCGATGCCTTAGTCCCGCTTAAAATCAGATCTCCAAGTCTTCAAGTTAGTCGGTTTAAAGATATCTACAATGATGAAGGATCAAGGTCGCCTTAGATCCATTGGAAGAAGTCGATTGTGGCTTTAATCAAGCTGGAATCATATCAACGGAGAGTAGCCAAGCATTACAACAAAGGGGTTAAGCTTCGTAGATTTGAAGTGGGGGACTTCGTCCTCAGAGAAGTCGAAGCGTCTACACCTCAGAACATGGGAAAGCTGATGCCGAACTGGGAAGGGCCGTATGAAGTAATTGAAGTATCGAAGCCCGGGATTTATAGATTAAAGGCATTAGACGGATCTGAGATCAAGAACACTTGGCATGCCGGCAGACTTCGGAAATACTTTCAGTAGAGATCGAGTCAATTTATCGAAAGTCTGTAAATGGCGGTTCGTCATCAATAAAAGATTCATTTTTTTACAAATTGATATTCTTCATATTGGTCCTAAGTTCACAATGGTGTAAGGAGGACGGGGGGCACTCGCTGGCCATTCGATGGTAGCCTTTTAGGCAGGTGGTCCTTATGAATTTGTCAGGCCCTTCGGGGTAGGCAAACTTCATCTGCAAAGGAGGCGGGGTGGACTCACCGCCATTCGATGACAAACCTTTTTCGGTAGGAGTGTCCTCATGGGTTTGTTTCACCGCGAGTGGTAAACAAATTCCAAAGTCCTTTTAATTTTGCTTTACCGCGAGTGGTAAACAAAATGCACTGAAGTAAGGAGGTATGGTCGAACTCGCTGGCCATTTGATGGTAGCCTTATTGTCAGGTGTGTCCTTATGAATTTGTTTTACCACGAGTGGTAAGCAAATTCCATGGTCCTTATATCTTTGTTTTACCCCGCATAGTAGACAAATGTCCTTATATCCTTGTTTCACTCCGAGTGGTAAATAAGATCCCGATGGTGCAAAGAGGATCAGCCGAATTCACCTTATACATAACCTGTCTCACACTTCGGAAATGATAAATATGCATTACTTTATTTTGTTCAAGTGTTAAGTTCGGTTTTTTCAGTTCAGTTCATTAAATTCAGTTCATATCATTTCCTAACTTAACTGTTATATGCCTTATCTGATTCACAATATAAGTTAAGTCCACAGGAATCATATACAGTTTTCACGATGATTGATACTGAATTATTAACAAGAAACGAATTATGCGAAAGTCATGATAAAGAAAGTTGCAATTTCATTAACTATTCATAACCTTATCCGACTACATAAAGATAGAAATTTTCACAAAAAATTTAAACAATTTCAAAGAAAACAGCAATATTCACTTCAGGCATTATCCTCGCCATCTGAAGAGTCGAGCAAAGCCAGGTCTATTTTAGCTGATATCAGCTTTTCCTTGTCGCGACTTCGACAGAGCTCATAGCCTTATCAATATATCTTCATGATCTCTCCGTTGATCTCATTCGATTTACGATACTCTTTCACAGATCCGGCCACGAAGATCACTTCGGTCAAAGGAGGTCCAAGATCCCAAGAGCACGGAACTCCTTGATTTCTTCTTCGAGCTTCGGCGCTTTATTCGGATGAGCGAGTTTCTGCTAACTCCAACTTTTCGATCAATTTGACCAGAATCTTATTGCTGGCCTTCAGCTCTTTAACTTTCTCCATCCTTATTTCACTCCGTTGAACCAGGTCAGCATTCATCTTGACAATCTCTTGGTACTGGGCCTTAGTTGACTTCAGTTCTTCATTGGACGTTTTTACATCCTCTTTGGTCTGGGCCAACTCCTTTCGAAGACCTTCATTAGTGTGAAGAACGCCTTCATGTTGAGTCCTTTCCCGAGCCAAAGCCGACTTCAGGATGGCGTTCTCTTTTCTTATTGCCTCTTCTTCGACTTCAGCTTCAATAGACTTTGGACGTAAACGTCCGAATACAGCATTCGCTTTCACATGTTCAGCATTACTTGATCAGTTTCAAATATCTGAGTATAAAGATAAGTATGGAAATCAAAGAGAAAACCATTTACCTTCGCCAGATAGCTCATGCCTTCATTAAGCAGATCCATGTTCGAACTGTTACCAAATCGATGGTCATCAGTCTCACGGACGAAGGCATCAAACAGTCGAAAGGGGAAGTTGGCATTAAACCGAGGCCATATGGTTGGAGAGGTCATAGCGTCATGTTGAAACTTGAAAGGTGATTTTCTTGGAGGGGAAGGCATGGGCTGATCACGAGTTGGTGATGGATCCATATGTATGTTTTCTGGAGAGGGCGACCAGGCAGGAATAGGTTCGTGAACTGGCGAAGGGGTCGACGATGAACCTGGATGACTATCAGACGGTTGTTTTCTCTTGCGAAAGAATGAATGGATGGTTTCATTTGGCTCATCACCATCTGACACTTGAATTTCTATGGGGACTGCTGGAGGAATAATGGTCGAAGATGTGGGCACTCGAAGTTCGTCAGCGGTTAGGGGGGTAATCTTTTCCCTCAATCTCTTGACACGAAGAACTTTCGCCCGTTCGTGTAGAGGTATGTCAAACAAACTTCCCTTGGTTGGAGCGGGTTCAGGAGGTGCAGAAGTGGGAGTGGATGAAGGGTTTGTTTCTGGGTTTGTTTCCAGGTCTATCTCAGGGTCTGTATCCGGGCGGATGGATATGGATCTCCTAGCAGCTCTCTTTCTTCGTCGAGGTTTGAGAGATTCTTCAGGTACAATGGGCTCATCAATTTGTGGTTCATCAATCTGAGGATCGACAGTGGGTGGTTCACTAATGAGAGGATCGGCTTGGGGAGATTCTTCTGTTGGAGGCTCCTCATTTGCATCCGTAATCTTCCCAGCCAAAAAGTCTTCAAATTTTTTTATCTCTAAAGAGTTCGGTCTGATCAAAGACATTGCAAAGATTATATAATGACAGATCAGAACCAATATTATCAAAGGTTTCACAGAAATATACACAAGGGTAGCTCGACACTTACGTTTATGATCATATAGCCATGCCTGCTTAGAAAGGAGTCCATGTTTCCATTCCTCCTTCGGGAAATTACACAAGAATTCAATCAGTTCGGCTACACGTTCTTCGGATATATCACCAAAATCAGCAGAAGTCTTTTCATCAGTGGTCCAGTTCGGTAAAGAGGTGATTTCTGGTCCCTTGACGAAAAACCATTTCTCATGTCATCCTCTATTGCTCGAAGGAGTATTTATCAACGACCGCCTCTCAAACTTTTCACAAATTTCACAAGGCGTGCTTGCCCGTAACTTTGAATCCCTTTTCTCTGGTTTGGGCAATCTTGTATACAGTAAAGAAGAAGTCGAGAGTAGGTTCGACTCCTAATTCATGACAGAACGCGATAAAAGCCAAAATGTGAATGTAGGAGTTTGGCACTAGTTGGGCAAACCCTACCCCAATAAACCCTAGGAGGGTAACCATAAAGACATGAAGAGGAAACCTAACCCCCTTTTCGAGTAGGGTCACCGGAACAACCGTCCAACCGTCTGGACGTTGATACATCTTTTCATCAGATTTGGGGGATCTTACCAAATGGGTATCAGGGATGTGATAACGAGCCTTAATCTTCTGTAATTTAGTCTCAGAAATGATGGAGGGTGTGTTGGCGTGAGGATATTATTCTTTATTTTTGAAGAAGTCGGAGGGGTTAGGCATAGGTTTCGGAAGCACAAATTTTCCGCTGGGGGTGGCAGTTTTGGGGTTTGAGCTCGATGCTTCAACAGTAGGATTGGGGCTAGAAGGAACGGTGGTGATAGGGGTTACGCGAAGGGGAGAGTTCTGGTTCAAGTTCAGAGTCATCATTGTTGAGATTTTGCAAAACTGAGAAGGAAGTTCGAGAGAGAAGGGAAGAGCTCAAAGGTTCAAAATTCAAATTGACAGGTAAAAATGTCAATTTGGGCAGAAATTACTTTTATATCGATTTGGTTACGAAAGTTACTGAAGGCACATTTAATTTCTAGCAATGTTAGGAAAGTTGAATGGGTAGCGTCCGGACTAAGTCTCAAGCCTTTTCAAAATTGGGCCTTTCGTGTTGGACCTCCGGTCACATTCTATTTCGTCTTATGGATCACACCGGGTACATTTCAATTATCTTTCATTATGGGCCTTTAGTAAATCCTATAATATCATGGGCTATTTATAGTTTTCTATTAAACATCCTATTTAATAAAAAACTAGGGGGCAATGTTGGGTCATGATATTTCTCTTATTGGGCCGAATGGATTAGGCCTTCCTACTCGATTAGTCCATTGGGTCATAGTTATTGGATCCTCAAGTTACTGGGCCTGGTCATTATATTATTCTTGTTGGGCCCCTTTTAAGATCGGGTCGGATCAGTGGATCGACCCATAAGATATTTTAATATCTCTATCTTTGACTTGTAATGATGAAAAGGAAGGTCATTGATCGTTGTAATCGCAACGCATTAATGTGGATGGAATTATAATCACCGTGGCAAAGACAAATAAAGGCATAAAAAAGCGACAAACTGCATGCGCATCGGCAGAGACCATCGAGAGAGTAAATGTGTGACGCCCCAAAATTAGGTATACGCCACCCATCTTGGGTCGCCACTTACATGGTACATAAATTCAAATACAAACTTAATTATACATCCGTCAGTAATATACATATTACAATACATAAACCGAGAGTTCTAATAGAATATTGTCTTTTAGACAATATCCATACTCAAGGAGTCCTCATTACATTTATTGTCACACTATTTAACAGAATAGTGAGGACTACTAATGCTATCTTCTGGACCATCACTCTTTTCCTCGACTCATCCCCATTTATATTCTCATTTCAAGAGAATAAAGTGAAAAAAAGGGTGAGCTCAACTAGCCCAAGAAGAAATATTATGACTAAGATAATGCGTAATAAATTATCAATAGTCTTCAACAATGTTAAACCGATAAAATACAATAGACAAACCGGCTTTAATCTGCAAATGAATACGTAATCCATTAAAAGAGTCAAGTAGAAAATAAAGTCTACTATCTTTTAGGTTTTAAAAGGTTTTCATCAATTTTATCACTAAGACTCGCTTTAATGAATAAACCACAATATCTAATCATCTCTCGCACTCACTGGCCAAGGATTTTCATCAAATTATCAATGGTCACGACTATACCAAGAATCACCCCGGTCATAATCATACCAAAAACTTTTATCACATCATTTATAGGACAATCACATCATTTACGATTATACCGAATGATCCTGGTCATAATCATACTAAGTTCATCTACGCACGTAAGCCAAAGATAACATAATATAACATGAGGATGATGATGAAATGACATAATAATTCAATAAAACAAGTTCAAAAATTATTTTATCTAGGAATTATTAACGCCCAAATTGTCAACAAGATAACTGCTTTTGTAGAGTAAAATTCAAGAATGATCAAGAATATTTCCATGAAAAGATATCGGATGAAACGCAAATATCAAGAATATTCTACTAATTTCATGGAGTATAAGTCAAAGTTTTAATTAATCGGTATAATAAAGAATGGAATAACAAAGGAAATCACCACGCACGTGGTACTTTGCAGATGATAAAAGTTATTCCAATGTAATAATAATAACGGAACCAGTCGTGTGAAATTCATAATCCATGTGATGATCCAATGTAATAATAAATGTCAATAATAATAAACAATGGAACCTAGTCCTGTAAAACACACGCATGTGATATTCCAAATGTAATAATAAATGCGAATAATAAACAATGGAACCAGTCCGTGTAAAAAAACACATGCATGTGATATTCCAATGTAATAATAAAAGAATGGAATAATGTAAGAAGATCACCAAGTATAGGGATTCACAGATACAAAGTTATTCCAATGTAATAAATAAGAATGGAATAATATAATGGATTTCACCAAGTATATAGGTACGCCATGATACAAAGTCATGTATAGGTATGCCACTTTTTAAAAGTTATTCCAATGTAATAATAATGAATGGAATAATGTAAGTTCTCTCTTCATGAATAAGAAAGAATAACACCCTTACTACGGTACAACAAATAATATCCCTTACCGTAAAAGACACCGGATATCAAAGTAGTGAAGTACCGTATACTCTTCTTTCTTCTCTATATATTTTTTCTCTATAGCTTCTCTCTATAATTTTCTCTCTAGAGTTTCAAAGAATTCGTAAGAAAATAATGAAGGAATGAGCTTCTATTTATAGGAAAATAGAATGCATAGTAATTAATCCATGAACGGTCCAGATTGACGCATTTTAATCTGACTCATCCATATTTAAAGCAAAATCTTTAAATAAAATATAATATATTCTATTTATATAAAAATTTTTTACTTGCAAAACACTACGCAACACAAAACACTACGCAAAACACTACGCAACACTATGCATAATAAAATATAATATATTCTATTTATGTAATAACTTTAATAAAGTATTCTCGCATTTTATATAAAAGATGTTTTGTTTTATTACGTTAATAATACTTAATAAAACAAAACGCCATTATCGCTATAATAATTCATATTATTAATCGACAATAATGGAATCAAACCGAGTGACTTCTCACATAAGATCAATAATCAATACCGCGTGTGCTACTACGCAAACCACACGACATCGCACTTTTACTACCGAAAGTAGTTCAACAAAGATCAAACCAGAAAAACTTCCGCCGTTATTTCAATAAAATATTTTTGTGGTTTTTTCAATCCGATAATAATTTCATTGTGTGGTCCACCAATGATTGAGTAGCATTGCATTTAATATTCCCCGCTAAACCTAATATTCCCCCACCAATCGAATATAATATAACCACTGTGATACTTTTGCAAAATTTATAAATACTACCCACAACTATAATATTATCTCAAATTCACACCATAATATTAAAAATTATTTTGACAAAATTTAAATCTTTATCGATAAAACTGGGTCTCACAATCTCCCTCCTTATGGAATTTCTCGCCTCAAATTAGGGTACGACCGATATGATAAAGAGGTGAGGATACCTCAATACCTTTATCGTTAAAAAATATTAAATTCATCTTCGCTAATCCCGCCAAAGATATTCATTAACAACTCATCTTTGTACTACTGGGTGCCAAAGATATACAAATCAGAAACCAATAATGCCGAGACGCAATTTTAATAGTATCACGACCAATAATTATCCATGCACTAATCGCCAAGGATATTCGTGTTTTCAATTACTTGGCCATGATTATACCGAATAATCCTTGGTCATAATCATACCAAGTCTATCAATGCACTACTACCAAAGATGACTTTTACCACATCCATGAATTAATATTTCATTCTTTGAGACTCAAATTTCAATAATTAATTCATATCATCGAATCATCCCCGCACTACGTGCCAAGGATATTCATTAGTATCACGCCCACTTAATTATCCATGCACTACGACCAAAGATAATCGTGTATTCATTAGTATCACCACCACAAATTATCCATGCACTACTACCAAAGATAATCGTGTATTCATTAGTATCACGACCACAAATTATCCATGCACTACTACCAAAGATAATCGTGTATTCATTAAGATTATCACGCACCACGAATTATCCATGCACTACTACCAAAGATAATCGTGTATTCATTAAGATCACGACCACGAATTATCCATGCACTACTACCAAAGATAATCGTATTCATTAGTATCACGACCATTACGAATTATCCATGCACTACTACCAAAGATAATCGTGTATTCATTAAGATCACGACCACAAATTATCCATGCACTACTACCAAAGATAATCGCAGTATTCATTAAGATTACACGACCAATAAATTATCCATGCACTACTACCAAAGATAATCGTAGTTTTCAATTACGGTTATGATTATACCGAACAATCCTCGGTCATAATCATACCAAGTCCATCTATGCACCTACAGCCACGTATTGACTTTCAACATAATATAAATAATGAGGATAATGATATAAAGAATTAATCAAATGAGATAAAGGATAAATATTAAACATTTATAATATAATTTATCCAGTGATTCAAGAATATCCCCATGTTATCAATCACTTAATAATCTCATAATCTAATATCATTAATATTATAACAATATTTTAATCACTTCTTAAATTTATAAACAATTTATCTCAATTGTTTACGCTTTTACCATATAATGCCTTTAATCATTCAAAATGTCATACTCATAAGATATCATCACCAATTATCAAATCCTCAAAACAAAATATGAATATACTCTATATAGGATTCTCTAGCCATAAAATCTTATTTTCAACTTTGTTATTTCACATAACATATTTAACTCATATGTTCAGAATTAAACTATTTTCATGAAAAATACCAAATCAGTCCCAAAAATATTTCTTTTCTGGGATTTAGCATAATATAGTCCCATAATGAAAATATATTTTCTCGAATTTTAAAATTCATTTACTATTTTTCAAAAATCAATTTCTAATTAATTCTTTAAGAAATTAGCTACCTCAAGTTTGACTCCAAAAATTCCCAAATCTTGGCAGGACCTTACACATGTTAATGTGAGCTCCAGTTTAAATTTCATGGTCATCTGAGTTATAGAACTCCGTTATAGCATTTTTCATTGGAAAACCTAAATATTGAAATAGTCATAACTTGCTCATTTTAAGTCGTAATGAGCTCATTTTTGGACAGGAGGTACTTTTATACCATATACCTTCATGTCCCAAAAGGCCAGAATTTTTCTCATAATTTAAGTGACCGAAACAGCCCCTCTAAAATCATGGCAAAGCAGTTTTTTTTCGCTTTTTTGCAGCTTTGCACTCCTTTTTGCTAAAATCAGTCCACACAAAAATCTACAACATCTTTTCCAGTAATTCCACTTGGATTAGTTAGGTAACTCATAGATCTAACTCTAGGACTTGACCACACTCAAAAATTCAAAATATAATAGGAGATATGGTCAATTTAATTTGCATGTTACGCTTTTTCACCAAAAATCGATTTTCAACTCTTTGTGATTTCTAAGAAACTTTCATGTTTTTCACATAATAACCAACATAACTCATCATAACACTTACTAATACTTCATATACCCATGATTTTCATTAGTCCAATGCTTTTATTATGACTTTCATCATAATCCTCGTAAATGATCCTTTTAGTTGAAGAAATATTTGAGGGTTTAAGAAATGGGTTTTTTCAGATGGGGTCAATACAAAATTCGATTTCACGCCTAGGTAGGCTATGAAATCTTCAAGAATACGCCAAGAAATTTATTAATAATAGAAATATCATTCAAAGCGTGGACTCTCATCCAAGACTTGGATAAGACGTCACATCGAAACCAACAAAGTGACTTCTATCCCTTAACCTAGATAAGACCTCACAATGATACCTATAAACTTGCCATCTTCATTCACGATGTCGCCTACGAGAGAAAGTCCGGCTTGGTGCATTCCACACAAGGAAGTCAACAACGAAAGGTTCGGGGCTCTTTACTTATGGCTTGATATGACAATAATTGACTTTAGTAGTTCGTTACTTGAATTCGCATAACAAAGTTGGTTATGAATATAAAAGCTAACAACCTTATTTAAAAGCATGATGAGTAGTTAACCAATCGATTCCTAAAATCACATCAAAGGCAAGTATTTTCAAAAAAGATAAGATCGACAGTAACATGAAAGTGTTTATTTGAATCAAACAAGATTTAAAAATAGTAAGTAGAACGAAGGCTCCTACTAACGAAGTTTCAACCAATAAGTCAAAGTCTAACTTCTCTTGAGTCAAATTTAAACGTTAAACGCAAGCAAGAGAGATAAAATAATGGGTAGAACCCAGATCTTATAAGGTATAGACTTCATGAATTTATAATTAACTAACCCGTGCTAACTTCGTCGGCTTACTCTTTTGAGAAGTCATGAAAAATGCACTTCCTAAAACCAACGACTTTGTTTTGTCCATATCCACCTTTGGTGCCACCATCCCAGCCTAGACTTGACTTTGGTGCACAACAAAATTGAGTAAATGACCTTCTCTTCTTGCAATTTCCACTTCTATTATCTTTGCCATGATTACCACCAAGTGGTTACCATTCTTAGCATGATAATTTCCCCACGATGGTTATCATTGTTCTAATAGCCGCTGCCACCAAAGATGATTATTATTGTGTTGTTGGTCGTTACCTTTTGTTTCGAAATGAATCAACACTCTCATGTGCTTCATTGCTTATCTCAAAGATTTTCGGATGTCATTCTCAAACACCGCCACAAAACAAGGGTTAATTAACATATCACATATTATCCCTATACTCGACCAACCAATTAAATACCAAATAAATTTAGGTAGGTCATACTACAAGGAATTCTCCGCTCTCCCTCCTAGTTCTTATCTCATATCTCACCTGTGGATCATATCCCTAAGCTCGATATACCAACCGTGACGCCCCAAAATTTGGTATACGCCACCCATCTTGGGTCGCCACTTACATGGTACATAAATTCAAATACAAACTTAATTATACATCCGTCGCAGTAATATACGACAATACATAAACCGAGAGTTCTAATAGAATATTGTCATTTAGACAATATCCATACTCAAGGAGTCCTCATTACATTTATTGTCACACTATTTAATGTAATAGTGAGGACTACTAATGCTATCTTGGGACCATCACTCTTTTCCCCGACTCATCCCCACTATATTCTCATTTCAAGAGAACAAAGTGAAAGAAAGGGTGAGCTCAACTAGCCCAAGAAGAAATATTACGACTAAGATAATGCGTAATAAATTATCAATAGTCTTCAACAATGTTAAACCGATAAAATACAATGACACAACGGTTTAACTGCATAATAAATACGCAATCCATTAAAAGAGTCAAGAGAAAATAAAGTCTACTATCTTTTAGGTTTTAAAAGGTTTTCATCAATTTTTATCACTAAGACTCGCTTTTAATGAATAAACCATAATATCTAATCATCCCCTGCACTACTGGCCAAGGATTTTCATCAAATTATCAATGGTCATGACTATACCGAATCACCCCTCGGTCATAATCATACCAAAAACTATCCATCATCGCATTTATGTGCCATCGAGGACTTTTTATCACATCATTTATAACAAGCCATGATTATACCGAATGATCCTCGGTCATAATCATACTAAGTTCATCTACGCACGTAAGCCAAAAGATAACATAATATAACATGAGGATGATGACAATGACATAATAATTCAATAAAACAAGTTCAAAAATTATTTTATCCAGAATTATTAACGCCCAAATTGTCAACAAGATACTATTTTCAGAGAGTAAAATTCAAGAATGATCGGAAGAATATTTCCATGAAAGATATCGATGAAACGCAAATATCAAGAATATTCTACTAATTTCATGGAGTATAAAAGTCAAAGTTTTAACCAACCTGGGTATAATAAAGAATGGAATAACAAAAGAAATCACCACGCACGCAGATTTGCAGATGCATGTGTTATTCCAATGTAATAATAATAACTTAACCAGTCGTGAAAATCACAATCGATGTGATGATCCAATGTAATAATAAATGTCTTTGAATAATAAACAATGGAACTGAAGTAGGTGTAAAAACACACGCATGTGATATTCAAATGTAATAATAAATGCGGAATAATAAACAATGAAACCAGTTAAGGTAAAACACACACATACAGGATATTCCAATGTAATAATAAAGAATGGAATAATGTAAGAAGATCACCAAGTATAGGGATTATGGCGATACAAAGTTATTCCAATGTAATAAATAAGAATGGAATAACAGAATGGATTTCACCAAATAGGTACGTCACAGATAGTATCTGGTCATGTATAGTAGTGATGCCACTTTTACAAAGTTATTCCAATGTAATAATAATGAATGGAATAATGTAAGTTCTCTTCATGAATAAGAAAGAATAACACACCTTACTTAGCACAACAAATAATATCCTCACCGTAAAAAAGACACATCGGATATCAAAGTAGTGAAGTACCGTAATACTCTTCTTCTTTCTCTCTATAGATTTTCTCTCTATAGCCTTCTCTATAAATTCTCTCTGTAGTTTCAGTTGAATTCAGTAAGAAAATAACGAAGGAACGAGCTTCTATTTATGAAAAATAGAATGCATAAGTAATTAATCCATGAACGATCCAGATTGATTTACTTTTAATCTGACTATCCATATTTAAAGCAAAATCTTTTAAATAAAATATAATATATTCTATTTATATAAAAATATTTTACTATGCAAACGCTGAAAACACTACGCAAAACACTACGCAACACTACAAGATAATAAAATATAATATATTCTATTTATGTAATAACTTTAATAAAGATTCATTTTATATAAAGATGTTTCGCTTTTATTACGTTAATAATAATTAATAAAACAAAACGTCATTATCGCTATAATAATTCATATTATTAATCGACAATAATGGAATTAAACCGAAAGTGACTTTCACATAAAGATCAATAATCAATAATGCGTGCTACTTACGCAACCACACGACATCGCATTTCTTTTACTACTGAAAGTAGTTCAACAAGATCAACCAGAAAACTTCCGCCGTTATTTCAATAAAATATTTTTGTCGCTTTTTCAATCCGACAATAATTTTGCCATGTGGGGTCCACCAATGATTGAGTATTGTATTTAATATTCCCCGCTAAACCTAATATTAAAACCAATCTAATATAATATAACCACTGCAGATACTTTTGCAAAATTTATAAATACTACCCACAACTATAATATTATCTCAAATTCACACCATAATATTAAAAATTATTTTCAAAAAAATTTAAATCTTTATTGATAAAACCAGAAGTCTCGTTGTGCGGTGTGTCGGTGAGTGTGAGTGACCGATAGATGGCGAAGAGAAGTATAACCCAGCAAAAAGTCTTCAAACAACAGATGCGACGCACACACATTCAACTAATAATTCTCTCTCAATACACTAGACATTATTATCCTCCCATTGTTGATTCCTTAACACCGACATCGACTCACTACCTGACGGTCCAGGTAGTCCAAGTTTTTAGTGTTGATCGTATTCATCTTGCGAGGATCGGGACGATTAAAGTGATTTGGACGTCAAAAAAAATCTTGGCGTTAACACGTACATCTTAACATCGCATTAATTTTAAATTTTACTAATATTTAGTAAATAGCAATATAAATGTCCATGTTATGGTAATTAGCTTAGCTTCAAATTAAAAATATATACTATTGGAAGCTGTCGCGATGTTAATTAAGAGCTAACAGTATAGTAGTACTAATTATACTAGAAAGTTCACAAAATATGGGGTGGCCTCTTGTTCCTTCATACGAAATGTTTTTTTTCCAATTCCGACTGTCATTTTTTGGCCTTTCGTTTTTGTTTTTAAACAAAAATGATAGTATTATTTTTTTCTATAAAATTAAGGACATCACGGCCGGAGAAGTTAGACTTCTTCCGTTTTACATCGGTTTAAATATATTTAACTCTACCCTAAATTTTTATCATTTTTTCATTTTTGATGATTCAGCTTTCAATTTTGTCAATTAGATGAGTAAACTATTAATTTTTTTTATTTTTGTCCAAATCCACTTGATATCTTAGAAATTGATGGTGTGTCCTACTGAGTGAAGGAAACCGATGTATATTTAAATAATAATATTTCTATCATTTTATTAATTTAAATTATTTGGGCATGATAAATTTGACAAATCATTTTTTATTCTCCATTAAAACTAAACAAGACAAATCTCCGACAAATCACCTTCAAGAAGAGGAGACAAATGGTGAGAGTTATTTACTTTTTAATTACTAGTTTCGTGATCAATATTTCAATTTTTTTCATTTTAGTTCAATTGAAGTTGAAGATGATGGGTACACAGAGGCAAAATGGTGAGAGTTATTTACTTTTTATTTACTAGTTTTTAATTGATTTTCTTCATTAACTAAGAGTTCAATTACATGAAAAATGATTGTGTAAATTTTGTTCTAATAATTTAATACCAATTTTATTTTATAGAAAAGAAATAGTTAATGATAGTTGTAAGTGAGATGATATCTAATAATTACTTACAGATAATTTTTTTTCCTTCTGCTTTGTTTGAAAATTTAGGTGATAATGATAAGTAATATTTTTCATAATTATTACTTAGTTCTTTTTTTTTGAATAAAAAAAAACTCTTGTTTCATTTTTATAATATTTTTAGTTTTTGTTGTTAAATTATAATATAATATTACATTAATGCCTATTTAGTTTTTATAAAGTGAGTATTATTTTAACACATCATCAGTCACATCCTAGGTGTTAAACTCACATTATCAATTTATGATGTGTCAACTTCAATTGTATCAAAATAGAAAAAATTAAAAGATCGAACACCTAAGTGAAAAAATCTCAATATATAGTTCATGGTAGTAATTTATATTTAAGCATAATTTTTAATTACACATAGGCATTGACTAGGCTAGTCACCGGGGTCACCTCATCAATTTATAATGTGACAAGTTTAATTGAACGAACGTGAAAAAAATTGATAGTTTAATAACCTGATTGAAAAAATAGAAAAGTTGATCACTGAAGTGAAAAAATATTAACAGTTTAGGGTAGTTATTTATATTTAAGCCTAAATTTAATCATATATACTTTAAAAAAATAAAATTTAAAAACAAAATTAATAATAATAATAAATATTCCAAAATCGTTTCCCTACACAAATCCAAACGGATCCTAAAAAAAAAAGGCCGCAATATGCGTAGGGGAGGATTTACCTAGAAAGTATTCTTAAAGTTAAACCACTTTTTTAAGATTTTTTTTACCTGTAAAAGTTAAACCTTTTAGTTTGAATAATAATAGAAGTGTCAAACTTTTCATTTCAAAAATTGTCTTAAATGATACATTATGTTAATGTTATATCCACTTGAGTTTCTTTTTATGTTAAGCATGTTTTTTAAAAAAAAAACAGGTTACAAAGTTTTTTTTACACTGGATACCGTATCCGTGTAATTTAATCATCTTTCTAACGCATTCTCAAATAGATATTTTGTCAAACAATTTTATTGGAGTAATTATAAACCGCCATACACCGTTGTGTATATTTTATTATGTACGGTTTGTCAAAATTATATTGTTTTGACATATTTTATTTATAAAAAAAATAAATTCATTTTTCCAAAATCAGAAATCAAAAATAAATATGCCAAAACGACGTAATTTTAACAAATTGTGCACAAATAAAACATACACAACTGTATATGATCATTATTTCCAATTATAAATGATCAATCAATCTCTTTTATTAAATATACATACTCTCACAGTCCCATAATATATATGACATTTAAGATTGATTTTATTTTTCCTAATTTATTTGACGTTTTATATAATTTTGGACCATGTTTGTTTATAAGGATTATAATCCCAAGACTATTAAGACTATTAATTCTAGGATTAAATAGTCCTAGTTACATGTTTGTTTTTTACTACTATGAGATTATTTATGGGATAATTTAAAATAATCTTATATTATGTTTGTTTTTTTCAAAATTAATCAAAGGATTGGATAAAACAATTAATATCGTTTGGACTATTACACCCTTGTCAATAATAACATATTTGTTCAATAGCGTTGTTGTTTTATAATATATTAGTTTCATTATAATATTAAATATATTATGTTATTATGGGATTTAAATATATTAATTTCATTATAATTTGTGTAATATATTAGTTTCATTATACGTATTATTATTATTTAATAATATACAGATGTGAAATATATTATTTTCAATGTAACACGTACTGTATGTATGTTTACAAACTTATTATTTTATTTACTTCTATTAAAAAATATGATTGTAAATGTATTGGAAAAAAACGTACTGCAAAAAAAAAGTACGTACTGCATGTATGTTTACAAATTTTTTTACTTCTATTCAAAAAGAAATATGATCAATGTAAATATACGTACTGATTTAGCAAAAAAACACGTATTGCATGTAAAAAAACAAAGTATTGTATGTAAAAAAAACGTACGTATGTTTAAAAAAAAAAAGATATTGTATGCAAAAAAAAAACCTACATAGTGGTTACCTTCAATTGATGAGACCAATGTTGCATTTCACTCTGTCATTAACTCTGTTGCATTTGATGTCCATGACTCCCCCTCTTCAATTGATGAGACCAATGTTTTATCTCTCTCCTTATTTCTTCAAATAATCTGAGCAACCCTCTTTCTCATAAAATATTCCACGCACAAATTATTTCAAGCCATGGGTACGGAAAACAATTATTGCTTTATGCTTGCTGTGCTCTCCCTCTATTTCCTTATCAACATGTATCTCTCTTTCGGAGCTGACACCATATCTTCAAATCAATCCATCTCTGGAGACCAAACCATTGTCTCTTCAGGTGGAAACTTTGAACTGGGCTTCTTCAAACCAGGTAATTCTTCCAACTACTATATTGGCATATGGTACAAAAAAGTTTCTGATCATACCGTAGTTTGGGTAGCAAACAGAGAAAGGCCCATCTCTAATAAGTATTCTTCACAACTGAAAATTGTAAATGGCAACTTAGTGCTTCTCGATGTGGCCCAAACGGCAGTTTGGTCCACAGATACAAATTTTACCTCCTCCGATATAATAGCAGTGCTTTTTGATGAAGGAAATTTGGTTTTGAGAAACGGGTCAAATTCGAAACTATGGCAAAGTTTGGATTACCCAGCCCACACATGGTTGCCTGGTGGTAAGATTTTATACGACAAGCGTACAAACAGGAAGCAACTTCTTACTTCATGGAAGAATTCAGAAGATCCTGCACCAGGGCTGTACACTCTGGAACTAGACCCAATTGGTAATCAGTATCTTATTCGGTGGAACAGGTCCAAACAGTACTGGACTAGTGGACCTTGGAATGGGGAGATATTTAGCTTAGTACCTGAAATGGGCAAAAATAATGTCTACAATTTTAGCTATGTTTCAAATGAAAACGAGAGTTATTTTACGTATTCTCTCTACAATACATCATCAATTGTATCTAGATTTGTCATGGATTATTCTGGGCAAATTAAGCAACTCACGTGGTTGGATAATATCAAGGAATGGAATTTATTTTGGTCTCAACCGCGACAACAATGCGAAGTTAATGCTTTTTGTGGGGATTATGGTACCTGTAATGAGAATTCCTTGCCCTTCTGTAATTGTTTGAATGGTTTCAAGCGTAGGTCTGAGAAAAATTGGAGTTTGGGTGATTATTCCAGTGGGTGTGCAAGGAAAATTGAATTGCAGTGTCGTGAAATGAACACCAATAAGGTAAAAGACAGGTTTTGGTTGAATTCTCACATGGGATTGCCTGATAATTCTCAATCTATTTCAGTTGGGAGTTCTGCGCAGTGTGAATCCACCTGCCTGAGTGATTGTTCTTGCACTGCTTATGCTTATGACAAACATGGGTGTTCAATTTGGAGTGGAGGACTCTCGAATCTGAAACAGCTCTCTGAAGATGATGGTAATGGGAAAATCATCTATATTAGAGTAGCTGCATCTGAATTCTCTAATGGTAAAAATAAAAAAGGTAATCGGGTTGTTATGGGTTCTATTGTGGGGTTAGTTGCGGTTGTAATAATCCTTTTAGGTCTTATTTTGGTTGTAATTAGGAGGCGGCGAAGGAGATTGAGTGGGACTACCAAAGCAGTGGAAGGTTCACTGATTGCATTCTGTTACAAAGATTTGCAAAATGCAACAAAGAATTTCTCGGAAAAGTTAGGGGGAGGAGGTTTTGGTTCTGTTTTCAAGGGTACATTGCCTGATTCAACTGTCATAGCGGTGAAGAAGCTGGAAGGCTTCAGCCAAGGGGAGAAGCAATTTCGAACAGAAGTCAGCACAATTGGGACCATTCAACATGTAGATCTTGTAAGACTTCGCGGGTTTTGCTCTGAAGGTAAGAACAAGTTGCTAGTGTATGATTACATGCCAAATGGATCCTTGAATTCCCATATTTTCAATAAGGATGGAAAGATGTCCTGGAAAACTAGATATCAAATTGTTCTCGGGACGGCCAGAGGGTTGGTTTATCTCCATGAGAAGTGCAGAGACTGTATCATACACTGTGATATAAAGCCAGAGAACATTCTTCTGGATTCTGAGTTGTGTCCGAAAGTGGCAGATTTTGGCCTGGCAAAGCTTGTTGGGCGAGATTTTAGTCGGGTTTTGACCACAATGAGAGGGACAAGAGGATACCTTGCACCAGAATGGTTATCAGGAATAGCGGTAACAGCCAAAGCAGATGTCTACAGCTTCGGAATGATGCTCTTTGAGATTATATCAGGTAGGCGAAACACGGAGCAAACTTCAGACGGGAGAATCACATTCTTCCCTACTTGGGCTGCAAGCGTGACAATAGATGGAGGCGACATCCTTAGCCTATTGGATCCTGGGTTGAATAAGAATGCTGATATAGAACAAGTAACAAAATTGTGTAGAGTTGCTTGCTGGTGCATCCAAGATGATGAAAATGTGAGGCCAACAATGAGTCATATAGTTCAGATTCTTGAAGGGGCTATGGATGTAAACTTGCCTCCAAACCCACGAGCCCTCCAAGTCTTTCTGGACAACGAGGAGGAAATAGTTTTCTTCACTGAGTCATCCTCAAGCCAGAGTACTTCCCAAGCAAAGAGCAATCTTTCATGGGCTTCCTCTGAGTCCAATATCACTGCATCAGCAGAAAGTTCCAAGGTATGAAGACTTAGAAATGAGCATGTTTTTGAGCATTTCACGCGTCGTGTAAATTCCTATAATGTTATAAAATATAAGTATGCAGCACTTGTAAAAATATGAAGCCTAGATTAGAGAGAGCTGATTCTGTCTGCTAATATTGCTTTGTGTATATTCATTAGAATCTTGAGTCTGATTTATGTTCATGTAAATCCTTATGCTAGCTCTTTGTATGTAGGATGTAGAAGTAACTCAAGTCCTGAGAATTTGTAAAATTTTGGGAGATATTTAGGGTATCATCTCCAAGAGTCAACTCAATTTTGTAATTTTGAAGTTGAAATCTTTAGTGTCGTCTCCTAGAATCAAGTTCTAAGATGTAAATAACTTGGGGGTCATCTCGTCGTGGAATCTAGAGTGTCGCCTTCTAGAACCAAGTCGTAAGATGTAAATAACCTAGGGGTCGTCTCTCAAGGCCGTCAAAGTTTTGATGGGTGCATCTTGAAAGCAACTTTTGAGCTTCTTTGAATATATACACGAAGGATTTGATTAGACGAAAAATTTTCGTTTTAGCTTTCATTCGATGAGAAATTTGAAGTGTCGTTTAGGAAATATTGTTTTCAAACCTTTTGTTAAATAGGAATCGATACTCTCTATTACTTCTAATTTTAGTCTAAAATTAATCTAATAACCTAGTTCGATTCAATTTTAAAAGATTTTTGCAATTTTGTTCTAAATTCGTTTCCATAGGTCAAAAGATAAAATCAAGTATCGAAAATAGGGTTGAAAATATCCATGGGTATGTAAACCATCTAAATAACACCAAGCATCTCACAATAATAAAATTCATTATCAAGAGGCTTTAAATCTAATTTTCCTGGGATGGAACCCTTGCTATCGATTTAAGGCCCGAATTATATTTATAATGATCAAATCGCAAAATTACCACGGTTTAACTATATCTATCATGGTAATATCCTTCTATTCTCGTTAAACAAAATGTTTAAGGGTCTTGAATTCATTCTTAGGCTCACACGATTCGTAATTAAATCAAATAACGCATCGAGATCTATAAAGGAAATTTAGAGTTTAGGGAAGGACTTCCTTAAACCCTAATTTGCATGCCCAATTTTGATTTTTTAGGCTAAGTTGATCATTTTAAAACTTATTTTTCTATTATTTTTGCCAAAATATAGATGAAAAATTATAACCAAAAGAGAGAATTACAATTTACTACGAAGTGCAAAAATTTATTTCGATATATATGCTTAGTTATTAATTTTAAAAATAGTCAATTTGATAGGAAAAAATTAAAACTGGATATTTGATTTGGGATGGAGGGATTAATTTTAAGAGTAGATATGAAATAAAAAAAATATCAATATTTACAAATTTTGTAAATAAGACAACAGTTATATGACTTTTCATTCACTTATTATTTAAACGAGCTTGATATTTATCCATTGATGTGGCTGGCATCCATACTGTTTTACATATGTGAAAGATCTCTGTAGACTGTATATAATAAATAAAAAGTAAAATCAGTGGTAGTGGATATATAGTATAGCTAGCACACCAATATTAATATTAATATTAATATTAATATATATAGTCATTTGATTTACCTTTATTTGATCAATATCCATAACCTTTAAATCTAGTGAAATATTATTCTCACATCACCGTGCATTTGTTATTGTCAATACTCAATCCAGATATTTCCTCTTTTTCCTTTTTTATAAAATAATTGTCAAAACCAAAGATAATTGACCAATGACTACAAGAGCAGGTTTTCACTCTACAAAACATGACCATCTTAATTTGTCCAAGGCAAGGTAATAAAATAAAATTAAGGATATATATATATACACACACACACACGGTTCGTCTCTTCAACAAGTTACGCGTATAAATTTAATTATTAATACTTTTATAATCTTATATACGCCGTAATTCAATAAAAAAAATTACAATATATAACGGTACTCTAAAATTAATTACTAACACAGAAACAGAATTATACAATTTCAACTATTTCTGTTTGTTATACCAAGAGAAATGTTGCACTTTTCACATACTAACCAACCGCTATTCAAAGTATAGATATATTCCTTCCATTTCAAATTTAAAATCATATTTATAAAATTACGAGTTTTATAAACAAATTTATTTTAATTTATAGTGACCTGATAGTAATTTATTAAGGAAAATTATAAATATATATGTTAAGAAATTTATGTTATTTAATAATTTAAAAATAAGAATGTATCATTCATTCTAAACTGGGGTGTACAACGCCACCACGTACAAAATTTGCAAATGGAGATGCAACAACCGGGTGAATGTCAGTCCACAAGCTTTATATTTGGGCTTGTTTTCAATGCTTTCGGATTATATCGATGGAGCTGGGAGGCAATATATATAAACTTATTAAAGTGAAAAAATTAAAAATATATATATATATATATATATATATATATATATATATATATATATATATATAGGTAGTGATCTATTGTAAAATGATTATTTTTATAAATTAAACAGTGTATATTGAAGTGTCTTATATACATGGTTATTTATAATTTATAATATATTTCAAGTAACAAAAATAAATTTATTAAAGTGAGAGTTAAATGTTTGAAAAGAATTGTAAAGTATATATATATATATATATATATATATATATATATATATATATATATAATCGATATGAGTAAAGACATCTCGATTCATTGAGATTTTATCATCTTCAAGATTATTAATTGTTATTTGAAAATAAAATATTAGAGTATACAAATTTACAAAATAAAATAAAATAATTGTTACAATAGTAGAGTAGTTTTGCGATAGTAGAGTAGTTCTACGATAGTAGAATAACTTTGCTATAGTAAAGACTAATCACTCTAAAATCTATGATCTAAGTAATGATTTTACGATCGTTAAGTCATTACTGTACGATCTATTTAACGACCTAAGTCATTACTCTATGATTGTTAAGTCATTATTTTACGATCTAAGTAATTGCTCAGATTTGTTTCATAAAATTTATTGAGTATGAACTAAGGTTTGATTGAGACTCGTTTAGATAGATACGATCCCGAATCGAGCCCGATCAATTTGAACTTTTCGAACAAATATGATATAAGTATGATAAATAAAAAATTTAAAAAGTTTTGAGTAATTTATCGAATCTTAGACTTTACTCATATTTGAATTATTTATATTTTAAGTTGAGCTCGAATTGAACTTTTAGTCGAGTGAATACGAAACGCCTTTTCTACAATCGTTAAGTAATGATTCTACGATCCAAGTGATGACGTCGTTTTGTCTGGCTGCTCATAAGATATGCTTCCATTTTGAAAATTTAAATAAAATTGAGAATAATTTAATTATTTTTTTAATAACTAATAAAAGTTGCACTGATAGTTAAAAGGACTAGCGACTTGGCCTATTTTCTCGATTATTAGAACTAATATAGGACAGTTATATATATATATACTAGCGATAACCCGTACCTGAAGGCACTATATAATTCTCAAAAAAAATAAAAATAAATTATGAACATAAAAAATTGAAATGAGAGTTATTTTGCGACAACATGTGATATCTAGGACTTGCACTGCTCTTTCTTAACAAACATATGCTAGTAAGAGGAGAATTATCTTAGTGACACAAAATCTAGACGCATTATGTACATATAACAACCATCTTGAAATTATTCAGATTAGATTAATACCAATGCATGATGTACATATAACAACATAAAGGCACGACGTATTGAAAAATATTACATTATCTAAAGACATATACCAACACAACAATTAATACATACTTAATCATCAATATATATCCAACCACCAAAACATCAAGCTAGTCGATAATAATTTCAAGAAATTTAGGCAGAGTTTCCTTTAAAAATAGATATTCATAAAATTTTAAACATGTCTACAAAACTTACAAGCATCAATACATATACAGACCACCCAAAAAAAATTATTCCATACCCAAAAATCATCATAACCATGTATAATTAGTTAACTTTACAAAAGATGAAACCAAAAATATTCAAACATGCAGAAAATAGAGAAACAACATGTTGAGCATAAGACCCATTACTTTACAACTTACACCAAGTATTATTTACAGCTTACACCAAGTATCTTTCAATGTGTACCTGAAAATATTTGAAATATAAAAATTATCGAAATATGTGAGTCAAAATAAAACAACTGTAATTTCGAAACATAAGAACCCTTACTTTATCTAAAAAACAAATGAGCGCACACATATTTACTTTATGAATAACGCAATGCTCTGAAAGACCTCCTCACCTTATATATTATTTCAGTACTCGGTCCTAATAAAAGATTTGAGAAAAGATATCACTACCTGATCCTCAACCTTCATATGCTTTGAGAAAAGCTTGACAGCATAACATTCTTTAGTCAAAGGTCGCAAACCCCTGCAATAGCAAAAGAAATATGATATACAAACTACTCAATTTGGTTGCTTACTTGAAGATTGAATTTTTCTTTTTCTTTATTTTTTTCTCCCTGACTTTGAAGCTAAACTAAGTTAAGGCTCAGAAATTAAGGTGAACAGGTAGCATAAATATAATTCGGAGCAAATTGGAAATCAGAGTGAAAACCATTAGGAGGAAGAAGGACACTGATGCGATCAGCCGACATGCATCTAGACATGGCCACATATAGGTGACCATGGCTGAATACAGGTAAGCGCAGATCTACACCAATAAACTTGACTGACTGGCCTTGCGACTTATTGATTGTCATAGCATATGTTAAACGTACTGGGAATTGGCGTCTAGTCATTTGAAATGGTAAATCTTTGGACGACGGTGATAATGATATCCGCAGGATGAAACACAGATTCGAAGATTTGTCACCAGTTAGAATTCTAGCCTCAATAACCCGCGATGCGCACTTGACAACCATTAGTCTTGTCCCGTTACAGAGTCCATCTTATGGTTGAGTTTATTTTCTTGATGTGACGCCCCCAAAATAGGTATACATCACCCATTTTGAGTTGTCAATAACATGGTACAGAAACAACTACAACTTTATTAATACAACATATAAACTGTAAGTTTAAATACAAATATTGTCATCTAGACAATATTCATACCCAACTAAGTCCTCATTACAATTATTAGTACATTATTTTACAAAAATGGTGAGGACTACTAAAACAACTTCTAGAACCATCATTCCACATCCCGACTAGTACTCGCTACATTCTCGCCTCCTGAGAAGAAAAATGGAACAAAAAAAAAAAGGGTGAGCTCAACTAGCCCAATAAAAAATATTATGACTAAGATAATATAGAACAAATTATCGTTAGTCTTCAACAGGAAAAAAAATCTGATAGAATATAATAAACAACAGGTTTCAGATCAATATTCGCAGCGAAAATAATAATTCAAAGATGAGTTACGTAGAGAATGAAATTAATCTATGAATTTAAAAGTCCATCATCAATATTTTATCCCTATAACATCAATTAATATTCATCTTTGCACTACAGGCCAAAGATATTCATCGATCATCGTATGTTCATCTCAACACTGTACATCATCTTGCACTACGGGCCAAAGATATTCATAAGAAAATCAACCATCTTCTTGCACTACTGTGCCAAAGATATTCGATAATATCATCTTTTAGACCGAGGATGATGAAAATATTTTAAAGAAAACGAATCCCGGTGAAACAAAAGAACAAATATTAAGGATTCGTGCTTTAAACAATCAGGAGTTCAAAAATACTTCATAAATAATCATAGTGAAGTAAAATTCAAGAATGATCAAAACATGGATACAATCAAAGCTAGTATTCATAATTGATATTTTGGAAAAAAACGAAAATTTAATTTTTTCATGAATAGTGCAGTATTCGTGAATAAGGTCGATATCGTGAATAAGTGTCAGATATCGTGAATAGTAACCCGACACTAAAGACAAGAATTTCACAAGAAAAATCTTACCAATATTCCTAAGATAATGATATTTGAAGAAATAATATCATTTTAAAAAAATAACATCCCTTACCTTGAAAAACAAAGATCTTGACCGAAATTCGAATATAGTCTTTGAAGGAACTTCAGACCAGTATAAAGAACACTCAAGGTATCAAAATACTCACAAGAATATTTCGATAATATAGAGAGAAAGAGAGAAAACTTCAGTTTACGGTGTGATTTTTAATTCTAACCTAAGACCCTATTTATAAGAAAATGCTTAAAACACTAATCTGCAAAAATTTAATATAATATTAATATATTATATATAAATTCCTACGCACACATTCTAAGATCTGAATTCAAAGCCATGCTTGACAAACAAATAAGCCCACCAAACATATCAAAACGCGTTTTTCTTTTAAAACAAATTTAAAACTTTTAAAAATAATTATTTGTAACTTCGTAACTTGATAATTCATAATAAATAGACCTTTTATCGAAAAAATTCGAACCTCATGTCCTTTTCATAGGAAATTTCATTATCTACAACTTTGCAGAATAAAGTTTTTCCAAATTCCAAACAGAAATTGACCGAAATTCACAAACGGGTGATTTTATAGGCTATAATCAAATTTCAGTCAAGAAATGGGGTCCACCGACATGTTTAACATGTTTTAAATATTTATTGCAACAAAAATATTCTTCCTCCTCATATACTCATATATCCCACATTCATTGTAAAATATCACCATTATTATATTATTAAAATATAATAATATATTTAAATGAATTATTTATCGAAAAAAATAAAATATCAATTTTTCAACAATTGTCACTTTAAAATTTTCTCCATCTATATTCACATAAAATGAATATTTTCCTTATCATATAAATCAATAATTAATTATTCACAAATAATATTACAGAATCACAATATCGACAATGAGGCAGCTTCCTCAGAAAGAGGGGCTTTCCAATAAGGATTTCTCCTTACTGGCGCGCAATTAGGTGACCAAACCTCTCCTTGAGGCAGAACTTTTTAGACATTACCAATAATGTTATCTAATAATATTATTCAAATAATATGAATTATTGATCCGATAATGAAAATCTTGTGTAGTAGTGACAATTATTGAAACAACAATAATATAAAATATCAACGTAGCAATTATTGAATCAATAAAATAAAATATTGAACAGTAACTATTGTAACAATTATCGAGTAATGCCTTCCTACGTAAGAATCAATAATTGGTGCAATACCGTATCTTCTTGTGTTTTAACCACCGGGTATTCCAAAGATAATTCAGTGAATAACTACGCCTGCTATTTATAAACAACTTATATTTGTCGTTTTCTTTCATCCAATTATTTTCCGTTATGGGCCCACACAAGGCTGTGCCGTCGTACGAATATTCCCCGACAAAAATGAATATTTTATAACTACTTGCTTATTTGAAGTATTTGCGCATTCTACCCATAACTAACCACATTAATCAAATCAACCCTTACTATTTCAAAATAATAAATAGAGGAAATTTAATTTTATTTATAATAAGTTGGGGTCTTACAACCTCCCCTCCTTATGAAATTTCGTACTCGAAATTGACGTACGTACCTGGTGTTTTGAAAAGGTGAGGATACCTCGCTTTCATTTCCGTTTCCAACTCCCAGGTCATTTCCTCAATAGCATGGTTTCTCCACAAAATTTTAACTTGTGGTATGACCTTTCAGACGTAAGACATGCTCCTTCCTATCCAAGATCTTGACAGTACCTCCTCAGACGTTAAGTCTTGCTATCTCATCCGGTTCTAACTCAATAACGTGGTTTGGGTCTTTCACATATTTACTGAACACGGATATATGAAAAACATTATGAACACGGGACATACTTTGGAGTGAACGCGAGTCTATATGCTACATTTCCTACTCGGTCAAGAATCTGAAATGGACCAATAAATAGTGGATTAAGCTTTCCTCTCTTCTCGAATCTTGTAGTCCACACACACATATATGAGGATACAGTAATACTTACTATTTTTTCGTTTTACAAAAAAAAGAAAAAAAAAAAGAAGTCTCATTTACAAAATTTATCAACTTTATCGGTATAATTTTTATCCCGTATTTATCTCTAAATACAATGTTGTTTAAAATAATGACAGAGAAATAAAATTATAATATAAATTTGATGAAAACAGTGTGACAATATTTTGTATTACTCCTGTTATTAATAAAAATAGATTTCTATTTGTCATTCTTATTGTAGAACCATGGAAGTATTGGGCTTACAGGTGCAAAGACATACACGCACACTATTCTATTAAAACCGAAAAATCATTCATGAGAATATTCCAATGCAGGTTTGATACAAAATATAAATAATTGAATGGGAAGTCTGAAAAGGCAATAGCTGATTATCTTTCACCAGGCTTAGGACAATACTTAAATATCATTGGGGTTATAGTTCTGTACTTTATTTTATTTTTTCTCATTTTTTCTGGATGAAAATGGATGACAGGGTGAATCAGAAAAACTTATTGGTGATCATAAAATTAATTTAGCACGTAACTGATAACAGGTCACTTGCCCTCCTGGAAAAGTTTGAACAACTAACTTCAACAACAAAAATAAATGCAAGCCACCAACCTGCATGCTGAATCCAAAAATTTCTATGAGTCCTACCATCTATGAGTCCTACAATATTAAACTCACAGTTATCAACATCTTTCATACACATTTTTCCCTGTCATCAAATATATCTACATTTGCACCAATTTCAATCAAGGTGGCGGCGCAAAAATTTCAATTAAGGTGAGCTAAAATAGTAGTGAATTTTTTTTTGAACATACAACAAATTCAAGTATTAGTATTATTATAATGATTTTTTATAACAAAATTGTCATTTGTGTTTGTCAAAATAAAATGAATTATCACAACCTGAAAAAGTCAGAATTATTAGGATTTGGAGCCTTCAACACCTACACAAGTAAGCCAGGTAATAGGATAGCAGTTTGAGTAAAGATTGGAAAAAAGATTTTACAAACGTGAATGAAAAGAAATGGTTGAAAAATAAGATATTTGATGAGTTTGAAGACTGAAAGGAGATGAAGCCGCTGTCTTGTGTGCAATATCAAGAAATGATATTGTAACTCCAAGGGTCAAAAGATTATGCAGATATGCTGTGTTGTTCTAATATATATAAAAGAAGAAAGCGTATGTAATGAAAATTAATATGTAGTAAATGATTAATAATAAGTGCTTTCTGTCAATGGGGAGTTGACCAGGTATTTTCGTGATTCTAGAGGTTAAGACAATATAATGGGACTCCATGCATCCCCCATCTTTGTCGTAATTATGGAATTGTTTATTAGAGAGGCCGCGTCGCATTCTTCTATCTGTAAATATGACTGAAAATTGAGGTTACCTCCATAACCCACATCATGTGTGTACTAATGATTTGTTGCTCTTTACCTATGATAATTTTGACACTTGTTATGATTTTTAAATCTGCATGCCTTTAATAGTTTTAGTAGTCTCTGGTTTGTATGTTAATCCTTTGAAAAATAAATTTACTTTTTTGTGGGTTAGAGAACCTAGATGTTAATCTTATGCTTTCTAACTTGAGTATTAGCTGGTTCCACAAACCAAAAAAATAGACCTTGAGAGCTGGGTAACTAATCTGTGAGGTACCTTGGTGTTTCTCTCATCAGTCATCACCACTAGGTTTACTTCAGCTGTCGTTGTACTATTTTAAATGAACAACTAAATGCTATAGATTGGGGTTGGATCACAAAGTGGTTATCATATGCTGGGAACTATAACTTGTTGACTCAATGCTTAACATTATGCAAGTATATTGAGCTAGCTACCTACCTTATCCTTAGCACAAGAAAGAAAGGGGACTAGGTATTAGTGGCCTGTTTGTGAGTTTTGATTTGGGAGGAAGGGAAGGGAAGGGTCAAGTTCTTCTTTCCAAAAAAATTTGGAAGGAATAACTTTCATTTTCCATCCCTCCAAATTAAAACTTACAAACACACCCTAAGAATTTGGGTGAACAGACGGTTTTTAGTGTTTAGTTATTCATTAATAAGGAATCTCTTTGAATTAATTCATACTGAAATTTAGAATTTCCATATTATAAATATTAAGCCTTAAATTAAATCATAGAGGAGAGGGTGAGATTTGTGCCTCTGCCATATATAGCAAAGGTGAATTGGGGCACTAAAATCACTGGGCCAACTCCTGGTATTGTTTTTTAGTACGTTAATAATACCTTTTTAAGTGCTCTTGGAGTTGCAGGAAGATTTTTCCAGCTAATTAAAGTCCTCTGTTCAGACCTCAATTTCACCACCATTACATTTGATTAATTGGAAATAGGATTGGTTTTTAGTATTTGGGGTAGGTGGTATGTCCTTTTATGAGAAAGGTGAAGAGAAAATGGTTTGGTTTGGTTTGGTTTGGTTGTGTTATTACTTGTGTAATTGTGTTATATATATATGGTTACTAACTAATACTTTCACCCTTTTCTTTTCTTGTGGGGGTGGGGTAAATAATATTATGACAGATATGGTTACTAACTACTACTTTCACCCTTATCTTTTCTTGGGGGTGGGGTATATAATATTATGACAGATATGGTTACTAACTTCTTTCTCCCTTTTCTTTTACCCAGGACCAGGAGAGATGTCAGGGGAATTAGATATTATATCAGAGCAATATAGTGTTTTAGGTATAATTTGGATACATATACAAAAACAGGGTTATACAGTCTGTATAACCATGTGATTTTATAAAAAATCCTGTTGGAATAAATACTATACATTTTTTGGGAGTTACAAAGCAAAAAAAAAAAAAACTAAAAATGTCCGATAAAAATGTCTGCCAAGACTTATTCATTATATCAGGGTTACTTAATTGGATTGTTTTTTATTGTTTGTTCTTGGTGGATTACTAAAGTATCCCTTTTTTTATGGACTGGGGATCCATCTTTATTTATTTGCCTATAGTTTCATTTGGAAAGATGATCTTTCATTTGGGGTCCTATTCCTAATCCTATAGGACTGTTTCTACCGGTTGGTGCGAATTTTTTGTCAAAGTTTTTGCAATACTCAGTGACTCGACCTAAATGAGTTTGGCAGGAATTCAAAGATTTGAGTGACAACAGTAACTTTAGCGAATATAACCCTAATACCTAATGCACTTATCCAAACTTAGGTTAGTATAGTCATCAACTCTCCCTTGAAAAGATTAGAAGTCCTCATTAAACCTCATCCAGTTTAAATTTTGGAGATTTTGATTATTAAAAAAAAAAAAAAAAAAAGGTCCAAAAGCATGCTCCGATTTTTAATATACATAAATTTTGACTGGAAAATTAATCGGATGATATATGAATTGTACCTGGTTTGTGTATGTGAGAGAGAACCTCTGTTGAATTCTGTAAATGCCGCTAAGGCGGTGAAGCTGCTGCTGAGTTAATCGGAGAGTGTATGAAATACAGGTAATCGCAACCGATATTTGCATACTGGTTCTAAAATTAAATATACATTTTAAATTTTATCGCAATCCTTTGATTATTGCATACTGGTTATTTTAAATTTTATTTAAGGTTTAAAAATAATAAATATGATAATAGTATTATTATTTATAATTACTTTAAAATTATTATAGTTTTTTATATTAAAATAGTAATATAAATACGAAATCATAATGTAAATAATAGGTTTAATAATTAGTTTTTCTTTAAAATTCATATTAAAACTCAAAATCAGAATGTAAATAACTTCTGAAAAATACAAAATAATATATCTTTAATTTTAAATCCTTATATAAATGAGACGAGTGCTAGAAAAGTCAAAAAAATTTTTGAATATAAATAATTTAAATGAATTGGACAAACGGTTTGAGCCATTTTTTTTTTTTATTACTTTTGGGTCATATATATATATATATTATATATATACGATGGAAAATATACAAATATCTGGTTAAAATTGATTGATAAAGTTATAAATTTAGGATTCACCAAATAATGAAAATTTATAAAATTTTAGTTGAGTCAATTTATATATAATAATGTAAACCTTACATTATAAAGTAATTTTTTTCCACCTACATGAGAGAGGGAGAAATCATCATGGGGAATATACAAATGAATGGTTTCAAACTTTTCATACAACAAGTAGGATTCACCTCGATCGGTGAAACAAAATGAAAACAATAGTAGAAGTTTCATCAGGTTCATAAATCAGCAGCTGCCAGCTGGTGTAGGCTCGGTCTAAAACCAAGCTAAAAAGGATTCAATTAGGCACAAGGTTTCATGTTTTCCTGCACACTTAGAGGAACTTTTTCATAGTTTCACCATTTTCCTACACGGCTAAGAAAATCATAGAAGAAACTGCATTACTATCAATTTACTATATGCTAACACAAAACTTGGATTTTAAACTTCAAGCAACTCTAGACATCTGCTTTGGCCGTTACGGCTACTCCTGATATCCATTCTGGTGCAAGGTATACTCTTGTACCTCTCATTGTTGTTAAAACCCGACTAAAATCACGTCCAACAAGCTTTAATTTGCCAGACAAAAATCTGCTAATTTTGGGCACAAATCTGCATCTAGAAGAAAGGACATTTGTCCCTGCCTCCTCGTGCAGATAAACCAACCCTCTGGTTATCAGAGATGGGTATTTGTCTATTTCCTACCCAAACTATGGTATGATCAGAAACCTTTTTGTACCACATTCCTATTGAAGAATTACTTGGTCCGATCAAGAAACCTAGTTCAAAGTTTCCACCTAAAGAGACAAATGTTTGGTCGCCAGAGATAGATTGATTTTCAGATACGGTATCAGCTCCAAAAGAGAGATAAATGTTGATCAAGAAACAAAGGAATAACACAAGCAGCATAAAGCAAAATTTGGCCATAACTTGAAAGAGTTTGAGCATGGATAACTTTGATGAGAAAGAAGATAACTTGTATCATATGAAGGAGATTGGGAGACAAGAGAGAAAGGAATGGTCCCATTCCCATTCCCATCAATTAAAGAAAGAAGTTACGTTCATGGACCTCAAATGTGGAAATGTCACCGACTTCATGACAGAAAGACTAGGTCTTTATAGGCAACCATGCTAGTTGAACTGAATTTTATGTCCATCGTATCCTTATTCCAAACAATCTAAAATGGGCAGTCTATTTGAATAATCATTAGAAATGAGTTGCATTTGCATGTCAACGCATTGCATAAATGGAACAATTTAATGTCCTTCAACAATCAAACTTTTAGAAGAAACTGTTTACCGAGTAATATGTGGTTTACAGGAGCAAAACCATCCACTTGCACTTCTCTATTGGAGGTTGATCAGAAAATAGACCCTCCCTTGCCCTCACGCAACAGGCAATAGCTGACTGCTAATTGAATATGAGATATTGGAGAAAGCAGAAAAAGTGATTGGTGGTCATAAATTTTAGTACTAATACTTGTGGAGTTGGTCTATGGGAACTGACTAGCTATTTGCAGGTACTAGAAGGTCAAGACAAGGGACCTCATGTCCTTCTTCCTCTTGGACATAGTTATAGAATTGTTGTCTTAAGATAAAGAAGGTTGTGTAGCACTATTATCTTTAAGTATCATTGAAAATGTGAGGCAACCTCCATAACCCACTTGTGTATTGTTAATGATTTGTTACGGTGTAACTCGTGGTCAGATACTGCAGGGTATTGACTAGAAAATGAAGTTAGTTGCATCTCCAATACGCAAGCTGCAGAGGAAATACACGTGTACAACCCAAGTAAACATAGCATGTAATATTTGTTTCTTTCCTTGTTTGGACAGAAGTTGCATTTAGAACCTTGCTCTTACTACTTCCGGCAACATATACATTATCTCCGATTAGGCATTGCTGTCAATTTCCAGTATCTTTGCACCAGGCCTTATCCTTCTCAGAAAACCCATCCGTCCAACACGAACACCTAAAACACGTCGTGTATTGCTTCTTCTTTTTCTTGTTGCCTCAACAAAATTACTGCTTCCAAAAGTATACTTGGTTTGGACAGCTTCAAGCTTCTTTCTTTCCTCTCGACCTTCAAGCTTCTGATATATACATGATGGTTGATTCATTATGCAAAGGTGACCAAAATAGAAAAGAGGGTCAACATAAGCAGGGGATGAAGACACAATGCCTTTCATGGTGTTTGGCTGGAGAAGCTTGATAAATTCTTGTATCTCAGTAAAGCATGAATGGTCAGAATATGGAACTGCATATATGTACTGATGATATTTTTCAACTGTTTTTAGATTCCTCTTTGGCTTATTTATGTTGGGGCAGGCTCCAATATTTGTTCTCCAGTTGCTTCTGTTATGGCAAGAAACTGAACATGATGACCTGAGAGGATTTCGATTTTCTCCAACCAGTTTCAATGCCCATGGAAGACCAGATGGCATGATTCCTATGGTTGGTCGCACCAAATTTAGTCCCTCCAGAGTGTTGATGCTAAAACTGTAACGAGGAACAGCCCGCACTCTAGTTACTGAGGTTTTGGTTGTGAAGATGTCATGAAACCCCAGAAGATGCATTGTTTGCAAGCGCTCTGGCCACACCCAAATCTGTTGAGAAACATTCAAACATATATAGCGAAGTAGTGGATCACTAGTTTGATAGCACTATTAAATAAAATAAACTCTGAATATATGTCTTCAAATATTCAATTTAATCACACTGATTCTAGACTGAAAGTGTTGCAGGAATATTTCACAACTGATAGCACATCTCATGAAAAGAAATATAAGCAAAGAAGATTGTGATAATCACATGCTTATATTTATGAGCCAAATTATGCTAATGTCACATGCATAGATAATACCAATCACAAGTCTTATCGTAACAAAAGGTTTAACAATGAATCGCCATATCAAAATATATACTGCCCAGCATATATGATCTTGAGGATTTTTATGGAAGAATTCATTTACTTAATTCTAGATTTCAAGAGAATGCAACAAACTTGATTGTCTGGAATATCTAGACAGGCTAGGCACATCAGTTCTAATGGTAGTGACATGCAGGGAACATTCTGATGACATTAAACCCTTCACAATAGTAACTCAGATACTCATTCAAGTAAGTAGGCATTAATATACCTTTGTGTTGAGCACACTTGAAATGTATAGTAAAAGATCTTCTTTGCCCAAAGAGTCAATCCCGATAATGATATCATGTTCAGGATAAGAGGTGATGATGTTAACAACCTGTAATCAGCAACAAAATTGCAGCCATTGTGATGAAATGATTAGATGTACTACTGAATTCAAAGTTCTGGGGAGAACTTCAACACCAGACTGCCAGAGACAATCAAGGTTCATCTGATATCTTCAGGTTCTACGGCCAGAAAATAATTTATTATTTAAGTTGAATTTGATATCCCCAAAGATAAGTGCAACAAAATTATAAACAGATTTGCTAGTCAAACTGCCATAAGTTCAACAGAGATTTTTCTGATCCACACCCTGAGAACTATCTTCATCTCAAACTTTAACTTTTCTACATGACCTTGACTGAAAGTTGATGTTCAATACTATTAGTTCCTACCACAGTCCATCTCATATAAAGCAATAACGAGGGAATCAGTTAGCAACTTCCCACATCATCCCAATTCTTTCCTAAACAAGTCTTTATGTAGCTTTCCTCTGGAAGGAGAAGTCTAGAACACTTTGATCATATCTTTGGCCCTTTAGCCTTCTCACTAACCTATCTCAAAATCTTATTTGGCAGGAAATCTGCATATTGCACTCCATTTAAATTTGCTCAAGTTGATTTTTCTTTACCTAAAAAGATATTGTGAAATTCCTGTTAATGGCCTCTCAGAACAGTATACTCGCTGTACAAAAAATGAGTACCATTTTCTTTGTAAATATAAAGAAAGTATGACACTTTTATTGTGTTTAAAGAAACAGACATTAAATAGATGAGAACAACAATAATAGATGATCCATATATGAAGTAGTTTACTTGTACCGAACTACCGATTGCTTCCACATGTCATCCAAAAACTTCTTTTGGGATATTAACAAACTGAAATTAACCAATTCTGTTAATTATCTCTGAGAGCTTCATATTTGTCATCCCAAGGAAACTACGTTGAACTAATACTGTTTACTGTACGTCTTGAAAGTTGAAGGACAGTTGAATTGCAATATTAACAAACAGAAAATTGAAGTTCTGAAACGACAAATTATAAAATAAAATAAAAACTGTGGGAAAAGAACATGCACCTGGTGAGCAGCAACTTCACGAGAAGGAAATGAATATGTTGGATTACAGTAGGTGTTATCTAAGTAAAGGTTGTCAATTTTCTCATTCTTGAGAGCATTAAGTAGCATGGTCTTTCCAATTTGAGCCCTCCTACTTGTTTTTTCCCACCTAAAGTCCCCAGTGTAAAGCATGCAGCCAAACTCGCCGCGGAACAGATACATAACAGCTCCTATCAGATGAGAAAAAAGAATTACAGCACTGAAAAAAATAATTCTGAAGAACAATTATAACTAATCAATCACTTGATAAAATCATCAGCAACCAGGCAAGCACATTGGACTTCATTTGGCTTCAAAAAATTGAAAACTTTATAAAAACTTCCGCAGAAACCCAAGCAATGTTTTCCAGTCAAATCAACAAGTAGATCAAAATAACCCCCCAATTAAAGTCATAGTGGTGTCGTACTTATATCTAACACAATATAATCTGCAAAACAAGATACTTCCACTAAACACAGTGAGACTTCAAAAACAGAGCCAAGCATCCAGCTAACTATTTTATACAAGTGGCTAACCTGAGAAACTTTACACCTAAAGCTTATGCAACCACATAACAGAAGCAACAAGTCCTCGCTTTTAAAAAGATTTTTATGTAACAGTAATATTAATTGCCAGCTACAATAAGTCAATAATAACATATAGGCCTTCCGGTGCTTTTTTTCTTTTAAGTCGTTATGTAGGTAATTGGTACTGCAAGTCTGCAGCCTAATGACACATTTCCAATATATCAAAATATCTATTATGGGTTAATATGATGCTTCATAAAGTTCAATCTGTAGGGAAAAATATAAAAACAGTAACCTATTTCATATCAGAACCAATAAAATATTTATAAAAAAATTATATCACTCTTTCCATTCAGAATAGTTTATAACCTTTAATTGGTAAACACAGATACAAATTTGAAGTCGTAAACAAAGTAAAGAAAAGCACATCTAAATATTGAAGTCATAAACAAAATTGGATAACACTTAATTTTACAAGCAATCGTATAATTAAAAATATTTACTAAAACAGACTGTAAAACAATTACATTCAACAATTGAAGTAAACAACTACTGTCAACCAATTAGTGAATTTTATTGTCTTCCTAGTAATATACAAAACCTAGATCTAAAATCATGACAATTTAAACTAATTTTATTCATTCGGAATCCACATCAAACAATTGATAAGCAAATTATAAGAAGAGCAGAAATTTTACCGGGGCAATGATGAGCATCAATGGCCATGGCTTGCACAGTTACTTCCGAATCAGTGGAGGGCGAAAGCAAAGAGAGAGAAAGCCAGTTACCGGTATCAACAACTCGGAGCAAGGAAAGATTGAAACCGGGGAATTTGAAGGGAAGAAGCTTAGCGGTGATGCGAGAGCAGAATAATAGGCCTCTTTTCCAGGTGGAAGAAAGTCCGGTGGTGTGATCGGCGTGGAGGTGAGTCAGGAAATACACCTGACTGCCATCCGACCATCTGTCCACGGATATCATTCCTTTCTCCATCTTCAGGTTCGGCCTAAATCTTCAGCTTCCAACTCATATATATATATAGACGGAGAGAAACCGAAACAATGGAAATTCAATTGACTTGGTTTGGCGGGGATTATTATTTGAATTTCTTGGAAACCGCACGTGAGTCTGGAGACCTCTCATCTCAATTTTTATAGGACTACTATCAATTGTTCGTTCTATAAATTTCAACAAAAGTAAGGGGAACGAACATGATATTGATTATTGATACCCCAAATAAGATTACCTGTCTCTGTCTCTGTCTCTGTCTCTGTCTGGTCTGTGTTTTTGTTAGACGTTAGTGGTGTATATGCATATCCCCAAATAAGTACTAGTATGAATTAACAAGAGTATTCCCCAAGTCGCAATATTTAATTTGTATTTGTTGTATGTTTAAAATCAACTGCATTTAGCATTTTATATATTTAAATTTTATATTAATAGCAGTGTAAATTACTACTACTTGATTTTTTAATAATAACCAGAATTTCATGCTAGTAAAGAGCTAAACCAGCAAACAAGTCCATAATCCATATCCCAAACTCATAGCCCATTTTAAGATGATTAAAATGAGTTGAGAAAGCCCAATTCAAGCCGTTAATGTAAAACTCAACTCAGTAGTTACGTTACGTTACGTTACGTATTCTATCCATCTATCTGCACAGGCCACAGTCCACCACACATTGATCTTCACCTTTATATACTCGATTCATTCATTTCTTTCTTATCTTTGTTACTTCAGTTTACGAAAAGGTTTGTAGGATTAACATGTATTTTATTCTATCTTAATCACTTGTTAGTATTGTTCTTCCGATTCTTCAGCTAGTAAAATTACGATGCATGCTTAATAATATTCTACCATTCTATTAGTAATCAAATGTGAATTCTTTTTATATATTTTTAGCATATATGATTTATATATACAAAATAGATCTAATCAGATATTATAAATTTTACCCATCAAACATATTACTTCCGCAAAGAGAATAGTTATGGCGATGATTTTTGGTTTTACGTATTCTATCAGAGGCCACAGCACATACAATATGTGCAGATAATACCACACATTGATCTTGACCTTTATATACCGAATTCTTTCATATTATTTTGTTAAACATATATGATGTTTTAAAAAAATAAGATTATTTAAATTCATAATATTGTTTTTGATTATTTTCAAGCAACAAAAGATGCATGCTTAATAACATTGTACCATTCTATTATAAATCAAATGTGATTTTTTTTTTATATAATCTATATGTAGAGTTATATTTTTTGTTGTGAAAAAATAACGTGAATTTTTTCAAAAAATAAAATAATTTAATAATTTAAATATGTGATAAATAAATCATGCTATGTGAATTCTTATTTTTTACATATTTTAGACAAAATGTTCGCCTATGGCAATTATAATTCAGAATTTTAAATATCCCTCTCATATTAATACGAGATTTATGTAAGAGAAACCTCAAGAAATAGGGTTTAACTCGTACTACACTTGTGAGAATTACTACTGCATCATTTATGTAATGTAATAATAGAATGATAGTATGATAGTTATCAGTTATAAACGTCTGATTAAAACCTTCCCAGTCAAATAGTTATAAAGAATTTCTCAAATTAAAGTTATTAGGACAACATCAGCCGCAACTTCAAGCCTTCAACCAACAATCATGAAACCACAAACCAAGCCGGAATCCCCACTCCCTACTAGTACCATTCACACCCAAAACCACTCCTCCCCACGCTTGTCTCTCTCCGCCACCACCACCCCTAACTTAACTGCCCACCGCCGCATCGCCATCGCCGTCGACCTCAGCGATGAGAGTGCTTTTGCCGTTAAATGGGCCGTCCAAAATTACCTCCGTCCTGGCGACGCCGTCATCCTCCTACACGTCCGCCCCACCTCCGTTCTCTACGGCGCCGATTGGGGCCCCACCGATACCACCACTCCCTCGGAACAATCCCAACAAACGCTGGAGGACGAATTCGACAATTTCACCACCACAAAAGCCTCTGATCTAGCTCAACCCTTGGTGGATGCCAACATCCCTTTCAAAATTCATATCGTCAAGGATCATGACATGAAGGAAAGACTGTGCCTCGAGGTGGAGCGCCTCGGATTGAGCGCAGCTATAATGGGGAGCCGAGGGTTTGGAGCCGCCAAACGTTCTGGGAAGGGAAGGCTGGGGAGTGTAAGTGATTACTGTGTGCATCACTGTGTTTGTCCGGTGATCGTTGTCAGGTATCCTGATGAGAAGGACGGTGGTGTTAATGGTGGCGGAGTTGCTGCCTTTAGTGTCGGCAAAGCGGCAAAGGTGGTCGCGGAGGAGGTGCTATTGCATCCGGTGCCAGAGGAGGAGCAGGAGTATCATGATGCTGATGATGAAGACAAAGGTATTAGGCTTTTTCATCTTTATAACGTCGATCTAACATCGTTTACATACACCATACCTTATTGCTATGTTTATTACTCCACGGAGGCTTAATATATTTTGTTTTAGAGTGGTGCACAAACAAGAAAATATTTGTATAACATTAAATATAATATCAATTGTCTATAATATCCTTAAATTCCTATAATTATCATATTATCGTCTCTAACATTTTCCCATCCGTGTTAATTTTGGAAAGATTATAGTTAATTCTCCAAAATTATATAAAACTACAAATAATTAAGGAAAAATAAAATAATCTAAAATGACATATATTAAGGGACGGAGGAGGGAGTATGATATACAAAAGGCTTTTATGATATTGGGATTTTTTTGAATGTTTGTTTTACAACGAATAAAAATGGTTTGGATGGTATTAGAAAATGTCCTAACTTTTTGGTGACTTTAGCACTTGGATTTTAGTAAATTTCATATTGTGCATGTGGTTCTCTTGCATTAATGTGATCTTTTTGTCAATTTGGGTCATAAACTTAATTTTTAGTAGTATTTTTCAGTCATGTTTCTTTTCTTTCCACCTTATTAATTTGTTCATTCTAATTCAATCTCATATTGCTGCTATGGATAGCTTCCATGTTTCTTTGGCATGGTTAGAAACTGTTTTTCCAGTTAGCTGGAAAAATTAGTTGCACTCATCATTTTTGTGTATGTTTTATGTTTGGGGGAGGAAAACCTATTTAATTGCTTTACTTTTTTTTGTCAATGTGGGAGTTTTGAACCTGAAACTTGAAGGAATAATTTTCACATTGTATTTTAGTGTCTTCAGGATGAGCAATAGAGGGTTCTAAATGCTATTTAAAGTCATATTGGAATCTCTCTTAGAAGGTCCATATAGTTGCCTCCAGTATTTGTTCTAGCTTGATATGCCCTTATCCATCCAAACCGTGATGCTCAAAAGATCCCCATAAGAATCTTGGTAAATATACCTTGATATAGGAAATTGGGTGTATGTCTGGTAAACCTGCTGATTTAGTTTAATTGTTGTAGTCATCATTATTTTTTCATCACTGTTTTTGATAGAGAAGAGCATAAGTTCTAGAACCTTGTATCACTTGAATCAAGGGCAACATGTTCCTACTAGGACCTGATCCAGACTTATTAAGTTCTAGAACCTTGTATCACTTGAATCAAGGGCAACATGTTCCTACTAGGACCTGATCCAGACTTATGTAAACTGTCAATTAAAGACCGTGCAATCGGAGTAATATTCTTGTGTCAATTAAATCTACGTTCGTAAGTGATGATTGTGCTCTAATTCAATTGTTGAAATACGCCAATTGTCTTTTTTCTTACTATGGACAACATATATTTTAACTTTGCATAATGTGCGTCCTATAGAGTCTCTTTGTCTAGTTATTTTATCACTATCATTATTATCTGGTAAACTCTTTACAACAATTGGTGTACCGGCTTTTTTACATACATACAACCTAGATGACACATCATTCGTATGAGCATGTTTATGACTTGTTGCAATTATAATCTCAAATCCATTTGCGCTATAATTTTTTTTAACTTCTTCCAACTTGGAGAACAATTGACCAACGTGTGGAACCATTTCAGATTTATTACTTTCAACTTCATTTACAAACTGAGATGCATTTGTACAATCTAAACTAGCAACATAATCTGAAAAATTTGATAAAAACATATTATGAGTAGGCGTTTTTCTTGCCACTTTGAAAAACTTTCCTAGATTAAGAAGGACCTTAGTAATTTGAATCGCTGGAGCTGAATATATACAACTACTTGAATGATGGAGTGAAAGTGGGCGACCAGGTCTGGGAAACGAAAGAAAAATCACCAATCACCTGCCGCTAGAGCCTTTAGCAGCATGGCAAAACGACAATGTTTTCTCCATGCCATTATGAATTTTAAATTAGAGGGCACTGCAGTAATTTCTTGAGCCGTTAGAAAGAATAGTCCTGCCGCTATTCCTCTTAGCGGCATGGCCCAAGCCCTATAATCCCAACCCTTGGATATCATGAGATGAACACGGTTAGAAAAGTAAGATAGAGGAAAGATACTCTCTTCGTCCTCAAAAGGATGTCATAAGTATATTTTTCATATAAATTAAGAAAAGTAAGATAAAGGAAATAAAGTAAAAAAAAACATAAAGATATGCATCTTTTTATTCTTTTATACTAATGAACTCCACTAAATAACGTACTTACCCCTTACTTTTTGTACCTTAACCAAGAAAATTATAACTCATCCTCCTTTTGAGGATGGGGTATATATATATATATATAGGAGCCCTTCCATAAGTAAGATCTTTATCTAACACCCCTTTTTGAATAGTTGATAAACTTATTGGAAAGATTGAAACATAATATATATTTGATCTGCGCTTTTATTTTATGAGGACCCCCATAGTCGACAATATGTTGTATTTGTTTAAATAAAACAAATTTTAATATTAAATAATAATACTAAGCATAAATTTGACTTATGCAATGTTTTTTTTTTTTTTATTTTAAGCTCTCCATTAATAATCATGATTTTACATTCACGTAAACTTAAAAAAATATAAAATACTCCCGGCCGCTACAAGCTCTTACGGCTGTTAAAAAAAAAAAAAAAAAAAAAAATCCAAACCGGCACAACCTCTTCCGGCTTGTATAAAAAGCTTATATCCTATTTGTGGCACAAGTTCTTTATTTGCTATTTTTTATAACAATATTTGTTATTTTTTATAACTCTTTCATTTAGTGAAATACAAATATATGCTATTGTTATATAAAATAGGATATAAAATATCATAAAGAATTAATACTTTAAATTAAAGTGGGAAGAAATTAATATATTTGTTATATAAAGAATTATAAAAATATTTTTATATCCTATTTTATATCCTATTATAAAATAACAAATATTTTTATAATTCTTTATTTGCTATTTTTATAAAAATATTTTATATTCTTTATTTGTTATTTTATAATAGGATATAAAATATTTTTATAATTCTTTATATAACAAATATATGCTATTGTTATATAAAATAGGATATAAAATATCATAAAGAATTAATATTTTAAATTAAAGTGGGAAGAAATTAATATATTTGTTATATAAAGAATTATAAAAATATTTTTATATCCTATTTTATATCCTATTATAAAATAACAAATATTTTATAATTCTTTATTTGTTTTTTTATAAAATATTTTATATTCTTTATTTGTTATTATAAAATATATTTGTTTTTATAAAATATTTGTTTTTATAAAATATTTTATATTCTTTATTTGTTATTATAAAATATTTATTTTTATAAAAGTATTTGTTTTTATAAAATAACAAATATTGTTATAAAATAGCAAATAAAGAACTTGTGCCACAAATAGGATATAAGCTTTTTTATATGTAGGAAGAGGTTGTGCCGCTTTGGATTTTTTTTTTTTTTTTTTTTTTATTAATTAAATGTAAGAGCTTGTAGCGGCCGGGAGCATTTTATATTTTTTTAAGTTTACTTAATGTACGAAGTCATGACTATTAATGGAAAAATGCTTAAAATAAAATAAATACACAAAATTTCATACAAGTTTCGCATTGGTCAAGCATTATTTAATATTAAAAATTGCTTTTATTTAAACAAACCGACAACATGTTGACTATGTGGGGTCCTCATATTAAAATAAAAGCTGCAACAAGTGTGCCATTGGTATATTTATGCTTCAAAACCTTCCAATGTTTATCAACGGTCCAAAAGGTATACAGATAAAGACTCATAGCAATCTATGGAAGGGCTCTATATATATATATATATATATATATATATATATATATATCTTATTGGAGAGAGTGTCTATTTCAGCTCCCAAATTTGCTTATCCACTCCTTAAAATGGGGCTCATCAAATTACCCTACACCTTGTAAGAACGACAGCATGTTTAGTCAGAAAATTCCTGAAGTCCATTCTGTCTTGTACCTGACATTAAAGCCAATCGAATAAATACAAAATAATTAGAGAGTTCAGAAAATTGCTATTTTGTAAGTTCTTGATCATCAGGCATTAGTTGAATTTTATTAACTAAAGTATGAAAGTAAGAAAAAGTATATATTCTTAATAGATGTAGATTCATTCATGTATCTCTCTCGGTTTATATAATTATGTGTATATATGTTGTTTGTGTATAATATGTTATATATATATATATAAAAGTTTGAATGTGTGAAGTATGAACTACTCTAGAGATTATAACCAGAAGCATTTTTTCTTCTCATCTTTCTCATTGGTTTCAATTACTTCGTACAGTAAAATTAAATCAATGAAAGTTAAAATTTCAGTCTCATAGAGATAAATAAATTGAATCTTGTACAATGGATTAGTGGATTGATACAACATGCATCTTACTGCAGAAATTGACGAGGACAACCAGAAAGCCCTACGGGTATGAGACAACAACGATATTTGAAGGAATTAATGGTCTTGTTCCAGGTGGATATAAGAAGGGTGAAGGATGGAGATCTGTTGAAAGCTATTGATTCTCTTTCCTTTTTGTTTCATCGTTGTTTGCGTAGTCATGGCTAGGAGTTTATGGCATGTAAAATTGTACAGTGATAATACACTGATAGCCTTGTTATTACTCTGCTTTCAAGTTTTTAACAGACCTTTCTTTTGCACATATTAGAAGTTGTGTTGAATGACTAGGTGCATCTGTTTGGATGCTTTGGAATTTTTCCGTTTCAAAACAATAAATTGCTGCTTTTTAATTGCAAATTTGATTACTGTTTGAAGACGTTTTTAATTGTTCCAAACAATAAACTGGCCTTCTTTTTTTTTTTTTTAGATTGATCATGCACTTTTCAGCACAGTTGATTATCTTAATGATTCGATATTACACTTCATTGGGAAAGGACACACTAAAGGATCCCCATTGGCATGTAGCCGTGTGCAAGGTGGTAGAAAGAGATGTTGATCAAAAATTCAGGCCAACACTGATTTCTCAACATGAAACATAAATAAATATATGCAGCAATGGAAGTGGAAATATTCTTTTCTAGAATATACAAAAACTAATTGTAAAATTGCCTTTGAACTAGTTATAAATAGAAGACTGATTGGCTAATCAAAACAGTGTTCAACAGAAAAACCAGCATATGCCTAGCAATTAAGTTTATCATGTAGACGAAGTTCTAATGATGCTTACACCATGAGTTCTTGCTAAATTGCTTCCCCTTTCAAGGATACATCAATTATTCTCCTTAAAATAGTTGGGTAATTTCCACTTGCGGGTTGACTCAGACAAGAGACCGAGTATCTGAAGCATGTAAAGTGCAAAGCAATAACAATTCGGAAAGAAATCCACACAATTCAAATTGTATTCTAAACAAGTTTCAGTCATCATCTCAAAGACCTCCAGGCGTTCCCTCACTGCGACTCCTATGCACACCAAGACCTGGCCTGAAGCTCAGCAATTTGCTTCCGACATCGTCAAAACTAGGTCGGACAGTGGTCTTGATTCCACCACTTGGAGGCAAGCGTCCATGCCTGTCCCTGGATCAGCTGCTTGTTGACTTCTACGACTGTGAATTGATGATGATGATGACCTCTTGCGAGCAGCCACTCCATGGTTTCCCTTCCGCATATTTTTAAGTTCTGATCTAAGGCCGCGGTCATTCTGATGGGCAGAAATGCCTAATCGAGCAGAACGATCTGCTGAATCCTTCAAAGGACCAGATTTAATGGATTTCCTGTTGAAGTAAGCTAGATGTGGAAGAAGACTTTGCAGATATTTCTTTAGTTGCTCATCCCCAACATTCTTCTGAGCTGGATTTCTTTCCAGGCTGATAGCTTGTACGGAATTGTAGTTAGCTGCAAGTTGCCCAAGACATTTCGTTGTCGAAATTTTGTTAAATCGGTGATCAAGAACATTCAGCTTCAGGAGGCTGTGAAGACCCTCAACCTCGCTAATTTTGTTTCCAGCTAGGTATAACTCTTTCAGGGAGGAACACGATGCTAGGCCTAACAAGTAAAAACAGGAGACACAAATAAGAGAATCAACGAGGGGTTCAAGTGAACAACTCAAGCTCGGTATTCTCAATATTGTCTTCTAGAATCAGTCAAGTTCATGAGAAACACAAGCTCATAGTTAAGCTAAATCAGCTTGTTGAATTAAGTTCTCAGAACCCTGAAAGAGTTGAGCTTTATTTCTTTTAAGTTGGTTTCTAAAAATTGAGCTCGAGATATCAATTGGGCTATTTGATTGATGAACTTCTTACACTATTGAACCCTAAATTTATCATGAATGACTTGGTTCACTGCACAACATTAACATATTCATGCTTTACAATGAAGGCCATACCGTGTCCAATTCTGAGAATCCGATTGTAGCTTAGGTGAAGAACACGAAGTCGTGTAAGTCCCCGTATTCCTTCAATGGTGGAAATATTGTTTTTTGACAGATTCAAAATATGGAGTCCTCGAGGGAGAGCACCAGCAGTTATCCTCACTAAGAAAAAAAAAATGGAGAGATTAATCATCACAAGGATGGAAAGATAAGAGTATCGAATATCTTGATCCAAAATCAATAATACTAGACCAAGCAAAGGCGAACAAAAGGAAAAGGCAAGTGATATTAGAGATTCAAACCTATAGAATTTCCAGATATATTAAGTGCTTTCAGGCTCACAAAAGCGCTGAGGAATGGGATCACAACCAATCCATGGTTAGCCAGCTGCGCAGCCGTGGCTGTATCACTCAATGAAGAAATATATTTTTTTGCAGCTTCCATGCCAGGAGTGATCTTGCTATCCTGTCTAGCAGTAGTCAAACCATCTATGACAGTGGCCCCCACATCTGCCTTATGATAACTCGATGTGGATAGTTCATATTTTTCTTCCAATGGGCTGCAATGCTGAAGATCCATAACCCACTCCTCAATACGTTTTATCCTGAAATCCTTACTAGGCAATTCATCCCAATGGCGAACAGCAGATTCTGCCTGAGGGGTTTTCACTGTGTTTACCTCATCCATCACAGGTATTATCCAGTCTTTCACTGAACCAACATATTTATAATTATTGCAACCATCATCAGCAGGGTTTTCCATACAAGTTTTCTCATTATTTTTTACGCTATCATCTCTTCCCTCATCTAGATTGACCAGTCTGCCAACCTTGTGAACTAACATCTCTTTCCTCTTTAAATCTAAGACATTCAGGTCCTCACAAGATGTAGCATGAGGCACTATGTTTGCAGAAGTTAAATGTCCACCAAAAGAAACTATGTTGGGCAAAGAAAATGATTTTGAAATAACATGTGGAGTATGTGTAGTTAGTGGAGTATGGTTGCTAGATTCACCAGTACACTCACCAGAAAACTGGGTATCAGAGTTTTCACAACCTCCTTTTCCAGGTTGTTGCAGATCTCCAATTGAAAAGATCGATTCATTATTCACCATATCAGAACTCACTTGAAGAGAAACACAAAACAGAGCTTCTGGTGACTGACCAAAGGGGTTAACTTCAGGATCCTTATCGCCAACTGAAATTACAGAATCACTTTGATCATGGGATCCATCACCAGAAAATCCTTGTTCTGTCTCATCCTCTGTGTCATTGCCACCAGAGACTCTTCCGTTCCAGTCCAGTCCGCTTCCTAAAGACTGGCTATTCTTCATACGAGTCTTATTAACCTCAACATCACTTTCAGTATGATATTTCATCTTGATATCCGATTTCCAGTTATGCTCAACAGAAGATGAACTTGTAACATTATTAACAGTAATATACATAATATTGTCACGTGTCTTCAAAAGTAATGGACTTGCGCCTGAAGAATTGGTGAAGTCCTTCGAGCCCTGATTGTCAGATTGATCTACCAAAGCCTTATGCGTCGCTTCAGCAGATAATTGCACTGTTTTCTGGTTTGAGAGACACACATAATCAGCATTACCTGTTGCAATCCCCCAAGTTCTAACTATTAAAGAATAAGTTTTGAACAATAGAAAGCTTTTACGCTCACCTTTGATTTGGAGGAATGAATGTTAGCATTAAAGCATGAAAACCTAACCATCTCTGTAGAACTGAAAAAAGTTTGATATCACATGAGGACTACTTGTTACGTTAAAATCTTTTGATTAAGAAATATAATGCACAATACACCTAGAAGCCAGAAAAAAAGATCCACTTTCTCCAAAATGGAAAGGCATATTACTGGAAGCTTCAGGAACTAGCTAATGCTGACCTTAGCCATAGTCAAGGGACAAACCCTCTGAGACACGACACAGTCTCCAAATGTATGATGATCTAGATCTCCTCAAAACACAAAGTAATGTCACCCTCTCATTATCACCCCACACCCACTTAGAGGTGTGAGAACAGTTTAACTTTGTTGCAGCTGCCAGACTGAAAGAGGATCTTTGGCAACTATAAAATCCCAACCTTTAACATGTGTAAGAGACCACTGCCTGATACACGAGAGAAAATAAAACAAGAATACTAGATTAGCAGGCAGCAAGAAAAACATTATCGGTAAATTTCAGATTATGCTAAGGGTGAACGTTTCTAAGAACAAGTCATATCTGATTTTGTCCTTTTTATATGGAACCTGATAGGCAGGTAGTTAATTTACAAAGTACTTCAATAGAATGCACAAAATGGATTTTCCTGATTTTCTATGCATAGGAACTTTAGCAACATAATACTGATGAGACAAATACGAAATTAGCTTTGACTGTTTTCACTGTTTCTACTCAAATAGTTTTATAAAATTATTCTTCAATCTCTTTTGTTAAAGGAGCTGGACATAACATACCAAATAGGAATTAATGTAATGAACATCTACAGTAAATAAATTAAGAAATTCGCAGTTAGTGTAATGAATACTAAAATATCTACTGTAAGTATATCCACAAAGTCGCAGCTTAATGTTCCCACGTTTGAATTTAAAAACAAAAACAAAAACAAAAACAAAAAAGAGGTCAGAATGCTAGTTTAAGTTCCTGAAAATCATTGTAAAAAGTACAGAAAAATAGTAAATGGTATCAAAGACTCTTATAGAATTAGTGAAATGCGTATTGGTACTTTTGTTCCAAAATATAGTACTCTTACATTCCAGAGTTCTAAATTCAGCAACTCAAGTATTTTTATTTTTTGTTTTCCACCACTAATTGCAAAAATATTTTAATTTAGTATTTGGATGATCAAACATTATATTTTAAATACATTATTTCTAGAAGAATAAGTTTGTTTATGCAACTAAAAATCTTCTCCGAAATATATGCATTCTAATTGAACTTCTTAACTATAAGCATCCATACAAAGCTACCCCTAACATACCATGTTTTAACCTATCTAGAGTACCGCATTCATGTATCTGTTACACGGACGGAAACGATCCATGGTCTGAATAACATAACATCTTGAAGCATTCACTTCAATATCCCAAGATGGTACTTCGTACAAGAAGCCATTTTTTCAATAAATCAATAACATCAATCCATATGATACAAAGTGATACAATCCTGATCAGACTCACATCAAACAACAATAACTCATTTCAAGTTCCAGGGGTTCGTCAAATGATTTCAAATAATTGGGTTGAATTTTATTCAAGGATGTTTGAAATGGAGCTCAATTCAAGCGAACTGCGACGGAAGGATAAACTACATGATTTGGGTCTTCTAGATTTAACATATTTCGCAAGTTCAAATCTATTCAAGCAACATACTGTCAAATTAAAATCTAAATGGGCTGACCCAATTTGCTATTTAATATTAATGTGGGTCACGGATGTTATGATAGCCAATTCAGCCATGGGCCACGATTTTTGTACTCCAAAATGGGCAGCAGGTCAACATTAATATATATGAAGCAATGCATGGATTTAGCATGTTCAGCAAAGACTTTTTCATATTATTTATACACGTGGGCCTACATATAGCAACCATCATTACATTCCTTTTACAAATTGAAATTGGATATCAGCCTTCATATAATTGGATATCAGCTTTCATATTTCCTAATTGATGTCAGCATCCCGACATTCGGTAATGTCCAATTTCATGAAGGAATTTCGGTGGCTTCATGCTACATGAAGATTCCAAACGCGGCAATTTAACTTAAAGCGACAAGGGATTACATGGCAATTGTGGAGTTTGGAGTTCTAGATTTTTACAATTTTATTGTAATTTGGATTTCTTTTTAATTAGGATTTCTTTTCCAAATTGACTTCTATTAGGGTTATAGTTTATAAATTCCTATTAAGATTTAGATTGTTTTGAGTAGTATAAATAGAGATCTAAGTTGATGTAATCAAACACATTATTCATTATTCAATATATTTGTGAGGTTATTCTCTACTTTTGGTTCTTTGAAGAATTCCTAAGTATTTTTCTTAGTTATTTCTTTGAGATTCAATTTGACTTATCATACAACAATTCATAGTTGTGTGTGGTGTCTTCTACCGCATTAATTGTCGATTGTACCGAGATTACCGCTTCAATATAAGCGAGGGGTCAAGGTGTCGTTGGTGTCCATTCAACGCAGAATTCCGAACGCGAGCAATTGTACCAAGATTACCGTCTACATATAGGCGAGGGGTTAAGGTGTTGCAAGCAATTCACCCAACAATTGTGCTAGAAACGATCGGGGCGGCGACCACCTCACGCAAGCGTGCCGTGGAGTCTATCATTTGGTATCAAAGCTAAGCCTTTCTAGTAAGTTACTTATCTTTAATTTTCTGTCGAAAATATATATTGTAAAAAAAAAGAAAGAAAAAAGAAAAAAATAAAAATAAAAATAAAAATTTCATATTCTATTTTCATTGTGCTAACCAAACTTGTAGCACACCATCAAATCATCAAATTCCAACAAAGATTTCATATTGTTCCATCATCATCAGTTTTGAAACGGAGCTACAATTTACAAATCTGAAGCATACAAGAGGAGTGGAAAGCAATCGATCGGTGATTTTGTGGTATTCTGATAGTTACACCATCAATATTTTTGTTTCGTGATAAGTAATTTTGAATTGATTAGTAAAACCAGGGGAATTCAAGAAGAACCTATTAGAGAGAATATTAGAGGTAAAAGGCAAGAGTGTAAGATTATTAGATGGTAAAAGCCAAATTTGAGCGATACACAAGTGATTCATCATTATTTGAGCGAAACACGTAAGGGGGTGTGTGAGGAAAATTTTTATCTACTAACCTTTGTTTTACAGCAAACATGTATGGCTACAATTATGAAAGTTCTTATGGGTCTCGAAGGAATACTTTCCAAGGCAATATTGACATCGAAGTCATATCTCGAGATGGGAGAGAAAATGGAGCAAGAATTTGATCATGATTGATTAAGAGAGAGGAGGAAGGTCGACCAGGCGATTCAAGAGTTCTCCGATCATACAATTATATGGGTGGTAGCTTAGCAAACAAAAACATGGGGAGTGTCCGTTCGAGACATGGGCAGAATTAAAAACAACAATGAGAAAGCGGTTTGCTCAAAGACAAAGGTGATAGAGGGATGAGTATACATCTAAAAAATATGTAGAGCAATCTTCAAGGCGATCTACATTAGAAGATGATATGGGGGTTCGCAGACATGGAAACAAAGAGGATTCACATTGGAGACAACCCCAAGACACTCTTAAGGCATCCAAGAACTTAAGAGAAGACATCAATGAGAGCTTTAAGGAGGTGGAAGAAATTATAGAATATGCAGTCTAAGGAGAGTTATTGGGTTCAAGTGTTCAAGATGAAATCCATGATCAAAAGCAAGATGGTGAACATCCGAAAGAAAGTAATCAAGAAGATGAGTTCGTAAAAGGAAATACATGTGGAAAAGATCGACAAAAAGAAATTGTTCGAAAGATTGATAATGTAAAAGGAAAAATTGAAAAGAGTGAGAATGAAAAGAAAAGAGAGATTGAGAAAAAAGAGAATGAAAAGAGTGACCTTGAAAACAAACGAGAGAAAAACAAACGAAAGGGTGAGCATAAAGAAGAGAGAAGAAATATGTGATTATGAAAAAGATAGTGAGTTGAAAAGTGATTTATATTTTGAAAAGCCAACGACCAGTACATTCGCATAAGATGGCGCTTTTGAATACTAACACTAATGATTCTTCTTTGTCTAGTTTTGTTTTGTCTCTTGTACAAAGTTGTTGATGAAATACCCGCACTATCATTCCGCATCGATCACCGATAGTATTTCCGAGGAGACGACGGAGTTACCAAGCGGGGTGGAGAGTTGGTGAAAGTGGGTATCGTGAGAGAGAAGACATGAGTTCATGTGTTGATTATGAGATCATAGTATCTAAGGAGGATGGGACAACGAGTTTGTTCGTCGATTTTGAATTGGTAAACAAGTATCGTTATTCTTTTTCTTGTTTGGATAATATGCTTGATAAATTGCATAGTACTTGTGTTTTATCTGCGTGTGATAATGATACAATGCCTAATCAATTTAGCACGAGAGATTGTGATAAATGAAAAATTGTTTTAGCATGTGAGTTATATAGGTGGTTAGTTATTTCTGTTAGATTAACTGATGCATCTAGTATTTTCATGAGTTATTTAAAACATGTTTGGCATGCTTCCGTTGGAAAATTTGTTGTTAGCTATTTTGATGGTAGAATCATTTTTATCATAAACTATGGAGGATATTTGATTTATGTTGAGTTAATTTATGATCATGATATATATTCTCATTTTCGATGTGTTTACTTGCATGAAATTAATTCTAGGTTTTGTTATCCAGATATTGACTAAGGGTTTCATGCTAGTCAATCTTTACATGAATTGTCGTTAGTTGACAATGGTAGTAATCATGTTGTTTCGTTGGAACAATCTTCATTGCATGATTTGCTATCATATGATTTTGATTCAAGAAGTGTTTATCCTCAAGATGGTTTGAGAGATGAGTTATTTGCATGTTTAGTTAGTTCACTTAGATTAGCTAAGGCATTGCATACTTCCATGGAATTGTTGAATTATATTTTGCATTCTTTCATGGAAAAATTTGTTATTCTCTATTATGATGATATTTCGATTTTTGTCAACACTATGGGAAATTCTTTAGCATGTGTTGAGCTTGTTTGTGATCATCGTCGATATGCTATTGAATTTTCAACTTATGATTGTGACCTTTTTACTCAATTGATAATATTATTTGTTCTTTATTGTGTTAATGTCAATGGAAAGAGGGAGGTTGGTTGTGTTTTGCATATTCATGATAGGATTATATTCATCGAGGGAATCATGGATCGTGCAATTCAATTCGATCAATGCATTGAGAGTCTACAGGGGAGTGTTTTGAATATTGTTCTAGTAGACTATGCATGTAATTTTGCATTATTTATTTTCTTGGTGATTAGACAAAATGGACTTGTTGATTTAATTTGTTTTGTGTTTAATCTAGGAAGTCAAGAGAGCTTTCGATTGCAATGTGCCAAGTTTCAAAGGTTGATATTTGACCCAGGATCATTGACGTGGTTATGTTTGAAAATGATCGAGATCATAAGATTTCCGTTTGATCCGGGAATTCATCATTGGGAGAATCTATCACATGAAGAGTTTTTCATTTTGATATTTGATCCAGGAAGAGTTGGAACTTTTCAAATTCTTGTTTGCGTTGCTGATATTACTTATTCATTTAAATTGCCAGATGAGACTTGTGGTTATATTTTGTTTGGTGTTACTAACTTGATTTGTTTTTATGTAGGATCAGAGTTGTGGACAAATCCTTTTAAAGAAGAGGGGATGCCAGATTTGAGGACAAATCCTTTTCAAGAGGAGAGGAATGATACAATCCTGATCAGGCTCACATCAAACAACAATAACTCATTTCAAGTTCCAGGGGTTCGTCAAATGATTTCAAATAATTGGGTTGAATTTTATTCAAGGATGTTTGAAATGGAGCTCAATTCAAACTAATCACGGAAGGATAAACTACATGATTTGGGTCTTCTAGATTTAACATATTTCGCAAGTTCAAATCTATTCAAGCAACATACTGCCAAATTAAAATCTAAATGGGCTGACCCAATTTGCTATTTAATATTAATGTGGGTCACGGATGTTATGATAGCCAATTCAGCCATGGGCCACGATTTTTGTACTCCAAAATGGGCAGCAGGTCAACATTAAAATATATGAAGCAATGCATGGATTCAGCATGTTCAGCAAAGACTTTTTCATATTATTTATACACGAGGGCCTACATATAGCAACCATCATTACATTCCTTTTACAAATTGAAATTGGATATCAGCCTTCATATAATTGGATATCAGCTTTCATATTTCCTAATTGATGTCAGCATCCGTTTTTACTTTCCTTTTCCACATTCGGTAATGTCCAATTTCATGAAGGAATTTCGGTGGCTTCGTGCGGCATGAAGAGTCCAAACGCGACAATTTAACTTAACGCGACAAGGGATTACACGGCAATTGTGGAGTTTGGAGTTCTAGATTTTTACAATTTTATTGTAATTTGGATTTCTTTTTAATTAGGATTTCTTTTCCAAATTGACTTCTATTAGGATTATAGTTTATAAATTCCTATTAGGATTTGGATTGTTTTGAGTAGTATAAATAGAGGTCTAAGTTGATGTAATCAAACACATTATTCATTATTCAATATATTTGTGAGGTTATTCTCTACTTTTGGTTCTTTGAAGAATTCCTAAGTATTTTTCTTAGTTATTCCTTCGAGATTCAATTTGACTTATCATACAACAATTCATAGTTGTGTGTGGCGTATTCTACCGCATCAATCGTTGATTGTACCGAGATTACCGCTTCAATATAAGCGAGGGGTCAAGGTGTCGTTGGTGTCCATTCAACGCAGAATTCCGAACTCGAGCAATTGTACCAAGATTACCGTCTACATATAGGCGAGGGGTTAAGGTGTTGCAAGCAATTCACCCAACAACTGTGCTAGAAACGATCGGGGCGGCTATCACAAAGGGACCTCACATAAATGACATAATGATTGAACAAAACAAATCGCTGGTAAAAACATGCCCTGTATATTAGAATACTAGATAACACAATTCAAGAAATCTCTCTCTCTCTCTCTTTCTCACACACACACACACACAAACACACAAAAAGTATTTATGCGGTTAACCATTCAGGACAGGTGAATATAATACCAATACATTGTATATAAAGAAAATAACAAAAACAGTTTGTTTGTTTTTTTTTTTTGTTTGTTTTTTTTTTTTGGGGCGGTCCAGGACAGAACTTTCTTTCTTGGAGTTGAAATATGATCATATATATCAAAGATTTGAATCAGTTTATGTAATCAAAAACTAAAAGATAGTGAATTCAGTTTCAATGGATGAAGGAGCTAAAGCCATTAAGAGCAGAAATCTCTACATTCAACCAAAATTGTTATAGAATCACATAAAAACAATAATTTTCAATCAGCCAATTTTAGTACTCCCAACAAAGTCTATAATATCATAAACACTAGTATATAACGATTACAACTGTTGAATTAGAGATCTAACCTATTTTTAGCCGGATTGTAATGACGATTGAGGTAGTCTTCTGGTTTGAAAGCTGAAAGTTAACGGGGAAATACATAATACAATTAATACAAAAAAAAAACCTCTTTTGGAATATAAGAAAAAACTTTGAATCTAACCCTAATAATGGCAGTTGTTATCCGGTGTCCGAGGAAAGTAAAAAAGGGCACTACTGAACTTATGGCAGGCAGGCCGCAGGTAAATGTAGAGAGCAGTAGCGGGGTTAGCTTGATATTTTCGCGACCAAGGCTTTAGCTGTAAATTACAATAGGGTTGTGAATGATTTCATATAAAAATCGTCACAATAAATATTATAGTGACCATAAAAATATTAAAAAATTATATAAAAATATCAATTTTTTAAAACCATTAAAAAAACAACATAAATCAAATAGCATAAAGGCATATTGATTAGTACTAGTATTCAAAAATATTCATGAAATTGAAATTAAGCCATAATTTTTTAAATTAATTACTCACTTCTATTTATTTTTATGACCAAATTAAACATTTTTAAGTTAATAAATATATAATTATTTTAAATATGCGCAATTCACCAAGCTTCTCTCTTCTCTTGTTGTGTTTGGAATAGAGGTCTCTCTTTCAAAATGCTAACCAAAAAGGATATGATCAATGATAATTTACATGTAATTTCATATTGGTTTCAAGGGTTGCAATTTTAGAAATATATTAAATATGTTAAATTATTAATTTTAAAAATTGTCTAGTTAACCTTAAAATATACTACTCCCTCCGGCCCTTTTTAAATATCATTTTAAATAAATATTTTGTCTCTTAATATTTATCATTTAAAAAAAATTTCAATTAAATATTAATTACTTAGTTTTCAATATTAAGATTAAGAATCAAACATATGCATTAAAAATTTTAAAATTAAATAAGTTGATTTCGATAGTATATTTGATATATTTTTTTATGATAATAATTGTGTACTTATATTTAATAAACTTAAGAATAAATTTTGATTTTAAATATAATCAATTTGACCATAAAAAAAAAGTCAGTTAGAACAAGGAAGGAGGGAAATGGGAATATTGGAAAAGAGGTTTTAAGGCCACCCAATCAAGATATCCTCAACCCTAACCTAGCCCAGCCCAGCCCAGCCCATTAATTAAAATCCAGAATTTTGGTCTAATGTCAAAACGAAAATGGATGATGGGCCACTTGGCTAATTTTTGAATTTATGTGGGGTTTTTTTTGGATTAATTATTCAGTTCGTACAAAATAATCGAAGACGAATAAGCTTTATCTGCGCGTAGGCGAAAATGAATTCTTCCTGGAAACTGAGAAGGATATTAACAACGACTCTAAAATCTTCTGCCTCTTCTTCTTATTCAACTTCAAGAGCCTTATTCTGTCCTTTATATCTTCTGGAAGCTTCCAACTATTCAAAATCAACGACATCGCTTTCTTCCCTTCCTAGAAGCTTTTGCTCTCGCCCTTCTAGTGTCATCGACGACGTTTCTCAAGGCCCAGTGTCTGTCGATTACAGGTATCAGATCTCTCCCTCTAATTTTTTAATGATATCTATGTTGAATTAAGGGACAATTTTGATTATCTATTTTAATTCATCAACACATGAAGGCTTCAAAGCTCTGATTCTTAGGGATATGATTTTTTGGTACTGCAATTTTGAGCAGTAATGCTAGCATATTTAGAAATGATGACATTATTTTTTTGTAAGTTGAGGAGTGTGAAGTGAATTTTCTAACAATTAATGTGGATACAGTTCTCTGCTGCAGGAGGATGAATTTCACAGGCTGGCTGATTCTACAATTCATGACCTCCTAGAGAAGATAGAGGTAATAATTGCGAATGAAATTTCCATGTTTGTCATTTCTGAATGTTTTGACTTGTTAGACAATCCTGTATTCAGAGTTTTAATTAGATAGTTGGATATTGAGTATTTTCCAAGATTAGCATCAATCACATCCAAGTTTCTAGATTACAGCCAAAATTCCCAAGCTTTCTCAATATGGGCCAAACGCCAATTGGATTGGTGTTAGAGTTTGAAAATAAAATCCAACGCCAGTTCAATTGGCATTGGAGGGTTGAAAATTATTAGATTAACTTAACCAAATTATTAGATTAACTTAATCAGATTATTTTGTAAATAAATGATTATTTTTTTAAATAATTATCCTAATTTTTTTTAGAAACAAATTTATTTTTGTAAAAGGGGAAAAAATTAATCGAACGCCAAACGCCAGTTGAATTGGCGTTGGTTGGATTTTTTTTATTAAGCAAATTTGAAAAGAAGGAAAGCTGATTTTTTTTTTATAAAAAACAAATGTCAGGAAAGTTGAAGAGAGAGAGTTAACGCCACTTGAATTGACATTTCAAAATTTTTTTCTTAAGTAGATGTCAGAAAAGTTGAAGAGAGAGAGAGAGTTAACGCCACTTGAATTGGCGTTTCAACCTCTCTTTTTTTTAAGCAAATTTGAAGGGATAAGTTTTTTTTTAACGCCACTTGAATTGGCGTTTTAACTTTTTTTTTTAAGCAGATGTCAGGAATAGATGTAAAGCACTCCCAAGTCCATATCTATAACCAGAGAGGAATAATTTACACAATATAGTTAACCATTTATGAATATGTTATTAACAAATAAGTCAAATAAAACATTACCTGTAATAAAACTAAACAACCTGCAACATCGCAAGTATCTACATTAGTCCCACGACATAAATGATGATATAAATAAGCTAGACATGCACTACCCCAGCTGTATGTATGCACTGTTCCTAGATCCTCTAGTAAAGGTAAAAACTTTAATTTAACACGATTTTTCATACAATCACAAAGTGTGTGGGTTATGATTATAAGCAGGTGAGCCCTAATGTGATATGATAATGTATAATCAATGTGTTTATTAACTCTAACAGCCACCCCAATCTAAGACTATTAGAATTAATATCACATTAGGAGTCGGTCTACTTCCGAGAAGATTTTCAACTAAATTTCACCACTCCGGAATGGTAGCAGTCTCATTGTTAGTATATGTCACAGGGGATCTAAGAGTAGGAAGACCCATTAGTATCTCCACATCCTGGAGGGTGATAGTGTAACAGCCTCTTTCCAAAATAGAAGGAGAGGTTACTCAAAACACAACAAAACTAAGGAAAATCACAGGGCTCTAAACCACAAAGAATAATCTCATAATAATTTAATGTCATAAGACAAACCATAATAAATGCCACACAAGCTCAATCCACAATCTAACATAATTATTACAACTTTAAATAAATCAATGTATCGAAACCTAACAAAATATATCAAAACTATTGGATTAAAGGAAGCTCTCATCACACTTGCCCTTGGTCCCCCTGGACACTGGGTCGGAAGAAAACACAAAGCATGAGCCAAATGCCCAGTACGGATATAGAATACAAATAATGAACCGAAATAACTAATTCAATTAAATGAAATGAAACGAAACGAACTAAACTAACACAACGAAAATAGTAAATTTGAATCAAATGGTCGGGTGTTATTTCACACCGAGCTCGAACAAATAGTAATATACCTTGCCACATAGGTGTGGGCAAGGAAATCAGACTTACAGGTTAGGGTTTCGTGTGTTGGTGAGGAGGAGAAATCCACGAAAAGTACGGAATTGATTGATTGATCAAGAGGGAGAAACGACAGTGGGCGATTACTCTAACGACGCGCTGGCGAACTCCCCAGAATCCGGAACCGTGTTAGGTAACAAGGATTCCAAGAGCCTTCTTCGAGTCCTTCAAGTCGAGAGAATGTCCAAACCCTTTGGTGCTTTTTAGTGAAATCTCCAAGCCTTTAAGTCACCAAAAGGGTCCCTTCGATCTTCCAAGAGTCCAAGTCTTGGCCTCAGAGAAGTCCCCTCCCAATGGAATGGAAGGGGTATTTATAGGTTCTCTGGAAAGTAGTCACACGCAAGGCACACGCTTTCGTGAAAATTCCATAAATATCCTTTAGTCATTAGAATAATGCCCATATTGCCTCGTCCTTTTAGCCACCAATCCAATCCTTCCATCAATTCCCAAAATGAGTCGCTTCCACGAGTCTTTCGCCGGGACACGTGGAGGCTTCTCTCTGATCTCGCACATTTATTTCGATTTTTCGTTTTGTTATTCAATGCTTTTGGTCGATGTGAACCCTAATTTGTACTTGGGCTCACATTTGCCCCTCGCACGTGAGTCACACCTTTAGAGTGGCGATCGTGCAAATTACTTCAGTCTTTGAGTCGTGTTTCAAATTTTCAAGAAACCATGAGCTCGATCTTACAAGTTCAAAATGTAAAATCCTTGGAGAGGGACCTCAGGAGAGCTCTCCCAAGATATTTTGAAGATCCTTCCAAAATCCCGTGAACGCGAGCTTCATTTTCAAAACCAAATCATTATTTTAGCTTTGACAGGAATTCCTTGTGAAACTGTGATGTCATTGCAAAATATTTCCATATAAAATGAAATAAAAGTTCTGCAAGTCAGGATACTAAAATGATTGAATCAAGGCATCTTTCTGATTGGCTATAATTCTAACTTTCCATAAGTAATATTATGGGAAGGACTACAGAATAATGGTATGATGCTTGGTCGATTCAAAACGATAAACAACCTCTTTTCCTCAATTTATAAAATGGATATACAAATGACAAATCCTATATCCCATGCATATAATTCTCTAGTTATGATTCAAGGCGTAAATCCAAAGAACGCCTAATTGTCTAGTTAATTACCTTATATTTATCACAATTACCCATGTAATTTCCAAATCAGAAGACCCCATCAAATATTCCCTCGCTCATATATATTTTTCAAGAATCGCTAATCTCCTCGGGGAGAACTTTATTAGTAATTCATGAATTTTTTTTTTATATATATTTTTTTTTTATTTTTTTATCAAACTCAACACATTCTTATTAATAATTAATTCGAGTAAGACTCGAGATAAGATGATACAACAAACTTTATATAGAATTTCCTAAAGATATATAAGCATGTTCAAGGCTCAATGGAGCTAATATATAAAATATTGTTTTATAATCTATATTATATTCATAATTGATCGACTTTTGTAAAAGTAATAATCATGTCATATGATACATTTATAATTAAAACCCATAGGATCTTACTCCTTATATATATATGCAATAATCTTCTTAATAATTTTTTTTTTTTTTTTTCTCTTGATTCACCAATTCTTTTCCTTTTATCAAATCAAATATTAATCTTTATTTCCAAAATAAAATCAAATCTTAATTTTATAAAATCAAATCTTAATTTTATTTTTTGAAATTAAATCTTTCTTTATTTTGGAAAATCAAATCGAATCTTTCTTAAGAGATTTTTTTTTTTTTTTTTTTTAAAAACAAATCAAAATCATAAAATCATATGAAATAAACTAAAATCATATATGATTATGCATGATAGCCTATAGTCCACTTTCTATTCACGCCAAGTTCTAAGTTAATAATGAACCCTTAGTCCAATTTATTTTTTATTTTTATTATTATTATTTTTTTTTAAAAAAAATAAAATAAAATCTTATTTTATTTTTTTTCCAAAAAAAATAAAAATAAAAATAAAAATAAAATAAAATATATAAATAAATAAATAAAATATTTACTTATCTTATTTTGAGAGGTCCTATCATTCCATGATTAATTCTTATCGTTCTTTTTTGCCATAAGAAAGATCCGTTAAAGTTTATACATGCTTTCTTGATTAAGTGAGATGAAATCTGGGACGTTGTTCGCTTTTCTCAATTAACAAAATTCAAATTGGGTCCCGATTTATATATATATATATATATATATATATATATATATATATATAGCCTCCATCCATCATTTCAACGATTAATCAATTGTACCGGTTCATTGATTGAGGATATGAGGAATCAATCAAGGAAAGCTATTGAGTATCGGGTTGAACAACGTTAACGTAATAACCGTGTTAATTTGTGTTAGCTTGATCAAAGTGGGTGGGACAAAACTAATGTGAGGGAGGTCGTAAGATCAGTCCTAATTTGTTAAGTATGGATATGGATATGGATATATTTAGTAGAATGAAGCATGCATGCACGCATCAATAAAAGTTAGCAAAATGTAAGCTACTATTTTGTGCAAACAAATTTTATTTTGAGAAATAAAATAAAATCTTTCTTCATGCAAAATCAAATTATTCATGTTTGGAAACAAAAATCAAATCATTCATAATCAAATCATTTCTATTTATATATTTATAGAATAAAATTAGAAGGAATTTGAAAAATATTTTCAAAAAATTGAGAAATATTTCTAATAATAAATGAAAAATCTTTTTCCCTTAATTAGTGATATCGTAGTATTCAATCAGATGATTGAGAGAAATTGATTCCCCTAAACAAGTAAGCAATTGATTTTACTTTTTTTAGAGAAAGCAAAGAAATTTACATCAGATTCTTTTTGCAAACACGAATGGAACAATCCTCGTGGGAGTGCAAATTTATCAAAAAGTATAAGGATAATATATATATATATATATATATATATATATGTAAATTACTGTATATATATACTAATTAATACATATATATCTTCAACTTATAATTAATTTGTAAGAACAAGATTGTTAATTACTGCATAATTGTTACGTGGAGGAGGGTACCTCAAGGCCCACTAAGAATCAAGTCGCCGCCACGATCACGGTAGGTGAGGAATTGCTTTGCTTTGCTTTCACTTTTGTAAATTTTACGATTGGTTAATTCTCTCTCATAATACTACTAGTATGCACGGGTACAGACGTGGAGGTATATATATATGTGATTAATTGAATACTAACCTGTTTAACATAGCCATTCCGAGACCAAAGATCGATAATATAGAGATCGATCGTTTATTATTTTTTGGCATCGCCACATGCCACCGCCACCCGAGCAGACGAGTGACCAAATTAGAATTAATGAGACTTGAATACGTGTTGGGGTTTCGATAAGCTCATACCAAACCACGATCAAAATCGACGGGTCATAACGCTAATGAGGTATATGTTTTCGACACCAATATCATCATCCTAAGACCTTTAGGGTGAAGTTCAACAGTAGATTCCGTGCATGACGGTGACGCCGCAAATGTCGAACGCGATATGTCTTTTGGCCAGAGTTTAAGTTGCCGACGGTGAGTTTCATGATCTTGCCTTGTTCGACGAAGAGGAAGCCATTCGAATGAATACAACGGAGTATATGATCGCAAGCAGAGCCAAATCGGGAGCATTCAATTCACACACTGGCTTCTTCAATTTGGGAAACTGGTATAGCCTCCATGGGTTCAGTAATGACCTACTCGATCTTCTTCTCGTTATTATTGTTAAGGGTATTTCTTTGTTTTCATAATTCTTTTATTTAGTTGGAATTTTGAAACTTTTTTCATGTATAATTATTTTATTTTGTCGATTGATTGTTTGTTGGTTGATGTTTTTGTTTAATTTTTCTTAATTGTTTCATCGATTTTCTTTCGTGTGATTGTAGTATTTCTTTTTTGAACCACAACACCGCAACGAGGAAAGATTTATTCCAGCCATTTCACCTTAACAAGGTCATCGCCCTTTATATTCGGAAGAAAAGGAACACCGCAACGAGGAAGGATTTATTCCTTGAGCCATTTCACCTTAACAAGGTCATCGGGCTCGAGTATTCCGGAAGAAAGGAACACCGCAAGAGAGAAGGATCTATTCCAGCCATTTCACCTTAACAAGGTCATCGTCTGGATATTTCGGAAGAAAGGACAACCCCGCAAGGAGGAAGAATTTATTCCTTGAGCCATTTCACCTTAACAAGGTCATCGACTTTCGGATATTTTGAAAGAAAGGACAACATCGCAAGGAGGAAGAATTTATTTCGAGCCATTTTACCTTAACAAGGATCTTAGTTCGGATGTTCCAAGAAGAAAAGCATTCATTCCAATCGGTTGATTCGATTTAGTAAGGAGAAATTAAATGTAAGAGGGAGAGCTCCTAGGTGGTCAATCCTACGGGTCAACCCTTGGGGAACGAACCTAATGGCCTTTTTTTTTCACATTTCGCGTTATTCTTTTACCCTTTTTATTTGAATGGCTCCTAATGCTTGTGCTCTTTTTCTTCTTTCGTGTGTTCGTGATCTTCCTTTCCGAATCCAAGGTGTCCGTGATCTTCCTTTCCCAAATCCAATCTTCTTATTTAAGTTTCATACCTCTCTCTTGTTATGGTAAGCACTTAATTTCAAATGCTCATTCACTTTCTTTTCTTTGTTTCTAGAATTCTCATGTTGTATTTTCTTGTTGCAGCTAACTCCAGTTGAACGCTCCACGTAATCTTCAAAACTACCAAGGAGGTTCCTTTCATCACGATCGGGGAAAGGCTCCCTTTATGGGTCTTCCGACGCTTTTCGGGAGCAAGTGAAGAATTATGATCGCATAACCTTTCCTCCTCCCGAGAAAGCAGTGCTTATTTCTATATGCTACGGCCATGTAAGTTTAGACATAGCTTTTCCCCTCGCTCGCGCCAGATTCCTCGTCTGTGTATGTAAAAAACAGAATACCCCTACTGGGCCCCATTCATTTCATATCCCACTCATCCAATCGCCTTCGTGGGTGGCAACATTGGACCGACGAGGTTCTCGCCAATTTCGATTATGTGGATATATCAAGAGGGTCGACATTTTGCGTCAGATTCAATTACGCAGGATCTTCAGATCCCGATGTGACCAAGATGCTCTTACCGCCTTGATTTCACGCCTGGTGTTCTTCCACACATACATTTGTCACCGCTGGGGGAGTTCACCCCAACTCTAGAGGACGTAGGACGTTTATGCCATTTATTTTTAATTTTTTTTTTTTTTTTTTTTTTTTTTTATATATATATATATATATATATATATATATATTTTTAGAGTATGAACTCATTCTAGATTATATCTTGTAGCCTTTCTCATTGTCAGACGGCTTCTCAGAAGATATCTAGCTTGTCTCTCTGAGATGTTGAAAGTGTATCGCTTATTTAATGTAAGCTTCCAAGTTTGAAGCTCCCAATTATATCTCGCGATTTCAAGGTGACATGCTCCTCCCAAACTTTGAGACTTCTAACCCAAGAAAAGAATTCCTCGGTTATCTTGGGTGCGCTTACTTCTTCGTGGATTACCAATCTTTATTACATTTAAATAGTTTCACTACAACAAGTCCGTCTCACTTTCCACGTAAGAGCCTCGCCTCTTTTCCCTTAGTCGCTTATTCGCTATGTGGTTATCCCGCTTCATTTTTCCCGTGTCTCCCGTAGATGGTCCTTCGACTCGCATGTTTGGTTTAGCTTCCATGTTATCTCGAGGTCTAAATGTTCCTCTCGCCCTCTCTTCTTAGAACATCAGATCGTCGTTTCGACGTAAAACTATTCTCGCCATGGCGAATCATTGGGAGGTATCCATTTTTCGATTTTTATTAACTGCCTTTTCACATCGTAAATTTTTCTTATTAATCTTTTGTTTTTTACTCGTGTATGACGAAATTGCTTCGCCCCCGCCTCCTTTCTTCAAATCTTTTCTTCGAGCATTTTTTGAGATATTCTACTCCCGCACATTTTCCTAAGAAGAAAAAGCAGATTCAGATCCTTCTTCATCACAAGAACATTGTCCTCAGACAAATTACCGGATCGATCACCGATCTAATTCAGATTTACTTGCAGATTTTATCGACGATTCTTCATGCTTTGTACCTCGCCCATACACTATTATTTCGTGACAGCCAAGGGCGTATCCGCCCCACTTCTATAGCATCACTTTCGCTCCTACTCGATATCAATGAATCGAGTGGTTCTTCGTTGTCTTGGTTCGCCTTCCTTCAGTCATGGAGCTTCCTTTACTTCGTCAAGATAATGGTTTTGCATCGTGGCTTTATTCTCCTCACTGTGGTCACGGCGCTGCTTGATTTTGACCAGAGCGCCCTTTTTGGCCACACTTGTCGTGAGACTTATGAGATCGCCTCTTCTCAACTTTGTCTCTACCTCTCCCTCTTTACGTGGGCATTTCCAAGGCCTCCAAATGCTCCTCATAAGTCCCTTCCTTTTCATTACACCGAATGATTCTCTTGATTGGGCGATATACTACCAAATGAAGCGAATTATCTGGGGGTGTCAATCTTAAAAGATGGGGGATGATACTTTGGTTTGTTTGTTTCTACCGCTTTTATTCCCTAACGCTCCAATGGGCCAAGTTGTTATGTTCTCCTAAGACCACTATCCGCTCGTAACGCTGGTCAACCAAGAGTTTTACCATCGAGCGTGAGGCTCGATGCTTAAGTCTTCTCATCCCCCACAAGAGGCATTCATCCTCAAGTGACCCAACTATTCTTCGTGCACACGTCCCTACTACCTCCGTGGAGTCTTCCACCACGTGCTTCGCCTCACGCATCTCTATCACAGATACCTCCTTGGGCTTCCTCCCCAAGGATCCTCTCGTGCCGAGGAAACGAGAATCACCCGCTCTAAAGCCGAAGGCATCTACCACTACCGATTCTCGAGGTGGATCCTCCTATTACTTCTATCGTGGTTCCGTTAGTCGTCCTGCTATTAGGTTTCGCTTAAAGCCATCATCAAACGCCCTCTCGATGATGCTAGTTCTAAGATGCCGCAAATGAGGGTCCCGGCCAAGAAGCAACGAGAAATTTGGTAAATTTTTTGTGACATTTCCATATTTTTTTTTATCCCTCGATAGTTGCTTTCGTGTTTCCTTATGTATTTATTTTCTTGATTTTCAGATTGCAGAGGTCAATGAAGAGGATTATGATGTTCCTCTGGGTTTATTTCGTACTATACACGAGGTAGCCGCAATGATTTCGCGCCAAATGTGAGCCTTCTCAACCTATCCTTATGGTGTCGAGTCGCCTTCTTCAGATAATGATTGTGGTTAGCCTTGATGCTAAAGACACTTTATCCGATGTAAGCCCAAGTCCCGCCGTGGGTGATATAATCGATTTCTTCAATCCTTCCTATGACTTCTCCATACGATGGGCCTAAAGATGCTAATAAGGCTCCTACCTCTCTCGAGGGGAATCCTTCCGAGACTATCATTCGATGTCCATCCTCCCGTAATGAGTCACGAAAGTTAGTGATCGATCAGAGGGCATTATCGATAGTACTTTGGGTGGATTAAATGACATTCCTGCCTCCGCGGCATCTCCCCGACTCCTTTTCCATGGCTATATTGTGAGTATCTTTCTTTCAATATATTGAGAGTATTTTTTTTATTTTTTTTTTTTTTTATAATATATTATGCTTTGACATTTTTGTTTTCAGAGTGAGAAGATGAAAGATTTGCCTTCACTCGCTGAGGCCCTCGCTTTGTTTGATGTTCTCCATCCCGGATGTCGCCCACTCGCCTTTATAGTGACTTTCGTTATCCTCTCGTGTGGCCAAGGCTTCGAGGAATCATCACCATACAAAGATCTTTTCCGATCTCTCCATCTCGTCTTGTCAAATTCTATGGTGACGCCTAAAGTGGCTTCTACCAGAGCTTCCTTCAATCCAAGTGGGGATCTTATTCCGTGGAGGGGTTTTCGATATCATCTCCTAGTCAGAAAACTCGAGCGCCTCCTAGCTCCTTTTCCGCAGATATTGACCGATTGATTATTAAGATGCCTTCCACCCAAACCTTCTTCCTGCACTCATTTTGCAAGCCTTGTTTTCGGGTCGCACACTCGCCTTTTATTATTCCTCATGAGCCGATGACTCAAGAGGTTTAGTGATGATGTGAATGACCTTGAAGTCGTGGGTGTTGACATGTCTCCTTTCGTGTTAGGTCGATCTTCTCAAATCAAGTTTTAATCTTGTTTCACCACGCTCGAGGGTCATTGACGTAAGTGTGAAGATGATTCCTTTCAAAGGCAAACTTTTTTCGAGCTTGATGAAGCCGCAAACAAACTAAAGATCCAGCCTCAAGATTTAGAGGACCAACTTTGGATCTAAATGCTAAATATCGTGATGTGGAGTGCCAAATGACGGACTTGTAAGAATTACCCAACAAGTTAAGGAGTGAAAGTCGCAAATCTTAAGGTTCGAGATGCTACTTATCACGACTTGGAAGCTTTAGCTATGCCTCTTCAGCTTTGATATGTCTTCGCCTTTAGATCATAACTTGTCAGTAGTAGTTTTTTCCGATTTCCGCTTCGTAAACTCATTTACACATGTTTCATTTATCAAAATGTAGTTTCTTCAACCTTGTTGATTGCTTTTAATTTGAATGATTCCTTAAAATTCAATATTTATCATCAATCTCAAGTTATTCAAATTAATATTACAAGACAACCACAAGTAAATATGAATTTTATCAAAAACATGTATATATAGTTTTCACAAACCAAAACTCGATTTTTATACTTTTTTTTTTTAAGAAATTTAAAATAATATTCAAGTATGTTGAAAGTTTGTAAATTTATCGATAATAAAATTGCTTTTTAACTAAAAGCATAACGTTTCATTAGTAAATTTTCTTAAGAAATTTAAAATAATATTCAAGTATAAGTGAAAGTTTGTAAATTTATTGATAATAAAATTGCTTTTAACTAAAAGCATAACGTTTCATTAAGAATCTTGCTTTTGTCAAGAAAGCATAACGATTGTCACTTTTAGAGGTAAAGTGTAACTTTCGCTTTGCTTTTTATTTAATAAAACATAAAGTTTGTCACTTTTAAAGATAAAGTGTAACTTTTGGGTCGAGGGCTTAAACTCGTGTGCCCTACCACTTTTGAAGTTGAAAGTGTAATCTGTCGAGGGTCGTTAATCGTGTTCCTCGATCACTTTTGAAGTTCGAAAGTGTAACTTCCAAGGGTCAGATTTTAGTCGTGTGCCTCGATTACTTTTGAAGTTGAAAGTATAACTTTTGTGATGCTCTTCACGTGTAATATTTCTTTACCCACTTCAAGTTCAATGGGCCCGAGACAAAGATTCGATCCCACACGAGATATCTTGTAATACCCGCTTTTAGAGATCTCTCAGACTTATACGGGCCTTCCCATTTGGGGTAAAATTTGGTGATCGGGGTCCCCTCACGACTTGAGTTGCTTTTGAGTACCAGTCCCCCACCAAAATTCGTCGTGGTACCATCGCAGATTCAGATTGTCGTCAATTTTCATTCATGGTATTGCTCAAGCTTTTCTTTAGCCTTATCTCTAAAGTCAACTAATGCCTGTGGTCATTGGCCTGGTTTTCTTCCTCGACTAAGCTTCAAGTCTCATTCGAGTCAAGGTATTATTATTTCAATGGCAAAACAGCCTTTTTCTTCACCATAAACCAAAATATGGGTCTCACCAGAAGCTTCCTTTTTGAAGTTCGATATGCCCATAACGCTATTGGTAATTGTTTCACCATGTCTTCTGGATGATCGCTCAGGTTTTTGATAAAATTTTATCAAGGTTTTGTTTGTAGCCTCTCTCGTCCGTCGGTCATTTTCTGTAATATGGTGATGACTTGTAATGTTTCACCTCAGATCTTTCCATCGATTTTTGACATCCCTATTGATGAAAGGAGTTCCATTATCCGATAAAATTATCTTCTGGATTCCAAACCAAGAAATGATGTGCTCCTTGATAAAATTGGCCACCGCCGGTCCCGTGGCCTTCTTCAAGGGTATTGCTTCCACCCACTTGTCAGGTACATCTCATTGGCGCTTAAAATCCATATGTTACCCTTCGAATTAGGGTGAACAGACCTATAAGATCCATTCCCCATGTATGAAAGGGCCATGGTGTGCTACATGGTTCGCAAATCCACTACGGAGCATGGATCAAGTTTCCATGATTCGACAAATGTGGCACTTTTTAACAAATTCTAGACTATCTCCTCCATCTTCGCCAAGAAGTAACCATGATCGATAAGTTGTTCAGACAACTGGCTCCCCTCGTGTTCATCCTCAGGCATTCGTAAACCAAATCTTTCGCTTCACCTAGTTCCGCATAATCGTAGGGCTCGCCATCAATCCCCTTCTAAACAATTCTCCATTCGTAGTTAAGAAACGCCATGACTTCCTCTCGATTATAATCAAGGCTTTTCTTTTTCTATTTAAGAGTCCCGCTTTGTAAGAACTCCACATAAGTGGATTCGCCAATCCACTATATCTTCAATGAAGGCGATTCATCCTCCCCCTGTGGTATTCTTGGCATGAAACACATCAAGGCCAGTAGGCATCCGCTTCCTTCTTCATTTCAGTGCCAATAATACCTCGACGCCGCAGCCTCACGACATAAAGTTTATGCTCCGCTTAATCCACGCTCTCGCCACGCACCGCTGTAAGACTCTATCGCTTCCTCGCCCCTAAGCATCGTGGTCAACACACCATCCGCTTTTTGTGATACAAGACACCTTTTCGATGATGTCAGATTTCAGAATTTTACAGAGGTATTGTTCCTCCTTTGTTTTCAATCGATTGGAGATGTCGACGCCAATCATCTATTATGCCTTTGGGGAACAAATTTAGCAATCGTGGTGGGAGGGTTCTCTTCATTACCTTTACATCCAAATTCTCACCTCGACATAGACTCGAGATGCTATCGCTATAAGTGCATCGTGTTGTTTATTCGCCCTCTTCGCACATATTCAATCACCACCTTCTCGAAAGCCTCCATCACCTTTTGTGCTACAGCTCGATATGGGCGCGCCAAGATAGTTCCTTCACTCCAAATTGGCCTCTTATCCGTCAGACTATGAGGTTTGAATCTCCCTTTACTTTAAGATATTCGCTCCCAATTCGTGAGTCGCCAACAATCCTAGTAGATGAACGCCTCATATTCTCGCTTCATTGTTTCAGGTGCGGAAATCCAATTTGTATGACAAGGCCACTTCATTTCCTTCTTTAGTGGTCAACACCACTCCCCGCTCCGCCTTTTACCTTCGGATGATCCATCAAAAGCCAAACTCCACCATTCGGGTCCTCATTTTTCAACTCGATTGATTCTACTTCTTCACCCTAAGATCCTCGTAAGGGGGTCTATATTCTCCATTTGAAATCGAGCCAACAGGTTCCGCCAAGGCTTCGACATCGGACGCTTTCTTGTTACACATTTGATGTCGACTCAAAGAATCATCATCCATCCGCGTGTCTTCCTACTAATGTCGGCTTAGTTATCAGTATCCGATCGATCGCTTTTTGTCTGATTAATCAATTTCGCAGACAAGCTTTATTTCGTGCTAAAAAATAATGCCGATTTTCGCAAGAATGAATACCAATGCTAGACAATGCCTCTCCACTTGTGAATACCTGTTTCCTGGCCCCTGATTATCCGCCTAATGTAATATATGTGTTTTTTCTCCGTCTCCTCCTCCCGCGCGATCAATCCACCTATGGACTTTCGGTAGATGTGATGTACAATCGCAATTCAGATTCTCTTTGTGGCACTACCATTGTTCAGGCCAAGCCAAAATTCTTTTCACCTTCTCAAACGCTGTTGTTGGTTTTGCCCCTCATCCCATCATCAGGTTTTCCTTTTAGCAATTTGCCAAAAGGTTCTGTGACTCCTGCTTAACGCCGGGCATGAATCTTCTCATGTATTAAACTTTTCCTGAAAGCTCTTCAACTGCTTTCTGCTGTGGGGGCATCTCGTGATTGCTTTCACTTTGCTTCGGGTCCACCTCTAAGCCTCTATCAGGCACCAAGAAGCCCAAGAATTTTCCAAATTGCCATCCCAAAGGCGCACTTCTTCTGATTCATCCTCAACTTATACCTTCTAAGACATCTTTCAACACTTTCCTCAGTCCTCCACACGAAGTTATCGCTTCTTGGATTTCACTACTATGTCATCTACGTAGTCCTCCACTATATCATGAATCATGTCATGAAATACGGCGGTATCGCTTCTTTCGATAAGTTGCTCTCAGATTCTTCAACCCGAATGGCATTACTACATAGTAGAAATTCCCAAACGGGTAATGAAAGTCATTAACTCTCGATCTTCTACTTGACATCTTTATCCGATCAGAACCCACAAACCCGGCCCATGAATGACATCATCTCATGATTAGCCGTCAGATCTACCAAAGTGTCTATGTTGGGTAATGGGTACATGTCCTTTGGGTACGCCTTGTTCAAATCTCTCCAAATCCACACATATTCGAGAATGGCCCATTCGACTTCTTTACCAGACAATGTCGATAGCCATATCGATGTTGAATTGGCTTCGATGAACCCTACTTCCAAAGAACTTCGATTTCTTCCTTTATTCGAGTTTCTACCAGTGCATAGTCACAGGTGCTTCGCATGCCATCGGGCTTCATTCCTGACTTATGTTTAGATCAGGCTCCACAAGATCCTTGTCAATTCCGTGCATCTCGTCAGAATTCCAAGCAAAGACATCCCTATATTCTCGCAATAATCAGACGAGCTTCTCCTTCGCTTAACATCCAATTCCTTGTCGACATGTTTCTGCCTCATGCTTCCTTCCTCTCGCTGCCAAATTAACTTCCTCTAATTCATTTTGTTGAGGTTTCGCCTATCCTCGAAAGCATTCTCGAGTTCGGTTCTACCTTCGTCAGATGCCTTTCTTCTTCTTCATTATTGCTGGAGTGGGGACACCTCCCGAGTCATTGGTTCACACACTTCCAAGGGCTCTTCCCCTCAGATCGCCATAATCAAACACCACTTTTCCGTCAGTTTAACAACCCTCTCCCATTTCGCCTTTCCGCCCTCCTCGATTGGCCATCCGCTGACATTTATTATATTTTCGCATCTTCGTGGATTTGGCCTTTTTCTTTTCTTCTCTTCCTTCTTCCACGGCTTCTTTATTTTTAGAACATTCTCCACGCTCGAGGTCTTCTTTTTTTTTTCTCGCAGTACTAACTTATCTTCCTCGACTTCCTCCCCAATTGCTAGTCTTAGGGAATCAGTCTTGTAACTGTTCTCTCCTCTTCAAATGACATCATCAAAGAAAGTTGCTTCAGATGATGTGTGGCCTCCTCCGTCCAAAGGGATTCCGAAGTTGCTGGTACCTTCTTCACTTCTCTCCCTTTCCAAAAGCTTTTAAGGCATTGATGAAAGACCGAGGGTACCACCCCGTAGTCGCTTTTGCCAAACCCTTCCCAAAGAAGACATGATACGATGCATCCACTCTAAGAACATGGAACATTACAGCCCTCGAATCTTCCCAACTGCATGTCCACCTTAACGTGTCCTAGGTTCTCGTGGCTTTGATCATGTAATCCCAGAATGTTCATTTGTTCCTTCACAATCTTCTTCTCCCAGCAGCCTAACTGCTTTGAACACTGCAGGTAGGTATAATATTTACAGACTCCATTGTCAATAAATGCCCTCAAGACCTCAATGCCGCTGACATCGCCACATACAACTACTCATATGTGGTATCTTATCTCTATCGCCTTTTGTAGAAAGATATCTTATTTTCTTCTTCCTCCATCGCCTTCATAAATCCTTTGCTTATGGCCACGCAAGTCTCCCCGTTTCGGCAGCCTTTGATAATTGCCCGTCATTTCAACTCGCTTCCTCGCCAATCCTATCCGATCAAAAAAAATTTGAACTTCGCTCCGCTTCATCAATGCCGCCACCGCAGTCCGGATCACACTCCTCCTTTCTTCCATCATCATCTCCACTTCGGGCCTCGTGGTTCAGGAATAACAAAGTTGTCAGACGCTTCCTTCCTTTTGTGGTTTCGGGCATGGCATTGTCATGAACACTACTTTCTTTTCCAAGTTCAATCTCCCCATTTGCCGCCTTTTCGTGGAATATCCTCCGCAGCTATAATAATCCATCGCTGAGTGTCCCGCCAGATTGGTGGAATACATGTAAGTCCTGGTCTTCTTTATTTCTTCCACATCGCAAATCTAGGCCTCGGGGTTTCACCACCCATGTTCAACCCATTGTTCATATAAACCCCTCAATGCTTTCTCACTATACGTGATAGCCTCCGGATCGGCTTTCAGATATTTGTCTTCGTGCTTTCCTCCGCTTTGCTAAAATTTTTTCGTGTTTCTCCTTTCGCTTCTCGTGGTTTTGATCGAGAGTCACCAAAAGCCACGCTTGTCGCCCTTCGCTTCTTCCATGTAACCGCCGATGGTGGTTATGGGCAATGTCACGATTCCTCCCAAGTCTTGTGCAAAAGATGAGAGGGTCGCCAAGGAATCACAAGCTCTGGTGATGAGGTGGGCTTGAAAGAATCCAAGGCACCATTGTTGCAAATGCCGACTAAGTTCTTTTCTTCAATCGGCTCATGACTTCGCGTGTTCGGGCCCTCAACCTCACAACATAATCCGACAACTCCTCATTCGGTTTCGCTGAACCGCATAAGCTCCACAATGGTTACCTGCTTCGCACATAGAAAAATTTCTGAAAAATTGTAATTTTAAGTCATCCCAATCATGGATCGATTCTTCTCCAAATCAGTAGTACCAACTAAAGGCATCATTCACAAAGTCTTGTTGAATTTCAGATCAACAAGTTGTGGTTGTTCACTTCATTCATATCCGAGCCACTTGAGACATCGACTCTACAACCTCGCAATATGTTCCCTAGCATTTCCTTTTCCCCGTCAGATTTTGAAATCATGGGTGCTCAATATACCCTATCGGGTAAGGTGCTCCGAATGTGTGCGGCAGGTAAGGAGGAGTAAAGTCCAACTCCGAGGGTCGAGATGTCTGTTCATGGGTTGATCGATCACGCCAATCATATCATCCTTCGTCACATACGGCTCAGAAGCGGAACTCTCCGGGGTGTCAGGATATACCACGACGGCAGGTATGGTAGAGAAATTGGTCGATGGACACTTCAGATCACGAATACCGCATCGTGGAAGTCATTGCTCATTCACCGGATATCGCTTGAATGGTTGGTATTCAGACCGTGAAAATGATGGAATAAGAGTCGAGATGATGTTTCGCTCGAGGTCGGGCTTGCTTCCATCCTAGGTCAGGCACGCCACCACCGCTCGGGCTTCCAAGTTGATTATCGGAACCAATTGATTTTCCGTTAATGGAGGTACAATGTGGTTCTCTTTGTTGTTGCTACCATTATTGTTGTCTTCCACACCGCTTGTTCCCTATGCAAACTTCCCCGAACATGGGCTCGAAAGTGGGAATCAGATCAACCGATGGCATGAAATTCCCCATCTCTCTTCGCTTCCTCTCAGATTTCCAAAGATCACGGCCATCATCATTCTTCGCTTCTTTTCGTGCTTCCTTCAATGCCTTGAGCATCTCCAGCTTGCACATCATTCGTCGGGTCTCCACCGCATCCTCGCTTTGCCTTTTCAAGGCTGGTTTGTTGTTGATCGCTATACGTGGTGATGTCGAACTTCCTTCAAGCGCCTTCAATAAGTGGTGGTGGTCAAAATCTGTGCTCATACTTTGAAAGCTTCGAGTGGCTTGCTTTGAACCGGATCCGGTGAGGTAATGCTGCGTTTGTTGGTGAAGCAGTTTCTTCCTCGTAGTTCTCCCACTTCGAAGTCAGGCATACCTTCACTTAATTCTACACCTCCCCAAAGAGAGTCGCTTAAATAAATGTGGGCAAGGAAATCGACTCTTGCTAGGTTAGGGTTTCGTGGTTGGCCGAGGAGAGAGAAATCCACTAAAAGTACGGAATCGATTGATTGATCAAGAGGGAGAACGACAGTGGGCGACATCTAACGACGCAAGGGCGTAACTCCCTAGAATCCGGAACCGTTGTTAGGTAACAAGGATTCCAAGAGCCTTCTTCGAGTCCTTCAAGTCGAGAGAATGTCCAAACCCTTTGGTGCTTTTAGTGGAATCTCCAAGCCTTTTAAGTCACCAAAAGGTCCCTTCGATCTTCCAAGAGTCCAAGTCTTGGGCCTTCAGAGAAGTCCCCTTCCAAATGGAATGGAAGGGGTATTTATAGGTTTTCGAAAGTAGTCACATAATGCAAGGCACATGCCTTCGTGGAAATTCCATAAATACCCGTGTTTTAGTCATTCGAGTAATGCCCATATCGCCTTCGCCCTTCTAGCCACCAATCCAATCCTCAATCAATTTAAACAAATTTAACAATCTCTAACATAATATTATTTAATTTAATAATAAGTAAATTTATAATTTTATCACTAGAATAAGCAATTAGTATACAAAATTTTCAATTTAATTTATAATAACATAAGTGGGTTGATATAATATAAACAAGATAATTTATATAAATATACTATCGCATCATATATTTATATATATACAAGGCAACAAAGAGTTTATATATATATAGCCATTATCAGATAAAATATATATATATATATACCCTAAATCAAGAATTTATATATATATATATATATATATATATATATATAACCTATATATATATACACCTTATCAATCACATCAATATATATATATATATATATATATATATATATATATATATATACATAACCAATCATTACTAAAGATCCAAATATTAAACAAGTGAAATCCATCCACTAAAACAATTTATTCTCCTTTTTCGGATAATCACAGAGGATGATCGGATTAAGAAAGATAATACATATATGTGCATATTTAACTTACTACAATAAACTAAGGACTTATAATGGATGACAATTAAAATGCTTTTTCTCTTTAACAAGTGTCATTCTGCTTTCTCCCTTCTTTTCTTTTTTCAGACGGTTGTAATATTCAAGTAGGTTAGGTTTTAGTATTTATTCACTTAAAACATATTTTATTAAATAATATAATATAATTATTAACTATCTAAATTTTAATGTAACATTAAAATTACACAATTAAAAAAACCACTTAATTTAAAGCCCAATTTTACCAATTTAATTTATCCAACATTTATTAATACATTAGCCCACAAAATTAAATAACTAGTTTGACCCAAAAATAAATGACTAGTTAACCTGTGTAAAAGATAAAGTACAATAATATGTTTTAAAACAAAATTATTATTATTATTATTATTTTTTTCCTGCATTACATCACCTACCTTTAAAAAGGATTCCGCCCCTAATCAAAAGAATAGAACGTATCTAATTTTCAAAGAGAGATGACATACTCGCTCGAATAACTCTCCATCTCCCAAGTGGCTTTCCGCCCAAGAATGATTCCTCCACAAAACCTTAACAAACTAATACTCTTCCTCCTCACGATTCTTTTCGACGATCCAAAATCGCCTCACTGCTCTCACAACTAAGATCCTCTCTAATCTTATCGAACGGATATCAGACCACGTGTAACGGATGATAATGATAACTCCTCAACACCGGCCACATGGAACACATTACGCACGTGAGCTAGGCTGGAGGCAAAGCTAACCGACATGCAACCTCACCAACCCTCTCCAGAATCTCAAATGGTCCAATATAACGCGACTAAGTTTCCCTCGCAAGCCAAATCGCCGAATGTCCTTCCAAGGAGAAACTTTTAGAAACACATGCTCACCAGTTCAAATTTAAAGTCCTCCTATGCTTATCAAAGATAACACTTCCGCCGCGATCGAGATGATTTCAATTTCTCCTTAGCCACCGCTACCTTCTCCAGAGTGATTTGAACCAACTCAAAGCCCTTCACGGCCCTTTCACCAACCTCATCTCAACAAGTTGGTGCCCGACATTTCTACCATACAACGCCTCAAAAGGTGCCATTCTAATATTTCAGACGCCAAATTATAAGCTAAAACTCAACTAGCTCAAGTAGTCATCCCAATTACCCTACCACTCAAGTGCACAAGACCTCAACACGTCCTCCAACGTCTCGAATAGTCATTTCAGACGCTGCCCATCAATTTCATGGATGGAAAGAAGTACTAAAGTCGAGCCGAGGTACCCAAGCTCTTCGCTGAAACCCTTTCCAAAACTCAAGTAAATCGTGGGTCCCGATCCAAACAATAGATACCGAGTACCATGAAGTCTAATAATCTTCATTAAATATATGTGCCAACCGGTCCATCGAAGTAACCCTCACGGATAGCCAAAAGTGTGCCGATTTGGTCAACCTGGCCCACCACTACCCATACGGCATCATTCTTCCCGAAAGTCTTCTAAGAACCCAGCCACAAAATCCATCGTGATATCCTCCCATTTCCACACCGAATGTCTAACTGCTGGTAACAACCCACTAGCTCGCTGATGTTCTATCTTCACTGTCGACAAGTGAGGCACTTTCCAACATATTCACCACGCCCTGCTTTCATCCCATTCCACCAAAAATTCTTCTTCAAATCCCTATACATCTTCAGTAGAACCTCGGATGAATTGAAAATGGATAACTATGAGCCTCAACCAAGACAAGCCTCTCGAATGATCGGATCCGACTCAGACACACAACCGCCACCCAACCAAATCACACCATGGTCATCAATAATAAACTCTGATCGCTTTCGCCTCCTCTAAATTCCGCACAGGCCATACTCCACAACTCCCCATCTTCCTTTTTGAGCTTTTTCGACCATGCGAGATAAGAGAGGCTCCACTCTATACCCGCCTAAATGCCCATCCCAACCTCATACATACAACCCAACTCGATCCGCCCATATCCGAAATAAGTCGAGGTCATGTAATAAGGGCACCTACACTCCTCGAACTCTTCCTGCCATAGCATCATCAGAACCACATTTGTCTTCCCGTGTGATATCAATCCTCAGATCATAATCTTTAGAAGCTCCAACCAACGCCCTACCTCATATCGAGCTCCTTCGAGTGAAAATGTATTTAAGACTTTGATCGGTGAAGATATCACAAGTCTCTCCATACAAATAATGCCTCCAAATCTTTAAGGCAAAGATCACCGCCAACTCCAAATCACGTGTGGGTAATTCACTGTAAGGTTTAAGTCGCTTGTAAGCATAAGTAATCACCTTACCGTGTTGCATCAAACACACCCCAAGCCCTTCTTGAAGCATCACTATAAATCTAATAGCCTCCTCGCCCTCGACTCAAGAATGCAAGTATAGAGCCGATACAAGTCGCTTTTAACTCCTCAAACTCTTCTCC
>CM035161.1:11985214-12143736 GCA_020205615.1 Panax quinquefolius
CCCACAACAAAAAACACCAAATGGCCAACTCCCACCGGAAAGACAAAACGGAGAGACGCTGCGGACTCGATCACACCGCCACGTATAGGTGTCATGCCTTGCAAAAAAGGATATGCCTGTGGTACCTCCATAGTGTGGTTATAAATCGGTATACCCTACAAGATTCTAACAAAATAAAATGTCACAACACATGCGACAAAATATCAACACAAAGGGGTTATAACACGTATAATGTTAAATCGAATGAATCGCCAACACAAGTCTCTAAAAATATACTAACACGTACATCATCACTATAAATATAAAAGTGAAATTTAGACATGACACACACTAGTAAAAAAGTACAAATGTGAGTTCTAATACAACGCCAAATAAATTTATCACAATAAATTGACAAGGAACAATTATGAGAGAGAATACTAAATTTCGAAACGAATAACGAAACGAACGAATTAAAAACAAAAGAGTCTTCTTTGAAAGAAAGTACGAAATCATGCACTGGCTTAAGCAATGTAATACCCAAAATTTATATTCTAAAATGTACTTCTTAAATTCCCTCCGTTCAATCTAAATAAAATAAAATAAAATTTTATTACAAATTTAACAATCTCTAACATAATATTATTTAATTTAATAATAAGTAAATTTATAATTTTATCACTAGAATAAGTAATTAGTATACAAAATTTTCAATTTAATTTATAATAACATAAGTGGGTTGATATAACATAAATAGTATAATTTATATAAATATACTATTGCATCATATATTTATATATATACAAGGCACAAAGAGTTTATATATATATAGCCATTACTGTACAATATATATATATATATATATACACTGCAAATCAAGAATTTATATATATATATATATATATATATATATATATATATATAACCGTAATATATATATACACCTTATCAATCACATCAAATATATATATATACATAACCAATCATTACCTAGCATCCAAATATTAAACAAATGAAATCCATCCACTAAAACAATTTATTCTCCTTTTTCGGATACTCACAGAGGATGATCAGATTAAAAAAGAGAACAAATATATGTGCATATTTAACTTACTACAATAAACCAAGGGACTTACATGGATGACAATTAAACAGTTTTCTTCTCTTTAACAAGTGCCGCCTCTGTTTCTCCCTTCTTTTTCTTTTTGCATCGGTTGTAATATTGAAGTAGGTTAGGTTTTAGTATTTATTCACTTAAAAACATATTTTATTAAATAATATAATATAATTATTAACTCTCTAAATTTTAATAGAACATTAAAATAACACAATTAAAAAAAACCACTTAATTTAAAGCCCAATTTTACCAATTTAATTTATCCAATATTTATTAATCGTTAAATACGCGAAAAAATTAAATAACTAGTTTGATCCAAAATAAATGACTAGTTAACCCAGGTAAAAGATAAAGTACAATAATATGTTTTAAAACAAAATTATTATTATTATTATTTTTCGGGTATTACAGATAGTATTCTCGCCAATGGGAAGATGGAATGTGTGAGTCTCCACTCGCCATCTCTTTATCATGACTGTGATCAAAGCACGATCATATCTAATTTGTCCTACTCTATATACTCCATAAAATCCAACTTGTGCAATACTATGAAGAATGGGCGAATCAGGGTGATTTTCTCTCCATGTCTGAAAATACCCTCATCAGCAGGCCTACATTTAAGGGGAGGCGGCTCCTGCCAAATGTATAAATAAGTTAATATTACCAACTTCATAATTAATTTTTTTTATTGTGATATGAATATTTAAAATTAAAAATTTGGTGTTATTATTATTATTATTACTATAAAATATATAAATAATACATACCTCGCCCCGCCATATATTTTCTAAACGATGAGAAGATTGAAGAGTCAATAATGATGTGTCAATAGGACCAGGGTGAATCCAGTTATCAACCATAAATTTATTTGAAATTAAGAAGAAAATGAAGAAACAGAGAGGAGAAAGTGAGATTATATGGGGAAAAAAGATAGAAAGTGAGATGATAGACTAAAAGAGAGAAAATGAGAGTAAAAAACAGGGTGAGAGTAAAAAACAGAGATATAAAGTGAGACGAGGGATTTTTGATTTTATAGTTAAAATGAAGCATTGAATGTTCATGTAAATAGCTAGACTAGGTGATTGTAGGCTCATGTGACATCTTTTATTCATATTTGTTTTTTTTTATAAAAAGTACAAACGCCGCTTTAAGCGGTGTTCAACTCTCTCCTACATTTCCTTTTTTTCAAGTTTGCTCAACAAAAAAATGATTAGAAAATATATTAAAAAAAGGGTTCAACGCCATTTCATTTGGCATTGGATCAAAAAAATTTAGATAATTTGTTTTCCACGCCACTTCAAGTGGCGCTCAAAAAACAACTTATCCCTGCCATCTTTCTTCAATTTTGCTTTATAAATTTTTTTTTGTTCAAACGCTAATTCAAGTGGTGTTAAAAAAATTTATCCCTTCAAACTTGCTTTAAAAAAAAAAAAAAAAAAAAAAAAAAAAAAAGGTTGAAACGCCAATTCAATTCAAGTGGCGTTAACTCTCTCTCTTCAACTTTTCTGACATCTGCTTACAAAAAAGTTGAAAAGCCAATTTAAGTGGCGTTAACTCTCTCTTCAACTTTCTTGACATTTGTTTTATATAAAAAAATTCAGCTTTCCTTCTTTTCAAATTTGCTTAATAAAAAAAAATCCAACCAACGCCAATTCACGTTGGATTAATTTTTTCCCCTTTTACAAAAATAAATTTGTTTCTAAAAAAAATTAGGATAATTTTTTTTTAAAAAAAATTATTTATTTAAAAAATAATCTGATTAAGTTAATCTAATAATTTGGTTAAGTTAATCTAATAATTTTCAACCCTCCAACGCCAATTGAACTGGCGTTGGATTTGTTTTTCAAACTCATGCCAATCCAATTGGTGTTTGGCCCATATTGAGAAAGCTTGGGAATTTTGGCTGTAATCTAGAAACTTGGATGTGATTGATGCTAATCTTGGAAAATACTAGTTGGATACTGGTTGTAGAAACTTAATCATGTTTTGTAGTATAAATTTATGCATTCTGCAAGCCTGCTCGGATTTAGCCTTGAGATACTAGGGACTTTGGCAGGTGCTTCACCCTTTGCATTTGCTTAAAAGTCCATACTTTATGTTTTGATCCATCCTTGGACCAACCCACCTTATTTAGCATTACTTTTACCTCTCTTTTTCAACTGGTTTTATGCAAAATATACTTGAAAAAGAATTTAACATGTTAATTTTATAATATTTTATCAAAATTTAAGGTGATGGACATCTTAGGAAGAATACATGTATTAGTTTTGGCGTGTAGGGTGTTACCCAGAACAGTTGAGAGATTTCATGACTGTTTGTTCATATGTGAGGGTGAGTAGAAGCACCGAGGAAAATATGGGAGATTGTGCAGCTTTTGTCATTGATGTGATAAGGAGCTGACGTAGGTTATACAACTCTAGTTTTACTAGGCACCTCTGTCCGTCTCCTCGGGGTGACCCCAGAGGCTAACTACATGACCGCATCAACCTGTCAGTATTGTGATAGCTCGGCTTCGCTATCGTTCAAGACTTTTTTTCTTAAAAACAGGAGTATGTTCTCCACTCAAGGGTTATGTGGTCAATTTGGAGGGTGCTCAATAGGAGATGATTCAAGGGAGTTGAGCATGCTTTAGTGTAAACCAGCTCTTCTTTTGGCTCTCAAGTAACTTATGCAGGGCTTTTTTCCTTTCCTGAGTTTTTAAATGAGTCGTCTCTTGGCTGTTTTTGTGCCCCTAGTGCCTGGTGGGAGGTATAGATTTTTGTAGGAGCTGTAGGAGGTTTTTTTTTGGATGTTGTGCCCTGTATAATTATAGTTTCCCCAGTTTGTTGGGAGTTTTAGCTGTTGAGCCTTATATTACTTCTGGGATCCACCACCTTACTTTCAATAACTACCATTTTAAGAAAAGAAAAAGTCTTGGAGCATCATATGGCAAAGTCCGGCAATAAAATATTAACATGGTTCTGAAAACCTGGTTTTGTTTTGTTTTCTTGACAGGAATATGGAGATTTTGTGGATATTGATGGTTTTGACGTTGACTATGGGGTGAGAAATTATTGTATAGTATTTGTTGTGGCTAGGTCTTTGAAGAATATTGAGTTTTTCTTTTTCTTACTCGATTCTTGTTTGCATTTCTCAGAACCAGGTTTTAACTGTAAAGCTTGGGAATTTAGGAACTTATGTGTTGAATAAACAAACGCCAAATAGACAAATTTGGATGTCTTCCCCTCTGAGGTAGGAAGTCCTTAGCGAACGAGTTGTTAATATTTCTGTAAACACACATTCGAATGCATGTGTTCTGCAATTCAGATTTGTTAGGCTTAGGTTATTATGTATATGTATATGTTAGTAACGTTACCGGAGATCACGTAATATTTAAAAAAAGAAAAGAAAAAAATTGTTACAGAAAATCACTTTGAACCTTGTTCTCAGCTGCTGCATTTCTACATTGCTAATGAATAAAATTCACCATTTATATTCTAGTGTTGTACTAGCTTAATCTGTGTATGTATTCAGAGTGTTGTTATTTCTATATGGGCTCCAACAGGTTTCACATTATTTGATGAGACAAATGTAAGTGTTAGCAGTATGTTTCCACTAACTTTTTCTATAGGACGGAGTTTTTATCGCTGACAAATATTTGTGGAGGGTTGTCAAAATCTTGAGTTAGAGTTATTAGATGCAGTCTAATATGGAACAACTTCGTTAAGCTAGTGCCTGCATCAGTAGTTTTTGTTTATTAGTAGTAATAAATGTAGATGGAGCCATCAAAGAATTATGGGATTATAAAATTATGTTCTTGTTTCATATTAAAAATTTCATGAAAAATTGCTTTAGGTGAACCAATGACAGTTCAATTTGATTAGGGCCTTCCTGAAGTTTTGTCGTATTGTTAGCTTAAATATGTGTGGGGGTCCGAGGCAAATGCCTTGGTAAAATCATGAGAAACAAAGATTAATGAAAAAGTAACTTCCATTTACTCTGTAAAGCTATCCATTTTGATACAACCTTATGTCAAATGGATATCCAAGTGTTTCACAGATACTTGGAAGTTTTTAATAGCTGATGATGTTTTAGAACTCCTACTTATGAAGAGTTATTGTAACAGATTATTTATTTATTTATTGTTTTTAATAAGTGCTATGTAAGTACTTCCCAGATTCTTTGAAGATGAGAATCACTGATGATGTCTAAATACTCCTCATTGCTTATTTGATAAGTAAAGAAATATAAATCAAAGAAGCACCAAGGGGGTGCCGCCCATGTACATCATGGGGCAACATACTCCTTGCTATTAAATTGGAAAAATAATTTTTTAGAAAGATATTGCAGAAGATTAAGATGTGTTAGAAATAACCTAAGAGTCATATCTATGAAGGTTGTATTGCCTACAAATATTTATCACAATAGTGTTGATCTGTTGAAGACATGGTTAAAAGACGAGACGAGGGTTGTACATAAACACGGTCAGGCCTTGAATTTAGAGAAACATTTTCTCTATACAAAACTCAAGTTGGAAAGTAGTTTTGCCAGGATTATTGTCATGGACAGCAAACTGTGTTGTTTGTGCTAGCTTTTATTTTATTCTCTATCTAAGCAAACAACCATCAGGAAAGGATAAGGATGGAGTATGGACCTTGGATTGAATTCTTAATTTGTCACATTTTTTATTTGGCTCATTGCAACATGTTTTATGATTTGGATGCAGTGGTCCATCAAGGTTTGATTGGGATCAAAATGCTCATGCTTGGATTTACAGGCGTAATAAAGAGTATCTATTGAAAACTTTGGAAAGTGAGTTGGAGCAGCTGTGCGGTAAACCCATTAGTTTGCACGCGTTTTGATGAGTCTCATATTGAGAATGCGTGTTGGTAGTGTGATTTTCAAGCATTGGATCCATGAATTCCCAGCATTATTATATTTATGGAAAGTTATCATCAAGAAGGGGAGATGAAATTCTGTCCTTGTGGTTGGTTATTTGTGGATTTTGTGCTCATTAATGTAGAAATATTTAGAATTTACTTGTCTTTTAGTATTTAAATTTTGTAAGACAAAAAAAATGTATGCAGAAAAAGTATTGAGAAAAGCTATTATGTTCGATGACAGAAAGCAATACAGCTAGAATCTAGTACTAGTAGTATGTTTGTATGTATGTATGTATGTATGTGTGTTGGAATCGCCCAAATGCCCGTTTAATAACCAACCACGTATCATTTGTTGTCTCTGTCTTTGATACAAATTGAAAGGATCTTTCTAATCTGAACATACAACCAGCTGTACGTACAAGGTTTAGCTCAAACCCATGAAATTTGTGGTCATACAGAGAGAGCATGGAATAACATAGTCCTAATAATTAAAGTAGGAGAAGAAGAAGACGCATGCCATTGCCATTGCCATTGCCATTGCCATTTTACCCATTGCCTTGTATGTGAATAAGTGAGTGATGCAGGTGCAGACAAGTCAGCGGAAAATCAACCTCTTATTATTCCTATCTTTATAATAGTTTTTGTTTTATTTTTGTAGAGAGCGAGAGAGAGATGAACATATTATAATACGCTGCAGCCTGCAGTAGTAAGTGGATGGGATGGGATGAAATGTTTAGTCTCTTTCACACATGACATGATGATTGATGATCATAAAACTCTTTTAAAATTCATGGAGTGGTCAGAGTCCACACAAAAGAATACTCCTATTTCCTTTCCTGGTTGCCACCCCAACTACACAAAATACTAATAATATTAAAGATCAAGTCTAACCATCCATTTCCATACCCTAATCATACTCGCTCCATTTTTATTTTATTTTTCAAAAAAGAAGGCTAATTACAAAATATATAAACTTTAAAGATAGTATTTTTCATATATATATATATATATATATATATATATATATATATATATTTTAAATTTATAGAGTGTTTATTTAGTATTGAGAATATGACAATAAACATGGATATAATTTCATTTAATGTAATTAACTAATTATTAAAAGAAATAAAACTTTTTTAAAACAAAAATTAAGAAATGTGAGTGCGAGCTCCAAGAATATTATCTTTCACGGTTATTGAGAGGACACAACACAACAAATACAATAGCCACAAACCCCCTTCCATTATTTCTCCTCTCTAGTCTCTTTCCTCAAAAAAATATCAAAACAATTCTCCTCCACAAACAAGGAAAAAGAAAAACGACCCCACTCCCTTCTTCTCTATGATTCTATCTATCCTTTCTTTCTTTACCAATACTCTACTTGTTAACTATTCTTTCAACCACCGCTCCTTCATTATTACTTATAACACTCCAACAAACCCCCTTCATTAATTATGGACGGATAACGGATTATATAAAATGAGCTTATTATGAAGTTAATTTTGATCAATTAATTAATATATTATTAATACGTAAATCAAGAGATAATATTTTTATGTGTATCAATTCTGTATTGATCAATTCACCAAATTATAATCGACTTGGAGTCCCACGAATAAAGCCTCTTCCCCTGCACCCACATAAAATGATGGGATGGGCGGTCATAAAATGTGGCTTAATTTAAATCAGGCGGACTACTGCTCATTGTTCATCCATAAAATATCTTCTCAATTTATGCCAATAAAATAATCCTCCTTTATATCAACTCCATAAAATAAATAAATAATTAATACTGAGACGAAGAACAAATAAGTTTTGGTAGTTGAGGTCAAGCAGACATTACGTGCAGCTGATATTTAAAACTACTATCATAAGCAAACTGAAACAGAGTAGTGCCTGTACCTTGGCTAGCTATGGTCCATTTCATTTGTTTGCTACCAGGACCAGGAGATTTGGGCTCAAATTCCAACCACCACTCCTTCTCTTGATTTCTCTTTTCAACTGTACTGCAAAAGCTGTTTTGTTTGCATATCAACATGGATTAGAAGGCTTATTTTATTATGATTTGAGTGACATGATAATTACCACTTTACCAAAGTCTCTTAATTTCTACTAATAATTTAACTTTGGATTTTATTTGCAACACCAGTTGGGAGTTTCTCAAGGCAGCCTTAAAAAATTTATGGGGAAAAAGATGATATTGGAGATAGCAAATCCCCTGTTTCTCTTGTGTCTTTCATTAAAATTTTTGATATCAGGCACTTACTTAATTTTAGAGTTAATTGGTGTTAAATAAAAAGTCGGTTGTCAAAAATTTAGATGGAGGATAGAGAAGGAACATGCAAAATGGAGATAAAGGATCTGCTTCCGATATTGGATGGATTTTAGTTGGTGCGCATTTCTTGCAGTCACTTTTTCTTACAATAAAAATGATATTTTAATATATTAAAATATATTTTTATAGGAGTCTATCTTGTAAGAAAATGAGACCACTATGAGTGATCATGTAAAAATATCAATTACTTTTATTTTATATAAAATGAGATTTGGTATATTATAGTTTAACACAAAGCCGGCATGTTCTGCTGTATAGTTTTATTTTGGTAGCGAGCGCTTAAATTTTTGTTTCGTTTTGTTTTGTTATATATAGTGCGTGACAATCCCTGAGCTCCCCCTACAACTGCTTCCGCAAAACGAGGCTACACGCTTTGGTTGTGAAGCTATTGCGTGTGACACGCACCCCCTCCTTTATACGATTTGGGTCAGAGAATGAACCACACCATAACACTATGCCGAATTTTTTCGAGTAGAAGAATGGATATTATCCGGATTTTAAAATCATAAACTCGATTTCATAGGAGAAGCTCATTAATTGTATGTACCTCACACCACACCACTGAAGATCCATCACATCCTTATTATTAGACTTTTAACTTTCAAGAACCATAAATGCCTTTCCATTTTGGTCTTTTACGCTTTAATATAAATTTAAAATTTTCTTCTTTTGTTTTATAATTTAATACTAATACTAATATTTAAGTGTGCAACCTATAAGAATTACTAGCAGATATTAGCACGGCAAAGGTCCAAGAGTTTAAAAATCTGGCATCAGACCGTTTCTCACAATAACAAAATTAATGTACTCGTAAGTACCAATAAGTTTACAAAACTAAATTATAGAGAAATCAATTAACAAAATACTAACAATTGAAATGGTGGATTAGTGACAAATATCTAATTAAAATGTGAGAGCTACGCAGGAAGGCTACTCAGGAATCATCAGATCCGAGAGCTAAGGACACTCGGACAGATCCAAATCAACGGCTTCAGACGCTTTTTTGCCAGACGAGGTCATGTCTTGCTCATGGAATCTCTCGATCGTCTCAGTGCCCGACGTGTGCTGAACACCGGCCGCCCGGTTCGCATCAAATATTCGCATTTTCAAAGGCCTCAAATAAAGATAGTCAACAAATGCGTCTTCGCCACCTCTAATACACCTAGCAGCCGCCGTCTCCGACGTGATCAATTGGTTGTTTCGTCGAGAAGTTGAACAACTGAAATCATACTGCAATACAAACAGAAAATTAGTACTTCCATTTAGCCTCTTAGCGCGATTAATTTAAGGCTAAAACATAGGCTTTGAGAAGTTGTTTCAAAACAAAGTCGGTTGAAGAAAAGTTGAAACTGCGATGACTAGACGTGGACAACCATATGGACATTTAAGCCTTTAAAACACAATCTCTATCAAATAAATAAAACCTAAAATCATTCAAATAATAATCCGATCTAATGGCTCATTACGAAATGAAATAAAGCATACCTTCGAGGAAAGATCTGCATCATTCTCATGCGATCGCTTCGAGGAGAGTACGTGAGTATCGCCGGTAGAGAACTCTTCACTTTCCGATGAACTAGCAGCCGGTGGAGGCGACTTAGATGACCATGGCACAACCTGATTTTCACCGTCCTCTTCCTCGTCCAACCGATCCTCGTTATCGTCATCATCTTCATCGCTATCATATTCAGTTTCTGATTCAAAATCATCATCATTACCTGCTCGACTTTCATCTGTCCTTTCTCTTTTTCCCTCCTTGAGTCTATCGCAACCGTCAACACATCCTATGCACAGCGTAACCGTCCGACCAAGCTTCTCACCGGAAGCACTCCACGGAGTCAGTGATTGGCAGGAATGGCAGAGAAGACTCCTCAAATGCCTGGACACTAGAAAGTTTGCTGAGTGCACATTAGCGTCGCAGGTCCAGCACAAGCTCGCCTGATCCGATTCGCAGTAAATCCTAGCCATACACTTGCATAGCTCACAGCTCTTCATTTCGGGAAATTCTGAATCTCTCTCTCTCTCTCTATCCTCTGCAAAGCCTGAGAATTAAGAAAAGATGGAAGAAGAAACCAAGGACGGCTTCAAGGAAACATAAATAAATAAGAGGTCAAGATGGTTGTGTACTCAACCGTAATTCTCCACTTTATCTACGAAATTACCTTCAGGCCTTGGGCTGAGGTGAAGGACTAAAGCGTCAATTAAAAATTGAGAATTCGAATTGTCCAGACTTAAAACTCGTGTCAACAACGACATACCGTCCGAACTCCGAACCTGTGTTAATGGTAAGAAAGGTGACACGTGTAGGCTGGTGAGGGAACAACAAACAGGGTTAGCTTTGGATATTTTTTGTTTAGTGGTGACATGTCTTCCGCGTGGATTAGTGTTTGATACATTCTGATTCGCTTACAGGCGTGATTTGGTCCTCGTTGGCAGCGGCGAGTCACGTGAAACTCAGCAGCCTAGTTGGCGTGTGAAATGGGCCGGCGGTGTAATCTATCTAACAAAACACAACTCATTTTGCATTTTGGCAGACGGTTCAAATTTATTTTAATTTTAATTTAAAATAATAATAATAAAAATAATAATAATAATAGTAGTAATAACAACAACAACAACAATAATAATAATAGTTATAATAAAATAATAATAATAATAATTGTGATAGTACGGTGAATTATGATAATTGTTATTGATGATTGTAAGTTTTGTAGACATGTTTAAATTTTTTAGGATATCTATTTTTTAAAAAAATTAATTATTGTGGCGGTGTGGTAAATTATGATAATTATTATGTTTGATTGTAAGTTATTTTAGGTTGGAAAGAGTCTTTAAATAATATACTCCCTCTGTCCCTAATTATTTGAAGTTTTAGAGTTTTTCATTTGTTCTTGATTATTTGACGTTTATTCAAATCTAGGAGAATTAATGACAATTTTTTCAAAATTACCCCTCATTAAACTCTCTCTCCTTATCCTAACAAAAGATTTAAGCGTATTGAATACTATATTTAATGTTTTCTAATTATTTTCTTAATTCTTGTGCCCACCTCTAAAACGTCAAATAATAGAGACGGAAAAAATAATATTTTTTAAATTTTAATCTAATTTTTTGTTACATCATCATGCCTTGGTGTAGGTGTAGGGATAATTACTCCTAATCTAATCTTCTTATGTATTGGCATTGAAAGACGTGCCTCGGTCTTCTTCTGAGAAGTTAAGATAGAATTACGCAGGCGCTTGCATTTCTGGATCTCCATTCGAATGAAGAAACTAGGCATACCTTTGTGAACACAGAATTATTCATATTTTGTTACAAAGAAAAACACTCCTATTCTAAACTTATTTCCCAAAAATATTCTATTGAAATGATATAATTATTTCAAACATAACAACACAATTTTATTATAAACTAAATACTCAATAAGTATAAACATAAAACAAATTCATGATGATGGATGCTTTTAATGTTTTGTCACAACCTTCCCTTGTAACTAATCTTTGTTAATGAGATAACTTCTTAAGCCCAATAAAATCCACCAACGAGGATAAGTGGATGGATGGGCCACAGCCAAAAATATTATTAACTAGTATATGCCCGTGCCTAAAGCCACGGTGTAAAATAAAATAAAATTAAAATTCAGAAAATATTATATTACTTAAAGACACATACCATCACAATTCACTATATTATTATTGAACAATTAATACATACTCAATCATCAACACATGTTCAACTACCAAAACATCGAGCTAGTCGATACTAATTTCAAAAAAAATAGGTATAATTTCCTTTAAAAATAGATATCTAAAAATTTCTAAACCTGTATAATTAGGTAACTTTACAAAAGACGTAACGGGCAAAATACACACATCAAGCTAGTTGCTACTAATTTTAAAAAAAAATCGACAAAATTTCCTTTAAAAATAGATATCCAGACAAATATAAACCTGTCTATAAAACTTACAATCATTCATACATATCTAAACCACAAAAAAAACAATCATTCAATACCCAAATTCATCATAATCATGTATAATTAGTTAACTTTACAAAATACGGAACAGAAAAATACATACATGAAGAAATTAAATTATACTCAATCATCAACACATCCAACCACCAAAACATCAAGTTAGTTGCTACTAATTTCAAAAAAATTCGGCAGAATTTCCTTTAAAAATAGATATCCAGAAAAATCTAAACCTGTTTACAAAACTTACAACCATCCATACATATCCAAACCACCAAAAAAACAATCATTCCATACCCAAAATCATCATAACCAAGTATAATTAGCTAAATTTACAAAAGGCGGAACACAAAAAATACATACAAACAGAAAATAGAGAAACAACATGTGAGACCCCAGATTTTATCAATAAAGATTTAAATTTTGTCGAAATAATTTTTTAATATTATGGTGTGAATTTGAGATAATATTATAGTTGTGGGTAGTATTTATAAATTTTACAAAAGTATGCAGTGGTTATATTATATTCGATTGGTTTCGGAATATTCGGTTTAGCTAGCGAGGAATATTCGTCTGGCTACTCAATCATTGGTGGACCCCACAATGTAATTATTATCGATTGAAAAACGACAAAAATATTTTATTGAAATAACTACGGAAGTTTTACCGTGGATCTTTGTTGAACTACTTTCGGTAGTAAAAAATGCGATGTCGTGTGGTTGCGTAAGTAGCACCAGTATTGATTATTGATCTTTATGTGAGAAGTCACCATTTTGATTAATTATTATTGATTAATAATATGAATTATTATAATGATAATGACGTTTTGCTTTTATTCAGATTATTAACGTAATAAAAATGAAACATCTTTTATATAAAATGCGAAATCTTTTTATTAAAGTTATTACATAAATAGAATATATTATATTTTATTATGCGTAGTAATGCGTAGTGTTTTTGCGTAGTGTTGCGTAGTGTTTTGCGTAGTAAAATGTTTTTATATAAATAGAATATATGATATTTTATTTAAAAGATTTTGCTTTAAATATGAATGGTCGATTAAAGTAAAATCAATCTGGAATGGTTAATGGATTAATTACTATGCATTCTATTTTCCTATAAATAGAAGCTCATTCCTTCATTATTTTCTTACTTAATTCACTTTGAAACTCTGAGAGAATTATAGAGAGAAAGCTATAGAGAGAAAATATAGAGAGAAAGAAGAAGAGTGATACGGTACTTTCACTACTTTGATATCCAGGTTAATTTTTACGGTAAGGGATATTATTTGTTATATACCGTAAGGGTGTTATTCTTCTTATTCACGAAGAGAACTTACATTATTCCATTCATTATTATTACATTGGAATAACTTTGTAAGTGGCATACCCTATACATAACCTTGTGTATGCATATATATATATTTCGCCCCAAAATTAGGTATACATCACCCATCTTGGGTCGCCACTTATGTAAGACCCGAAAATTTTAAATAAAAGGAATTTCCTTTATTTATTATTTTGAAATAGTAAGGTTGATTTGATTAATGTGGATAGTTAAGGGTTAAATATCTGCAAATATTTCAAAATAAGCAAGTGGTGATAAAATATTCATTATTATTAGGGAATATTCGTTTGGTCGTGGAATATTAAATCTTTGTCGGGGAATATTAAATGCGACGGCCAATGACCGTGTGTGGGCCCATAACTTGAAAGTGATTGGATGAAGAAAACGACAAATATAAGTTGTTTTTAAATAACTACGTAGTTATTCTGAATTAATCTTGTTGGAATACTTCGGTGGTTAAAACACACTAATCGCGCGTTGTTGAGCAGAAGACACCAGTATTGCACCAATTATTGATTCTTACGTGAGAAGGCACTTTACTCAATAATGGTTATAGTAATTCTTGCTCAATTATTTTATTGAGTTAATAATTCTTTGCGTTGATATTTTATATTCTTTGTTGTTTGATAATTGTCATTACACAATTATCTTTCATTATCGAAGCAATAATTCATATTATCTGAATAATATTATTAGATAACATTATTGGCAATGTCTAGAAAGTTACTGCCTAAGGGAGAGGTTTGAATCACCTAATCAAATGCTACCAAGAAGAAGAAATTCTTATTAGAAAGCCCTCTTTCTTGAGGGCTACTCGGTTGACAATATTGTGATTCTGTAATATTATTTGTGAATAATTAATTATTGATTTATATGATGAGGAAAATATTAATTTTATGTGGATATAGATGGAGAAAATTTTTAAAATGACAATTGTTGAAAATTAATATTTTATCTTTTTCGATAAAATAATTCATTTAAATATATTATTTTAATAATATATTAATCAAGTGATATTTTTACAATGAATGTGGGATATATGAGTATATGAGGAGGAAGAGTATTTTTGTGGCATTAAATGTTTAACACATGTTTTGTGTGTTGGTGGACACAATTATTAATCGAAATTTGATTATAAACATAAAATCACCATTTGTGGATTTCGGTCAATTTCTATTTTGGAATTTGGAAAAACTTTCTTCTGCAAAGTTGTAGAGAATTGAATTTCCTATAAAAAATCGCGAGATTCGAATTTTCTGATGAAAGGGCTATTTATTATGAATTATTGAAGTTCAAGTTCAAAAATAATTAATTTTGGAAGTTTTAATTATTTTTATTATGAAAAACGTTTTTTGTCACTTATGGGACATGTGTTAGTGGTTGATTTCAGCTGATGGTGTGCGTGGGAAGATGTGGAAAAATAATATTATTAATATATTAAATTTTACTGCTTTGGTGTTAAGCAATTTCTATAAATAGGTGTCTTGGGTTAGAATTGAAAATCACACCGAAACTGAAGTTTTCTCTCTATATTATCGAGTATTCTTGTGAGTATTTTGAGTATACTTTGAGTATTGCTATACTATCAAGTCCAAGTCAATCATAGCCTCTATCCTGGTGTTTAAATTTAGAAATCTTGATCTTTCGAGGTAAGGGATATTATTTTTTCATAATGATATTATTTCTTCAATATCATTATCTTTGAAATGTTGATCTGAAGTTTTATCAAATTTGGAACTTTTTCTATGTCGGGTTACTATTCATGGGTTACTATTCATGAGTTCTTATTCACGATTCTTATTAAGTGGGTTCTTATTAATGAAGTTACTATTCACGAGTTACTATTCATGAGTTACTATTCACGAGTTACTATTCACGAAGTACTATTCATGAAGCGTGAAGATGTTTTTGTGGAATTTCTATCTTTTGGTGTCTGAGTTCTTATTCACGATATCTGCCTATTTCACGATATCGACACTTATTCAATCAAAAATAAAATTTCTTCTTTTTGTCCAAAATATCTATTCGGATACTAACTCGATTGTATCCATGTTTTGATCATTCTTGAATTTTACACCACTATGATTATTTTTGAGGTATTTTTTTGGCGTGGATAAAACCAAGTACTAATCCTTAATCCTTAATCCTTGTCATTTTGTTTCACCGGATTCGTTTCTTTAAAAATATTTTTCATCATCCTCGATCTTAAATGATGATATTATTGAATATCTTTGGCTGTAGTGCAAGATGAATGATTTCTGAAGAATATCTTTGGCTGTAGTGCAAAGATGAGCAGTGTTGAGATGAACATGACCGATTGATTAATATCTTTGGCTGTAGTGCAAAGATGAGCAGTGTTTAAATGAATACGACCAATCGATGAATATCTTTGGCACATAGTGCAAAGATGAATATTTGATTCCGGATGCATATTGATTGATGTTACAGGGGATAAAATATTGATGATGGATCGTTAAATTCATAGATTATAGTAGATTTCATTCTCTACGTAACTCTTACATGAATTATTATTTCATTGCGAATATTGATCCAAAACTTGTTGCCTATTGTATTCTATCGATTTTTCTGTTGAAGACTAACGATAATTTGTTGTATATTATCTTAGTCATAATATTCTTTACTTTGGGCTAGTTGAGCTCACCCTTTTCCTTGTTGTTCCATTTTTCTTCTCTCGAGGAGGCGAGAATGTAGCGAGTCTTAGTCGGGTATGGAATGAAGGTTCTAGAGAGAGTTGTTTAGTAGTCCTCACCATTTTGTAAAATAATGAATCAATAATTATGATGGGGATTTATTTGAGTATAGATATTGTCTGAAGATAATATTATATTTAAACTCATAGTATATATTGTCGTATTTCACACGACATTTGTATTATCAAGTTGTAGTTTGCTTTTTTGTACCATGTATTTGGCGACTCGGAATGGGTGTTGTGTATACCTATTTTGGGGCGTCCACAGTTGATATCGAGCTTAGGATATGATCTCTGGCGGAGATCGGGAATAGAACTAGGAGGGAGAGACGAGTAAATCCTTCGCGCTAGTGTGTCCTACCTAAGCTTATTTGTTAGTTAGTCGGGTCATATAGGGATATTATGTGATATATTGATTTATTTAATTAACCCTTGTTTTATGATAGTTTTAAGAATGGTCACTGAGAACGTTAACGATGGAGTAAATGAGACCGTGGAGATGCTGTCTTTCACCAACGAGGAAAACGCGTGCAACAGTTTGGCAATGTTCCTCCCGTGAACAACACCACCGAAAGCGCGAGATGATGAACGAGGGATGTTTAGAAGCTTTTGCGATTCATACAAAATCGACGATGGAGACTCGTGTTCAAAATACAGAGAAATGATAGCAATTCACGGGTGGTCACAAATGACAAGCGATTCAAAGAGTCGGGACCACGAGTGCAGGAAAGCGGATCCGATTAAAGCGAGACGTGGGTCAAAACAAATTACCAAGATATTCGTTGTCTTGGGATGCGGAGGAACAGAAAGTTCCATTCGCCACCTTTATGTTCCGTGGCGAAAGCGACATCGGTGGGAATCATGAAGCGTACCCATCCATTTGCACTCGGCGATGTCAGCGGAGACGTTTGAAAAGTTCAATGACAAGTACTTCCCGAAAGTATTCGTCGTATGAAGGAAGTGGAGTTTATTAGACTAGAGCGAGAATAACATGGCGGTGTCCCAAAGACGAGGCGAAGTTCATGAGTTATCGAGTTTGCACCTCATTTGGTGGAGAATGAGGAATGTATGACGGATGTTTTGAGAGGTTTTGAAACTTAGACATACGTCGATATCTCATTTCTCATAAATTTTCTCTCTATTCGGATGTTGTCAATGAGGCTCAGTTGTTAGAAGCGAGATAACGAGTAATGCGTTCAACCGAGGACCATAACCAGATCATCTCAAGATAGCGATCATCGAATAACGATAACCAACGGAGAAAGAAGAATACGGACAAAGGCGATAACCACTCTGGTGGTAATCGTGGACATGAAAATAGAAGAAGCGAGTCGGGAGGAGATTTTAAAAAGAGGAGATTCAACAACGACCATGTGAAGACGTCGGTAGCCAGAGAAGTGAACTAGTTTTAAGGGAGGAGAACGACCACCCATTATATCTACAAATGCGGAAAAGAGGACATATCGACCAAACCGCCACAACAGTTCAAGGTATGCTATAATTGTGGAAAGGAAGGACATATCGCCGAGATTATGCAAGATGGCGAAACCTAGTTCGATGGGGATTTGACTCAAAAGATCGTCCCGTAAAAGTCAAAGTCAACGATTCCGGAAGAAGCGTTTGTTGTGATCGGTCAAATGCGAGAACCCGAACGGTTAAGTTACAAGGTTAGTTAATTATAAATTCTTGCAAGTATATACCTTACTAGATATTGGTTCTACCCATTCTTTTATCTTTTCTTACTTGCGCCAACGTTTTAACTTGACTACGGAGAAATTAAACTTTGACCTATCTGTGGAGACTCCATTAGGAGAAACTTTCATTACATCTGTAACGACCCCAAAATAGGTGCATTCCATCCAACCCATTCTGAGTCGCCAAATATATGGTACGAAAAATAACTACAACTTTATTACAATAATTGTCGTGCAAAATAAACAACACATATGCTGTGAGTTTGGATACAATATATACCAACTGTAGCACGTCACAATGACACCTTACATAAAGGTATAGTCAAAAACTGCTTTAGAAATTAGAATCTTTGGGAAGTGCTCAAGAAACCTTCATACACGGGGAGGCCATGCTTTTAGGTTATGGTAGATATCATATGGCCACGTAATTATCCTTGGTTGACCCTAATAGACCCCAAAGAAAAAAATGAGAAGATTACTATCATATTCTTCCCAATGGTGAGTCTTCTCGACATATCATTATCTCCACTGTCTCTAATTGGGTATTATACTCCAAACAAACACCAAGATTATATAGGTAGTGCTTGTAAATATACTCAAGTGAAGTGGATGAAAGACAACCTTGTCTTATGATAACACGAGTTTGTATGTCATTAGACATCTTGTATGATAGTGGCAAAACACCCTTCCAAAGTTAAATTCACCTCACCTCAACATCTATAGACCACCACTCTATTCCTCGCTATCCCCGCCGACCCAAATACACTTTTATTACATTCGAAAGGAATTGTGAAAACAAAAGGGTGAGCACAACTAGCTCGATAAAGAATATTATGACTAAAGATAAATAAATTATCAATAGTCTTCATCAAGAATAAATCGAGATTTAGAAACATATGGTAGATGATAAAACTTTTCAACCATAGTTGCAAATGAACGAACAATCCATTAAAAGAGTCAAATAGACTATAAAGTCTATTGTCTTCTCCACGTTAAAAGTCCACCAACAATATTTTATCCTCGTAACATCAATCAACAGTTCCTTTCTACAATCATATGAATAACTCATAATCATAATTGTGATTCTAAATTCTCTTCTCATCCGGGACGAAGATAATTTTCATCAACCGCCTTTACCTCAAACATCAAATATCATGGTTATACCAAATCACAGCCTCGCTCATAATCATACTAATAAATTCATCTTTTTGCTACGGGCCAAAGATATTCATCAACAGATTCATCTTTACACTACAAAGCAAAGATATTCAACAACGTGTCATCTTTTCATTACGAGCCAAAGATATTCATCAATAATTCATCTTTGCACTACAAAGCTAAAGATATTCAACAACAGTCATCTTTGCATTACGAGCCAAAGATATTCATCAATAATTCATCTTTTGCACTACAAAGCAAAGATATTCAACAACAGTCATCTTTGCATTACGAGCAAAAAGATATTCATCAATAATTCATCTTTTTGCTACTGAAAGCAAAGATATTCAACAACAGTCATCTTTGCATTCTGAAAGCAAAAGATATTCATCAATAATTCATCTTTGCACTACAAAGCAAAAGATATTCAACAACAAATCATCTTTGCATTCTGAGCCAAAGATATTCATCAATAATTCATCTTTTGCACTACAAAGCTAAGATATTCATTAACAAGCCATCTTTTCAGACTACGAGCCAAAGACATTAATATCTCAAAGAAATATATAATCATTTCGAATTTATATAAACAATAATTATAACCATGTTGATCAATTCACCTTTGCACCAAAGTTAAAGATATTCAATTGTAAATTCAATGGTCATGATCATACCAGATTAACAATTCAACTTTGCACTCTTGGCCAAAGAGAACCCATAGTTACGATCATACCAATAATCTACCCATCTTTACACTCAAGTGAAAGAGAAATTCAACATCGTGGTTATAAAATGTTATATATGATAATAAAACAATATATGATCAACAATGCATTTATTTTCAAGAGCAACAATCATAAATCAACGATAATTTGGTCGAAAAAGAAACCAATTTTTTTTTCGTGAATAGTACCCGTGAATAAGAACTCGTGAATAAGAACTCATGAATAGTAACTCGTGAATAGTAACTCATGAATAAGAACTCGTGAATAAGACTCAAGTATTCGCACATAAACCGTATACGTAAATAATGTCATATACGTAAATAATGCCACATACATAAATAGTCACAGTATCACGTGAATAAGACTGAGTATACATGAATAAGTACCATATACGTGAATAGTAACTCACACACCAAAAGATAGAAATTCCACAAAAAAAATTTTTTCACGCTTATTTAATGAATAGTACTTGTGAATAAGAACTCATGAATAGTAACTTCGTGAATAGTGAATAAGAATCATGCTCATAATAATAACTCCGACATGAAAAAGTTCCAAATTTGATAAAAAGTTTCAACCAATATTTCAAAGATAATGATATTGAAGAAATAATATCATTTGAGAAGAAAAATAACATCCCTTACTATCCCTTACCTCAAAGAATCAAGATTTCCGGAGGGAAGGTCTGAGTGATCTTTGAATGAAACTTGTAATTGATGAAAGAACTCACCAAGTATCTAAATACTCACAAAATACACTCGATAATCTAGAGAGAAAAGAGAAAACTTATGAATTACGGTGTGATTTTCAATTCTAACTTAGCCTCTATTTATAGGAAAATGTTAGCACGTCAAGCGACTTTGACTTTCGCCACTTGATGGCTTTACCATTACTATTACACCCACCAAAAATCAGCCATCTTCCCAACAACCAAAAGTGGGGCCCACCCATTTCTAGAATTTTCCACCAAAATCATTTATAAACCTAATTTTCAATCATTCACCTCTTAAAATTCATAATAAATTATACGCTCATTTTTAACGGTTCAAAATTTGTGGACATATACTCAACTTATATATGTATAACATATCCAAAAATTTCAAACGATCCAACGGTCGGATCAAAATTTATAACTCACGCAATATAGTCAAGAACACCGATTTTTTCGGACTATTAGTCCTTCTGACGATTTCATTCAAAATTTCACCACGAAATATCTACAAAGAATTTTTGGGTGATTCAAATTTCTACATTAGCTTACTTCTAGGGCTTTCTTTTGATATATGGCTCATCTCTTAACTCATTATACACAAAGAGTTATGGATTTTACAAAATCAAGTAATAAACTAATTTTTCTGAAAATCCCATATTTTGTTCTCCATTTCGACAAATACTGATAAAACACCTCATCATTAATTCCTTCACTTATAAATACATAAATAAATCCATCATTTATATCCACATCAAATAAATATTTTCTTATCATATAAATCAATAATTAATTATTTCCAAATAATATTACGTAATCACAATTATGACAACCAGCGGCCCTCAGAAAGAGGGGCTTTCCAATAAGAATTTCTCCTTCTTGCGCCAAGCAATTAGGTGACCAAACCTCTCCTCGATGTAACTTTCTAGACATTGCCAATAATGCTATCTAATAATATTATTCAAATAATATGAATTATTGATCCGATAATGGGAAATCTCAGTCTGATGACAATTATCAAAACAACAATAATATAAAATATCAACGCAAAGAATTATCAATCAATAAAATAAAATATTGAATAAGAATTATCGTAATAATTATTGAGCCTTCTTACGTAAGGATTCAATAATTCAAAATCTTCATCTAATACCGTGTATTTCTTTCGCTAACAACGCGTATTATCGTATTTTTAACCACCGTGTATTCCAACAAGTGTTAACAAAAATAACTACGCCAGCTTATTTATAAAAAGCTCAAACTTGTCATTTTCTTTATTCGATGCGCTTATTTTGTTATGGGGCCCATAAATGAACGATCGCAAGTAATTGTGATTTAATATTCCCCGACGTAAAGAATATTCCACGACCAAACGAATATTCCCCGACAACAATGAATATTTTATAACCACTGTGTATTTTGAAAAAATTCATATATCACCCTTAACTTTAACTTTTATCAATTTAACCATTTACCTAATAGTAATTATAAGAAAAATTGAATACTTTTATTTCATAAAATTCGGTCTTACAATCTCCTCTCCTTATGAAATTTCGTCCCCCAAATTTACGTACACTGTATTTCAAAGAGTTGAGAATACCTTTTTTCATTTCAGATTTCATCTTTCCCGCATCATCATGATTTCTCCATTGCTCATCTCCTCGTATTTCGAGATATCATTCTAGAATACAACTTCAAAACAAGGGTTAATTGAACAAATTAACATATCACATAATATCCCGATATTATGACCGACCAACAATTAAGCTTAGGTAGGACACACTAGCCAAGGATTTACTCATCTCTCCTCCTAGTTCTATTCCCCGATCTCCATCGTAGATCATATCCTAAGCTCGATACCAAATGTAACTCGACACCAACTTGTGTCAAGACCTCACATTGATACCTATCGGTTTGCCATAAGCAGAATCTGCGTCCCCCACGGAGAGTCCGGCTTTGTGCATCCCCCATCAACAGAAGTCACCAAATGGAGGCTCGGGGCTCTTTACTTATAGCTCGATACAAATGTAACGACCCCAAAATAGGTCCATTCCATCCAACCCATTCTCGAGTCGCCAAATATATGGTACGAAAAATAACTACAACTTTATTACAACAATTGTCGTGCAAAATACAACAACACATATATCTTTGTGAGTTTGGATACAATATATACCAACCAGAAGACGTCACAATGACACCTTACATAAAGGTATAGTCAAAAACTGCTTTTAGAAATTAGAATCTTTGGGAAGTGCTCAAGAAACCTTCATACATGGGAGGCCATGCTTTTAGGTTATGGTAGATATCATATGGCCACGAATTATCCTTGGTCAATCTAATAGACCCCAAAGAAAAAATGAAAGATTACTATCATATTCTTCCCAATGGTGAGTCTTCTCGACATATCATTATCTCCACTGCCTCTAATTGGGTATTATACTCCAAACAAACACCAAGATTATATAGGTAGTGCTTGTAAATATACTCAAAGAAGTGGATGAAGACAACCTCGTCTTATGATAACACGAGTTTGTATGTCATTGTACATCTTGTATGATAGTGGGCAAAACACCTTCCAAAGTTAAATTCACCTCACCCTCAACATCTATAGACCACCACTCTATTCCTCGCTATCCCCGCCGACCCAAATACACTTTTATTACACCGAAAGGAATTGTGAAACAAAAGGGTGAGCACAACTAGCTTCGATAAAGAATATTATGACTAAAGATAAATAAATTATCAATAGTCTTCATCAAGAATAAATCGTAGATTTAGAACATATGGTAGATGATAAAACTTTTCAACCATAGTTGCAATAACGAAACAATCCATTAAAAGAGTCAAATAGACTATAAAGTCTATTGTCTTCTCCACGTTAAAAGTCCACCAACAATATTTTATCCTCAGTAACATCAATCAACAGTTCTTTTCCACAATCATATGAATAACTCATAATCATAATTGTGATTCTAAATTCCTCTTCTCATCCAGGACGAAGATAATTTTCATCAACCGCCTTTACCCGAAACATCAAATATCATGGTTATACCAAATCACGCCTTCTGCTCATAATCATACTAATAAATTCATCTTTGCACTACGGGCCAAAGATATTCATCAACAGCTTCATCTTTACACTACAAAAAGCAAAGATATTCAACAACAGTCATCTTTTCATTACGAGCCAAAGATATTCATCAATAATTCATCTTTTGCACTACAAAGCAAAGATATTCAATAACAGTCATCTTTGCATTACGAGCCAAAGATATTCATCAATAATTCATCTTTGCACTACAAAGCAAAGATATTCAACAACAGTCATCTTTGCATTACGAGCAAAAGATATTCATCAATAATTCATCTTTGCACTACAAAGCAAAGATATTCAACAACAGTCATCTTTGCATTACGAGCAAAAGATATTCATCAATAATTCATCTTTGCACTACAAAGCAAAAGATATTCAACAACAGTCATCTTTGCATTCACGAGCCAAAGATATTCATCAATAATTCATCTTTGCACTACTGTGCTAAGATATTCATTAACAAGCCATCTTTTGCACTACGAGCCAAAGACATTAATATCTCAAAGAAATATATAATCATTTCGAATTTATATAAACAATAATTATAACCATGTTGATCAATTCACCTTTGCACCAAAGTTAAAGATATTCAATTGTAAATTCAATGGTCATGATCATACCAGCTTAACAATTCTACTTTGCACCATCGCCAAAGAGAACCCATAGTCACGATCATACCAATAATCTACCCATCTTTACACTCGAGTGAAGAGAAATTCAACATCGTGGTTATAAAATGTTATATATGATAATAAAAACAATATGATCAACAACCGCATTTATTTTCAAGAAAGCAACAATCATAAATCAACGATAATTTGGTCGAAAAAAAGAAACCAATTTTTTTTTTCATGAATAGTACCCGTGAATAAGAACTCGTGAATAAGTAACTCATGAATAAGAACTCGTGAATAAGAACTCATGAATAAGAATCTCGTGAATAAGACTTCGTATTCGTATCATAAGAATCAGTATACGTAAATAATGTCATATACGTAAATAATGCCACATACATAAATAGTGTCAGATATCGTGAATAAGACTGATATATGAATAAGTACCATATACGCGAATAAGTAACTCAGACACCAAAAGATAGAAATTCCACAAAAAAAAAACATTTTCACGCTTACGTAATAGTACTTGTGAATAGTAACTTGTAAATAGTAACTCATGAATAGTAACTCGTGAATAAGAACTCATGAATAAGTAACTCCAGAGCATGAAAAAGTTCCAAATTTGATAAAAAGTTTCAACCAATATTTCAAAGATAATGATATTGAAGAAATAATATCATTTGAGAAGAAAATAACATCCCTTACTATCCCTTACCTCGAAAAGAATCGATTGACTTGAAGGAAAGGTCAAGTGATCTTTGAATGAAACTTATCTTGAATGAAGAACTCACCAAGTATCTAAATACTCACAAAATACACTCGATAATCTAGAGAGAAAAGAGAAAACTTATGAATTCTCGTGTGATTTTCAATTCTAACTTAGCCCTCTCTTTTATAGGAAAATGTTAAGACGCCAAGCAGACTTGACTGCCACCGATGGCTTTTACTTGCTACTATTACACCCACCAAAAATCAGCCATCTTCCCCAACAACCAAAAGTGGGGCCCACCCATTTCTAGAATTTTCCACCAAAATCATTTATAAACCTAATTTTCTAATCATTCACCTCTTAAAATTAATATTAAATTATACGCTCATTTTAACGGTTCAAAATTTGTGGACATATACTCAACTTATATATGTATAACATATCCAAAATTACAACGATCCAACGGTCGGATCAAAATTTATAACTCACGCAATATAATTTGAAGAACACCGATTTTTTCGGACTATTAGTCCTTCTGACCGATTTCATTCAAAATTTCACCACGAAATATCTACAAAGAATTTTGGGTGATTCAAATTTCTACAGTTAGCTTACTTCTAGGGCTTTCTTTTGATATATGGCTCATCTCTTAACTCATTATACACAAAGAGTTATGGATTTTACAAAATCAAGTAATAAACTAATTTTTCTGAAAATCCCATATTTTGTTCTCCATTTCGACAAATACTGATAAAACACCTCATCATTAATTCCTTCACTTATAAATACATAAATAAATCCATCATTTATATCCACATCAAATAAATATTTTCTTATCATATAAATCAATAATTAATTATTTCCAAATAATATTACGTAATCACAATTATTACAACCACGGCAGGTTCAGGAAAAGAGGGCTTTCCAATAAGAATTTCTCCTTCTTGGCGCCGCAATTAGGTGACCAAACCTCTCTTGATGTAACTTTCTAGACATTGCCAATAATGCTATCTAATAATATTATTCAAATAATATGAATTATTGATCCGATAATGGGAAATATCATGCAAATGACAATTATTGAAACAACAATAATATAAAATATCAACGCAAAGAATTATCAATCAATAAAATAAAATATTGAATAAGAATTATCGTAACAATTATTGAGCCTTCTTACGTAAGGATTCAATAATTCAAAATATCTTAATACTGCGTCTGCCATCTTCTTGTAACAACGCGTATTATCGTATTTTAACCACTGTGTATTCCAACAAAGTGTTAATAATAATAACTACGCCGCTTATTTATAAAAACTCAAACTTGTCGCTTTCTTTATTCGACAGCTTATTTTGTTATAGGGCCCTGAATGATCGCTAAATGCATTTAATATTCCCCGACGTAAAAGAATATTCCACGACCAAACGAATATTCCCCACAACAATGAATATTTTATAACCACTTGTGTATTTTGAAAAAAATTCATATATCACCCTTAACTTTAACTTTTATCAATTTAACCATTTACTGAATAGTAATTATAAGAAAAATTGAATACTTTTATTTCATAAAATTCGGGGTCTTACAACATCCGTTGTTTAAAAATCTTGCTTGATTCAAGTTGGCACTATCACATTACCTGTTAACCTTATTTCTATAGAGATATTTGCTTTTGATGTGATTTTAAGGTTAACTACTCATCATGCCAAATTGATTGCTTTTTGTAAGGTTGTTAGTTTTCATATTCCTAAGCAACCATTATTCAATTCAAGCAATCAAACCATTGTAGTCAAACATTTTCATATCGTCAGCCATGAAGTCATTCGTTTATTACGGATGTCAAGTTTTCTTAGTCCATGTTATGGATTTGAATAAAGACACGCCGATTTGAATAATATTCCTGTTGTTATTGATTTTTCCCGACGTATTTCTGAAGAATTTCTTGGCTTACTCCCAAAGCTCGATATTAAATTTTGTATCGACTTTGAACCCAGACAAAACTCATTTCTAAAATCTCATATCGAATGGCTCTATTGAACTTCGTGAGTTAAAATTCAACTATAGAATTTGGTACCGAGCCTTTATCTTGTGAATTCCTTTGTGGAATTCACCTAAGCAGAACTCTCTCCTGTAGGGGACGTCATATTCGATGCGATAGTAAATCGATAGGTGTCATTGTGACGTCTTATCCAAGATTGGGATATAGTCACGATTGAGAAAGCAACCTAAGTCGATTATCGAAAGACGTAGCTTTCTGGCTTAGTTGGTTATTATCGGAGATTCGTTGAAGGATATTCTCGAATCGCTATTCCATTAACGCAAATTTCGTAGAGATACAAAATTGAATGGAGCAAGGAATGTGGGAAGAGCTTCAAGAACTCAAGAGAGACTCATTTCAAAGACATATTCGATCATGCCATCCCGGAAAAGCGAACGTGGTAGTGACGCGATAAGTGAGAAGATTATATCGCGGAACGAGTGCGATGATGTCAAGTATACGCGACAGAGCCAACTTTAATAGAAAAAGTTAAGGTTGCTCGAGCCAATGAATCCCGAGGCCGATGCGTATGAAGAAGAAAGTACAAGAAGGAGCTATTCCGAGCGAGAATTGATGAAGAAGGAATACTTGAGTCCACTCTGCACTTTGTGTTCCTAACGACTACGATTTGAAGTACAAGATTATGATGGAGGCACACAATCGCCCATTTGCAATCCATCTGGAAGTACTAAAATGTATCGTGATCTTCGACATACATTTTGGTGGAACAATATGAAGAGAGAGATTGCAAAGTTTATCTCGATGTGTTTAACTCATTAACGTGTAAAGGCGAGCATCTTGTACCTAAGGGTCCGCTGCAACCACTTGAGATTCCGGAATGGAAGTGGGAATACATTACTATGGATTTCGTTCACGGGTCTTCCGCGGTTTCTCAAGACATCAATGCTATTTGGGTTATTGTTGATAGATTAACTCAAGTCTGCTTCATTTTTCACCGACACGAGAGACTTATTCCTTGAACGCCTTTCTCGTATGTACGTAAATGAGATTGTGAGATTGCATGGCATGCCAAGATCCATAGTTTTAGATCGTGACCCAAGATTCACTTCATGATTTTGGGTTAGAAAGCTATGGGCACGCAATTTCTGATTGGTTTGGCATACCATCCTCAAACGGATGGGAAATCGTAAAGGACTACTCAAACTCTTGAAGATATATTAAAACTCGTGTCCTAGATTTCAAAGGAAGTTGGGATAAGTACTTGCCATTGGTGGAATTCTCATACAACAATAGTTATTAAACAAATATAGGCATGGTTCCATTCAAGCATTATATGGACGAAAATGTCGTTCTCCAATATGTTGGGATGAGGTGGGTGAAGCAACATTGTTGGGACCCGAGTTAAGACGTATATGACTCACCGAAAAGATCCAAATGATTCGACAACGATACGAATCTGACGACAAGATCGACAAAAGAGTTATGCGGGATCTTCATCGAAAGGACGTGGAATTTAATGTAGGGGATCATGTATTGTTCAGTGAGTTGCTCCACGGAAGGGAGTTACAAGATTTGGGAAGAGAGGAAAGCTCAATCCACGATTTATCGGTCCATTTCAAATTCTTGACCGAGTAGGAAATGTAGCCTATAGACTTGCGTTACCTCCGAGTATGTCTCGTGTTCATAATGTGTTTTCACATATCCGTATTTCAGTAAATATGTGAAAGACCCGAACCACGTTATAGAGTTAGAACCCACGAGATAGCCAAAAGACTTAACGTATGAAGAGGTACTGTCACAACATTTTGGATAGGAAGGAGCATGTCCTACGCTGTATGAAAGGTTATACCACAAGTTAAAGTTTTGTGGAGGAATCATGCTATAGAGAAATGACCAGGGAATTGGAAACGGAAATGAAAGCGAGGTATCCTCACCTTTTCAAACACCAGTATCGTCACGTCAATTTCGAGGACGAAATTTCATAAGGAGGGGAGGATGTAAGACCTCAAAAATTTTTAAATAAAAGGAATTTCCTTTATTTATTATTTTGAAATAGTAAGGGTTGATTTGATTAATGTGGATAGTTAAGGGTTAAATATGCAAATATTTCAAAATAAGCAAGTGGTGATAAAATATTCATTATTATTTCAGGAATATTCGTTTGGTCGTGGAATATTCAGATCGCTGTCGGGAATATTCGCATGCGACGACAAGCTGACCCATGTGGGCCCATAACGGAAAGTGATTGGATGAAGAAAACGACAAATATAAGTTGTTTTTAAATAATCAGGCGTAATACATTCTGCAATCTCATTGGAATACCCGATGGTTAAAACACACTAATCGGCGTTGTTGAACAAGAGAAGATGCCAAGATTGCACCAATTATTGACTCTTACGTAAGAAGGCACTACTCAATAATGGTTATAGTAATTACTGCTCAAAGATTTTATTGAGTTAATAATTGTCAAGCGTTGATATTTTATATTGTTTGTTGTTTGAATAATTGTCATTACACGATATCTTTCATTATCGAAGCAATAATTCATATTATCCTAATAATATTATTAGATAACATTATTGGCAATGTCTAGAAAGTTCTGCATCTAAGGAGAGGTTTGGTCACCTAATCAATTGCTACCAAGAAAGAAATTTTATTGGAAAGCCCCTCTTCCCTGAACCTGCTCGGTTGATAATATTGTGATTCTGTAATATTATTTGTGAATAATTAATTATTGATTTATATGATGAGGAAAATATTGATTTTATGTGGATATAGATGGAGAAATTTTTAAAATGACAATTGTTGAAAATTAATATTTTATCTTTTTCGATAAAATAATTCATTTAAATATATTATTTTAATAATATATTAATCGGTGATATTTTTACAATGAATGTGGGATATATGAGTATATGAGGAGGAAGAGTATTTTTGTGGCATTAAATGTTTAACACATGTTTTGTGTGTTGGTGGACACAATTATTAATCAAATTTGATTATAAATTGTAAAATCACCGTTTGTGGATTTCGGTCAATTTCTATTTGGAATTTGAAAAACTTTCTTCTGCAAAGTTGTAGAGAATTGAATTTCCTATAAAAATTGCGAGATTCAATTTTCTGATGAAAGGGCTATTTATTATGAATTATTGAAGTTCAAGTCAAAAATAATTAATTTTGGAAGTTTTAATTATTTTTATTATGAAAACGTTTTTTGTCACTTATGGGACATGTGTTAGTGGTTGATTTCAGCTGATGGTGTGCGTAGGAAGATGTGGAAAAATAATATTATTAATATATTAAATTTTACGCTTTGGTGTTCTAGCAATTTCTATAAATAGGTCTTGGGTTAGAATTGAAAATCACACCGTAAAGAAGTTTTCTCTCTATATTATCGAGTTTATTCTTGTGAGTATTTTGAGTATACTTTGAGTATTGCTATACTGATTGCAAGTCCAAGTCATAGCCTCTCCCAAATTGTTTCAAATTGTAAGTCTTTAATCTTTCGAGGTAAGGGATATTATTTTTTTAGTAATGATATTATTTCTTCAATATCATTATAATTTGAAATGTTGATCTGAAGTTTTATCAAATTTGGAACTTTTTCATGTCGAAGGTTACTATTCATGGGTTACTATTCATGAGTTACTATTCACGAGTTACTTATTCATGAGTTCTTATTCACGAGTTACTATTCACGAAAGTACTATTCATGAAGCGTGAAGATGTTTTTGTGGAATTTCTATCTTTTGGTGTCGAGTTACTATTCACGATACTCTACCACTATTCACGATATCTGACACTATTCAATCAAAAAATAAAATTTCTTCTTTTTGTCCAAAATATCTATTCTCGGATACTAACTCGATTGTATCCATGTTTTGATCATTCTTGAATTTTACACCACTATGATTATTTTTGAGGTATTTTTGGCGTGGATAAAACCAAGTACTGAATCCTTAATCCTTAATCCTTGTCATTTTGTTTCACCGGATTCGCTTTCTTTAAAAATATTTTTCATCATCCTCGGTCTTAAATGATGATATTATTGAATATCTTTGGCACAGAGTCACGAAGATGAATGATTTCTGAAGAATATCTTTGGCTCAGAGTAGTGCAAAGATGAATGTGTTGAGATGAACACGACCGATTGATTAATATCTTTGGCACAGTGGTAAAAGATGAACAGTGTTTAAATGAACATGACCCGAATTGATGAATATCTTTGGCACAGTAGTGCAAAGATGAATATTTGATTCCGTGATGCATATTGATTGATGTTACGGGATAAAATATTGATGATGGACCGTTAAATTCATAGATTATAGTAGATTTCATTCTCTACGTAACTCTTCTATGAATTATTATTTTCGCTCGAATATTGATCTGAAACTTGTTGTTTATTGTATTCTATCGATTTTTCCTGTTGAAGACTAACGATAATTTGTTGTATATTATCTTAGTCATAATATTCTTTTATCGGGCTAGTTGAGCTCACCCTTTTCCTTGTTGTTCCATTTTTCTTCTCGGGAGGCGAGAATGTAAAAATCTTAGTGGGGTATGGAATGAAGGTTCTAGAGAGTTGTTTAGTAGTCCTCACCATTTTTGTAAAATAATGAATCAATAATTATGATGGGGATTTATTTGAGTATAGATATTGTCTGAAGACAATATTATATTTAAACTCACATAATATATATTGTCAGTATTTCACACGACATTTATATTATTGAAGTTGTAGTTTGCTTTTTGTACCATGTATTTGGCGACTTTCGGAATGGGTGTTGTGTATACCTATTTTGGGGCGTCCAACTTACATGGTGCAATTTAAATACTAACTTACTAACATAACTTTAAGTGTGCAATCTGACATAAATCGTGAGTTTAAATACAAATATCGCCTCTACTAGATATTATCTGAACTCAAAAGGAGTCCTCATTACAATTATTATCACAACTATTTCACGTAATAGTGAGGACTACTAATCTTATCTTCGGGACCATCACTGCTTCCCAGAGCTAGTCCCGGCTATATTCTCATTTCACGAAGAGAACGATGAAAGAAAGGGTGAGCTCAACTAGCCCAAGAAGAAATATTATGACTAAGATAATGCGTAATAAATTATCAATAGTCTTCACCAATGTTAAACCGATAAAATACAATAGAACAACCTGTTTAACTGCGTGGAATATACGAATCCATTAAAAGAGTCAAGTAGAAAATAAAGTCTACTATCTTTTAGGTTTTAAAAGGTTTTTCATCATCTTTATAAATTTGAGACTCGACTTTAATAAATATTTCACATCATCGAATCACCTCGCCCTTACTACTGACCAAGGACATTCTTTAGTATCACACCACAATTATTCATGCACTACGCCCAAGAATATTTGTGTATTCATTAATGGTCATGATCATGCCAACAAATGTCCATCAATGCACTACTTACGACCAATCGAGGATTTTTACCACATCATTTGTAACATTACGGTCATGATTACACCGATAGTCTCTCTGGTCATAATCATACCAAGTCCATCTATGCACTACATGAATACGTATGACTTTAAAAAATATAAACATGAGGATGATGACAATGATATAAGAATTCAATAAAACAAGTTCAAGAATTATTTTATCCAGGGAATTATTAACGTCCAAATTATCAACATGATCTTTGTTTTGTAGAGTAAAATTCAAGAATGATCAAGAATATTTTCATGAAAAGATCTTTGGATGAAACACAAATATCAAGGATACTCCACTAATTTCATGGAGTATAGAAGTCAAAGTTTTAACCAATTTGGGTATAATAAAGAATGGAATAACAAAAGAAATCACCATAAATGCGATAGAATCGCATGACAGACGAGTTATTCCAATGTAATAATAAAGAACGAAACCAAAGTCGTGAAATTCACAATCGGCCAGGATGTTCCAATGAGAATAATAAAGACGGAACCAGATCCGGTGTAAAACACATGAGCATGGATGTTCAAATGAATAATAAAGATTTTAACCAGTCCGGTGTAAAACACATGCATGGGATGTTCCAACAGAATAATAAAGATTTTAACCGGTCCCGTAAAAAACACGAGATGTGATGTTCCAATGTAATAATAGAAGAATGTCACCAAGTATAGGGTAAACCATGTGTATCTGAGTTATTCCAATGTAATAATAAGCAATGGAATAACAATGCTTCTCTTCATGAATAAGAAAGAATAACACCCCTTACATTTGGTAGGAGATTGAATCTGCAAAGAAGTGTAGTAACAAAAAATACTCTTCTTCTTTCTCTTATTCTTTTCTATACTTTATCTCTCTATAGCTTGAATGAATTCGTGAAAATAATGAAGCCCTGAGCCTCTATTTATAGAAGATTTCTAGCTTAAGAGCGCCTTAGTGTGAAAAGGAAAGTGGCTTGATGACTAATGATGTGAAAAGAAAAAGTGGTTTGGCGCTTTGTAATGTGAAAGCGACAAGTGGTTCGGCGCTTTTGTAATGTGAAAAACGACAAGTGGTTCGACGTCTGGTAAAGGTAATTACTATTAACGAAGGTAAATACTATTGACGGTAAGGTAAATACTATTCACAAGGGTAATTACTATTATTGAAGGTAATTACTTATTGACGAAGAGACTCTTAGATGATGACATATGAGCCCCCCATAAAATAATCAAACTTACCACAAATCATTTTTTCATCAACACATATTAAATCTTTCAACAATTATTAATCATTTATAACTTGTCGTCTCAATTATTGATTTAATACTATAACATATTATCTGAGATGATCTTGTGACAATAATTGAATCAATAATATAAGAGATATGATGTAGCAATTCTCAGTAGCAATAATTGAGCATAGGTGAGTGACTTCTCACGTAAGCATCAATAATCAATACCGTGTGTCTTCTATGCAACCACGCCAGACATTCGCATTTTTTACCAAGGGTAGTTCAACGCTTTAACGGTAACACCTCCGCCAAGTTATTTTTATAAAATATTTTTTATCGTTTTCAATCCGACAATAATTACATTATGGGGTCCACCAATGATTGAGCCATTGTATGCGAATATTCCCTAACAAAAGAATATTCCCAGACCAAACGAATATTTTATAACAACTTGCATACTTTTGCAAAATTTATAAATATTACCCACAACTATAACATTATATCAAATTTATTCCATAATATTCAAAAATAATATTTATAGAAAAATTCATCTTTATTTATAAAAATTTGGGGTCTTACAAAGACCCCTATACTTGGTGAAATCCTTATATTATTCCATTCTTATTTATTCATTGGAATAACTCAGATCTGTGAATCCCCTATACTTGGTGATCTTCTTCATTATTCCATTCTTTATTATTACATTGGAATATCCTCATGCGTGTGTTTTACACCGACACAGTTCCATTGTTTATTATTCCGCATTTATTATTCATTGGAATATCCATGCATGTGTGTTTTACACCCACTGTGTTCCATTGTTTATTATTATTCAAAGATTTATTATTACATTGGATCATCCCGCTTGGTGTGAATTTCACCCGACCAGTTACATTATTATTATTACATTGGAATAACCTACATCATGCAAGGCTACCGCATGCATGGTGATTTCCTTTGTTATTCCATTCTTTATTATACCGCTTAATTAAAACTTTGACTTCTATACTCCATGAAATTAGTAGAATATTCTTGATATTTGCGTTTCATCCAAGATCTTTTCATGGAAATATTCTTCCGATCATTCTTGAATTTTACTCTACTACAAAACAATATCTTGTTGACAATTTGGGCGTTACTTAATTCTGGATAAAATAATTCTTGAACTTGTTTTATTGAATTATTATGTCATTGTCATCATCCTCATGTTATAATATGTTATCTTTGGCTTACGCGTGCATTGATGAACTTAGTATGATTATGACCGAGGATCATTCGGTATAATCATGGCTTGTTATAAATGATGTGATAAAAGTCCTCGATGGCTTTGTAATGCAAAGTGATGGATAGTTTTTGGTATGATTATGACCGGGGGTGATTCGGTATAGTCGTGACCATTGATAATTTGATGAAAATCCTTGACCGTGGTACGTGGATGATTAGATATTGTGGTTTATTCATTAAAACTGAGTCTTAGTGATAAAAATTTATGAAAACCTTTTAAAACCTAAAAGATAGTAGACTTTATTCTCTACTTGACTCTTTTTTAATGGATTGCTTATTCCAACTAGCAGCTAAACTTGTTGTCTATTGTATTTTATCGGTTTAACACTGTTGAAGGCTAATGATAATTTATTCGCATTATCTTAGTCATAATATTTCTTCTTGGGCTAGTTGAGCTCACCCTTTCTTTCACCGTTATCTCTCGTGAAATGAGAACATAGGTATTGGGGACGAGTCGGAGAATGGAGTAATGGTCCGGAGGATAGCATTAGTAGTCCTCACTATTCGTGAAATAGTGTGATAATAGTTGTAATGAGGACTCCTTTTGAGTTTGTATAATATCTAGTAGACAATATTTGTATTCAAACTCACGATTTATGTCGTATTGTACCTAGGCGCTTATATTAAGAAGTTGTATTTGAATTTATGTACCATGTAAGTGGCGACCCAAGATGGGTGATGTATACCAAATTTTGGGGCGCCACAACAGATATCGAGCTTAGGATATGATCCCCGGCTAAGATGTGAGAATAGTACTAGGAGGGGAGAGACGGGGAATATCTTCGCTAGTATGACCTACCTAAGTTTATTTGGTATTTGATTGGTGGTCGAAATATAGTGATAATATGTTGCATGTTAATTAACCCTTATTTTGTGGCGGGTTTTTGAAAATGGCATCCGAGAATGTTGAGAATAAAGAATGGAGCACGTAAGACTGCTTGATTCTCCACGAGATCAATAATCGGGACAATGTACAACAGATGGCGATAATCCTACATGAAACAACAACACCGATCAATCGATTGAACGACAATGATGCGTTTAAGAGGTTTTAGAATTCATGCAACATCGGTGAAAGCGACTCTGCCCAAAACGTGGGTGGAAACACGGAAAACTCTCGGCGGTCACCGCTAAACAATTCAAGGAGCTGACCACCGGAGTTTAAGGAGAGCCAAAACCACTTCCAAGCGGAAGCATGGATAAAGCAGATTACCAAGATATTTGATGTCTTGGGATGCTCGGAGGAGCAAAGGTTCCTTTTCAGCTTTTATGTTCTTGAGAGGCTGATTCATCGGTGGGAATCGGTAGAAACGTACTCAACTTCTTTGTCTTCAAGATATCTTGGGAGAAGTTCCAGAGTCGCTTCAACGACAAATACTTTCCCGAAAGTATTCGCCACATGAAGGAGGTGGAGTTTATCAAGTTGGAATAAAACAATATGGCCGTGTAATAATGTCTGAGGCAAAAAATTGCGGAGTTATCACGGTTTAAGTCCCCACTGGTGGATAATGAAGAGAATGGCGCGAATGTTTTTAAGAGGTTTGAAGCCGTAGATACGTCCAACATCTTATTTCTCATAAATTGTGTTTTTATTCAGATGTTGTAAATAGGGCTCAATTAGTGGAGCGATAACGAGTCAACACAACTAAAAGAGAGCGGTAAGCAAAATTATAATACCAATGAGTAGTCATCAAGCGGTGACAACAAGCGTGGAGGAATCAACATGCGCCAGATATGGTAACCACTTCCGGTGGTAATCGTGGTCAAAACAATAAGAATGGACATTTCAAGAAAAGGAGATTCAACAATGATGGAAAGACGCCAAAGACATCACCCGTTGTTAAGGAAGGAGAAAGACCACCTATCATATGCTTCAAATGCGGAGGAGAGGACACATCATCCGAATCGCGCCGTCAAAAAAACATGTTATAATTGTGGAAGAGAAGGTCACTTAGCTCGATTTTGTCGTTTAGAAGAAAAATTCAACTAGGATGGAGGCACCAAAGGCGGTCCCAGACAAACCAAAGCCGGAGTTTTAAGAGAGCGTTTTTTTTCTCGTGACAAGGAACCTGAATAAAATTATCACGGGTAAGTTAATCGTAAGCTCTTGCGAAGTCTATACCGTGTTAGATACAAGTTCTACCCACTCTTTTATTTCACCTAGTTGTGTTCAACGCTTAAATTTGACTCAAGAAGTTAAACTTTGACTTATTGGTTGAAACTTCGTTAGTAGGAGCCTTCGTTATCGCTTACTATTTTTAAATCTTGTTTGATTCAAATAAACATTTTCACGTTACACCGTCGATCTTATCTTTTGAAAATATTTGCCTTTGATGTGATTTTAGGAATCAATTGGTTAACTACTCATCATGCTTTTAGTAAGGTTGTTAGCTTTTATATTCATAACCAACTTGTTGTGCGAATTCAACTAACCAAACTACTAAAAGTCAATTATTGTCATATCAAGCCATAAGTAAAGAGCCCCGAACCTTTCGTTGTTGACTTCCTTGTGTGGAATGGACCGGCTTTAGGACTTTACGTAGGCGACACATCGTGAATGAAGATGGCAAGTTTATAGGTATCATTGTGAGGTGCTATCTAGGTTAAGGGATGAAGTCACGGTTGGTATCAATGTGACGTCTTATCCATGTCTTGGATGAGAGTCACAGCTTTGAATGATATTTCTATTATTAATAAATTTCTGGCGTATTCTTGAAGACTTCTTAGCCTACTTAGAGCGTGAAATCGAATTTTGTATCGACCCCAATACAAAACCCATTTCTTAAACCCTCAAATATTTCTTCAACTAAAATGAATAGGTTTACGTGGTTTATGATGAAAAGTCATAATAAAAGCATTGGACTAATGAAAATCATGGGTATTCATGGTATTAGTAAGAGTTATGATGAGTTATGTTGGTTAAGTATGTGAAAACATGAAAGTTTCTTAGAAATCACAAAGAGTTGAAAATCAGATTTTGGTAAAAAAACGTAACATAAAATTCAATTGACCAAATCTCTTATTATATTTTGAATTTTTGAGTGTGGTCAAGTCCTAGAGTTAGATCTATGAGTTACCTAACTAATCCAAGTGGAATTACTGGAAAAGGTGTTGTAGATTTTTGTGTGGACTGATTTTAGCAAAGGAGTGCAAAGCTGCAAAACCGAAAAAAGTCAATCCGCCATGATTTTAGAGGGGTTGTTTCGGCCATTTAAATTACGAGAAAAATTCTGGCCTTTTGGGACATGAAGGTATATGGTATAAAGTAACTCCTGTCCAAAATGAGCTCATTCTCGACTTAAAATGAGCAAGTTATGACTATTTCAATATTTAGGTTTTTCCGATTTAAAAAGCGCTATAACCGGAGTTCTATAACTCCGATGACCATGAAATTTAAACTAGAAGCTCACGTTAACATGTGTAAGGTCCTGCCAAGATTTGGGAATTTTGGAGTTAAACTTGAGGTAGCTAATTTCTTAAGGAATTAATTAGAAATTGATTTTTGAAAATAGTAAATGAATTTTAAAAATTCGAGAAAAATATATTTTCATTATGGGACTATATTATGCTAAATCCCAGAAAAGAAATATTTTTGGGACTAATTTGGTATTTTTCATGAAAATAGTTTAGTTACTGAACATATGAGTTAAATATGTTATGGGAAGTAAGAAAAGTTGAAAATAGGATTTTATGGCTGAGAATCCTATATGTAGAGTATATGCATATTTTTTTTTGATGAGGATTTGATAATTGGTGATGATATCTTATGAGTATGGCATTTTGAATGATTAAATGCATTATATGGTAAAAACGTAAACAATTGAGATAAATTGTTTATAAATTTAAGAAGTGATTAAAATATTGTTATAATATTAATGATATTAGATTATGAGATTATTAAGTGATTGATAACATGGGAATATTCTTGAATCTGGATAAATTATATTATAAATGTTTAATATTTATCCTTTATCTCATTTGATTGATTCTTTATATCATTATCCTCTTTAGCTTATATTATGTTGAAAGTCATCTCATGGCTCAGAAGGTGCGATAGATGGACTTGGTATGATTATAACCGGGATTGTTTTGTATAATCATAACCGTAATTGAAAACACGATTATCTTTGGCGTAGTACGGATAATTTGTGGTCGTGATACTAATGAATGCATCGATTATCTTTGGTAGTAGTAAATGGATAATTTGTGGTCGTGATACTAAATGAATACACGATTATCTTTGCCGTAGTAGTGCATGGATAATTTGTGGTCGTGATACTAATGAATACACGATTATCTTTGGCCATAGTGCATAGATAATTTGTGGTCGTGATACTAAATGAATACACGATTATCTTTGGTAGTAGTGCATGGATAATTTGTGGTCGTGATACTAATGAATACACGATTATCTTTGGTAGTAGTGCATGGATAATTTGTGGTCGTGATATTAATGAATACACGATTATCTTTGGCCGTAGTGCATGGATAATTCGTGGTCGTGATATTAATGAATATCATTGGCTCATAGTGCGTGGATGATTCGATGATATGGATTAATTATTGAAATTTGAGTCTCAAAGAATGAAATATTAATTCATGGATGTGGTAAAAGTCATCTTTTAGTAGTAGTGAATTGATAGACTTGGTATGATTATGACCACGGATTATTCAGATAATCATGATCAGATTGAAAAAAACACGAATATCCTCGGCGAATAAGTGTATAGATAATTCGTGGTTGTGATACTATTAAGTCGCTATGCGTCTCGGATTATTGGTTTTACAAGTTGTATATCTTTAGCTTTGTAGTGCAAAGATGAATTGTTAATGAATATCTTTGGCGGATCACAAGATGAATTTAATATTTTTAACGATAAAGGTATTCAAGGTATCCTCACCTCTTATCATACCAGTGTACGCACTAATTTCGAGGGCGAAATTCCATAAGGAGGGAGATCAGAGACCCAGTTTTATCAATAAAGATTTAAATTTTGTCGAAATAATTTTTAAATATTATGGTGTGAATTTGAGATAATATTATAGTTGTGGGTAGTATTTATAAATTTTTCAAAGTATGCAAGTGGTTATATTATATTCGATTGGTCGGGAATATTCGGTTTAGCGGGAATATTCGTACAACTACCAATCATTGGTGGACCCCACAATGTAATTATTATCGGATTGAGAAAACGACAAAAATATTTTATTGAAATAACGACGGAAGTTTTACCGTGGATACTTGTTGAACTACTCGGTAGTAAAAGTACGATGTACGTGTGGTTGCATAAGTAGACACCAGGTATTGATTATCGATGCTTATGTGAGAAGTCACTCGGTTTGATTCCATTATTATCGATTAATAATATGAATTATTATAGCGATAATGACGCTTTTGTTTTATTCAGATTATTAACGTAATAAAATGTAAACATCTTTTATATAAAAATGTAATACTTTATTAAAGTTATTCTATAAATAGAATATATTATATTTTATTATGCATAGTGTTGCATAGTGTTTTGTATAGTGTTTTGCATAAGGTTGCATAGTGTTGCATAGTGTTTGCATAGTAAAATGTTTTTATATAAATAGAATATATGATATTTTATTTAAAATATTTTGCTTTAAATATGGACCGTGAGATTAAAGTAAATCAATCTGACCGTTCATGGATTAATTACTATGCATTCTATTTTCCTATAAATGTAAGCTCATTCCTTCATTATTTTCTTACGAATTCAATTTGAAACTCTGAGAGAGAAATTATAGAGAGAAAGCTATAGAGAAAATTTATAGAGAGAAGAAGAAAGAGTATTCTCGTACTTCACTACTTTGATATCCAAAGGTCTTTTTTACGGTAAGGGATATTATTTGTTGTACCGTAAAGGGTGTTATTCTTTCTTATTCATGAAAAGAACTTCATTATTCCATTCATTATTATTCGTTGAATAACTCTTTGTAAAAGTGGCATACCCTATACATAACTCGTGATATCTGCAGCATACCCTATACTTGGTGAAATCCTTATATTATTCCATTCTTATTTATTCTATTGAATAACTCAGATATACGCTGAATCCCTATACTTGGTGATCTTCTTCATTATTCCATTCTTTATTATTCTGTGGAATATCCTCGTGCATGTGTTTTACACCGGACACGGTTCCATTGTTTATTATTCCGCATTTATTATTCTCATTGGAATATCCCGTCTCGTGTGTTTTACACCTTGACCGGTTCCATTGTTTATTATTATTCAAATTTATTATTCTGTTGGATCATCCTGCTTGCAGTGAATTTCACCGACCTAGTTCCGTTATTATTATTCTGTTGAATAACTTTGTCTATGCAAAGTACCGCATGCACGGTGATTTCCTTTGTTATTCCATTCTTTATTATACCCAAATTTAGTTAAAACTTTGACTTATACTCCATGAAATTAGTAGAATATTCTTGATATTTGCGTTTCATCCAAAGATCTTTTCATGAAAATATTCTTCCGATCATTCTTGAATTTTACTCTCGCAAAACAAATATCTTGTTGACAATTTGGGCGTTACTAATTCCTCGGATAAAATAATTCTTGAACTTGTTTTATTGAATTATTATGTCATTGTCATCATCCTCATGTTATAATATGTTATCTTTGGCTTACGCATGCATAGATGAACTTAGTATGATTATGACCGGATCATTCTAGATAATCACGGCTTGTTATAAATGATGTGATAAAAGTCCTCGATGGGCTGTAATGCATGATGATGGATAGTTTTTGGTATGATTATGACCAAATGGTGATTCGGTATAGTCATGACCATTGATAATTTGATAAAAATCCTTGACCGTGGTAGTACGAGGATGATTAGATATTGTGGTTTATTCATTAAACCGAGTCTTAGTGATAAAAATTTATGAAAACCTTTAAAACCTAAAAGATAGTAGACTTTATTTTCTACTTGACTCTTTTAATGGATTGCATATTCACCGCAGCTTAAACCGGTTGTCTATTGTATTTTATCGGTTTAACATCATTGAAAGGCTAATGATAATTTATTCTCGCATTATCTTAGTCATAATATTTCTTCTTGGGCTAGTTGAGCTCACCTTTTCTTTCACTTTGTTCTCTTCGAAAAATGAGAACATAGTTTGAGACGAGTCGGAAGCGGATAATGGTCCGGAGGATAGCTTTTAGCGATCCACTCACTATTCGTGAAATAGTGTGATAATAGTTGTAATGAGGACTCCTTTTGAGTTTGTATAATATCTAGTAGATTTATATTTGTATTTAAACTCACAGCTTTATGTCAGTATTGTACACTATGCTTATATTAGTAAGTTGTATTTGAATTTATGTACCATGTAAGTGGCGACCCAAGATGGGTGACGTATACCAAATTTTGGGGGCGTCACACAACATGTTGAGCATAAAACCTTTTACTTTACAGCTTACACCAAGTATATTATTTACAACTTACATCATGTATCCTTCAATATATACCTGAAATTTAAAAATTATCGAAATAGATAAGTCAGAATAAAACAATTGTAAATCCGAAACATAAGACCCCTTACTTTACCCTGAATTATCTAAAAAATAAATGAGTACACATATTTGTATGTAGGGGGAATGAATTAGTTTGATATAAGTAAGAATTTAGAGAGATTGTAACAACTAATCAATTTTTTTAGGAAAAGATATGGACTTACAATCAAATAAGGTTTTCTTAGTACTATTTCAACAAACGGTTCATTTGCTTAATGGTGTGTGAGCTTGATTTGCGTGTGTTTGATTGGTTATAGTTATGTGTGTGTGTTTGTGCATATATTATGTGTGTTGTGTGTCTGCATGAGAAGTAGATAAATATAGTCTTAGTAAGAGAGACTTTCACACCTAGACAATTGTTTGGTCAATTAATGGTAGGTTAGTAATCGCCAAAGGTGGACATGTCAGTACTGGATTGTATATCATTTAATTCTCTTAAATGTCTTTTTCATCCCTTTAAACCTTCTATTCATGTCCTCGTATCAATACAAACGCACTTTGCCCAATGAGGAGAATGCACAACCACCTATATTATTTACATAAACAATAAAATTAACACTATTTATAATATAGGAATAGTAAAATTATTTTGATGCAGTGACATAAAAGTAGATTTACCTGATTACGTCGGCCCCATCCACAACGGTCCATTGTATATATTCTATTGTTTTCGTTGACAAATTCACTCCAATTCTACAAAGAATGAACCTCATTGTAAAATTAAAAGTTGAAATGTTGGAAAGATTACATAATTTAGTAGAAATAAACTTGTTTAAACTATACCATTTAATTGTTGTAAGAATATCATAATAAAACTTCTGGGTAAACAATATTTGTGGTGCAATTCGACCCATCTTCCGGAAGGAAGACAGTTATACAATCTGCAGATGTGCATCTAGATAGTACCACATAAAGGTGTACATGACTAAAAATAGGTGTTCGCAAATCAATCCCAAAGAACTTGACAGATTGTCCTTGGGCCTTATTGATTGTCATAGCATAAGTTGTCCTAGTTGTCCTAATTGACATGACAATAAAGTGTTGCATTAATAAAACTATCTACCTAACCATTTATGAACATTATAATTATAATAAAAGTTTTGTTCTATAGTACTAATATACTCGATCAATATCATATTGAATTTAACAGCTTGAAAGGTATGCAATAAATAAGATCAAAATATGCTTTAAACTACTGAGAAGGGTTGAGGTTTCACTATTGATCGATACTTCAAATTATGGAATGTTCAAAAGAATTTTGAGTTTAAAAAAATAGGACCCAACAAAATATTCAAATTATATGTCATAACAAAAGCTTAAAGACTACAAATCAACATTAAGCTTAAAAAACTTTTACTCTTAACTACAAAACAGGTAAAAATATAAAAAAATCATAGTTACTCAAACATATTGACAAATGAGGCAAACCAAAAACATATTGACAAAGCAAACGTTTTAAATAAAAGAATAGGATTAAAAGTGATACCAGTTGGCAATCTTTATTTTTTGTTCCTTGGCTAGAAGGGGTAGCTTTTTTTTCCCCTTAAATTTGGCATTCGATGAAAGTATTAGACCTTTTTTCTCATACGTAAGAAAACGCTACTCAAAAGCAAAGAAAAAAAAAGAAAAAATGTTTGAGAATTAGGTGTGAGGATACACTACCTCACGTATACGGAGACAATTTAGTTCATATTCATTGCGAATTACCACTCCTACATTTTTATGACGAAATCTTTGAACCTATATACAAAAAAACAATGAATAGTAAATAAGCGGGTAAAAAGATTAGATAAAAGGTAAGAAAATGATTAGTAAAAAAAACTTATCATACTGTATTTTCTAAGTTGTCATCCATCTGTCACGACATTAATGAAAATAAATTAAAACAAATAAGTTATTAAAAAAATCAATAAGATATATTTTAATAGAGTTAATCAGATGATAAATTTACACTACCAAATATAACAACTTCATCCATTGATCGATGATTGTGCAGTTGAAAGGGTTGTAGCTACACAATAAATTTCATACAATTAACATGCATTTAATCAAACATAAATTTCAGAACGAAAATTAAGGAAAAGGACAACCTAAATTAGCCCATAAATTTCACAAAATGAACACTCAATAATAACCAACTCAACATCCATTCCATCCTAACATGCATAATAAACAAATCTTTGTCATAATAACTATAAACCTATTTCATAATAAAAATAAAAATAACCAAATTAAAAGACACCCAAATGTGTGTTGTTGTTGTGTGTGTGTGCGACTGTTGTGAAAGAGAGAGACAGAGAGAGAGAGAGATAGAGTGAGAACACAAATTTAAAACAAATCTAAACACCCAAATTTGTGTAATTTAAAACAATTTTAAAACACACAAACATTTAAAAACTGAAGCTTTCGTCGATTTTAAATATTCTTTGTATTGATTATTTTATAAGAAAGACTTAAATATTCGGTTAAATATTTCAAGCTATGATGAAATAGATATAGATAAAAATATAGAGTCCTTCTGGAAAGCAATCATAACCAGTTAAGTAAAACGACAATCATTGACAAAGATTTCTAAAATACATAAGACTTCTAAAAAATATGTATCCAAACATTTGGGTGAAGTGCACATTTCTATCATTTGTATTAATTAGCTAAGCTGAAGTGCACATTTCTATCATTTTCCCCACAATTTCTACAACCAATCAAGTAACAAAAGTACTGCTCGGAACAAAAAATATTTTCAAAACAAAAACTATTTTAAATTTATACCAACACAAAAATCGATCTTTATGTCTCAAAAGTGAGAAATTGAATAAAAAAACTAAATAAGAGTTATTTCTGACATACATATAGCTAAATAAATAACATAAAAATGAACAGAAACAGAGCAATTAAAAAGTGAGCTATAAAAATCAACAATTGAAGTTTCAACAGTTCAGAAACTCTTGAATTTAAGAAAACTATGTTTCTGAGGAGGTTAACATACCTCAGGAGGTTTGAAAGGATCATCGCTCGGATAAGGCGTTCCTACAACAAAAACATTTCAACTATGAATTCAACTATATAATTAGATTTTTACTTGAGTGAACTACAATGTAATCATGCCTTCCAAACTTCATGGTAGCCTCAGCTAAGTCAAAAATATTTCAACTATGAATTCAACAAACGACCTGATTAATAAACCATAATATAAACCACCGCAAACTGAAGAATAAGAATTAAAGAAACTTTCACTCATCCTAAAAACATGATTGATTGAAAAGGTCAATAATGGTGGGTCTCAAGCCAGCCAAGTTTCAACTTTCTCTAGTACAAACCAAAAATATGTTGACAAATCAAATGTTCTAGTACATAATATGTTAAATGTTAAATAATATGTTAAACCATAATATTTCTTTTCATTCACTCTCCTCCCAAATTCACAAACAAAATGTTAAATAATATTTTGATTTTAGTTTTTGGGATAACTGCAGCTTGATTTAGTTCAACAAAAAAGCCTTTCAGTTTGTTTCCCCTCTGATTTAGTTGTCAACTAATATTATTAAATCCACAATAAGCTTCACTTGCATCATATTCACCAGAACAAAGAGAAGCACATAACAGAGCCAATGAAAATGTCATGCAGAAAAAATTACTGGAGATAATTCTATTCATGTGAAAAATCCTACATTTTGAACCGCCGTTAGAATTTCCAAACAGAATGCAGTAATTTGTCAAAGAAAATAATTTCAGAAACACAAAAGCAGGGAAAGGCATCATCTTTTAGAGGAAAGGCACTGCAGGCCAAAGCAAAGTACATATTAGTGAGCACAAACCGGTGAGGAATTTAAGGAAAGGCACTGCAGTCCAAACACACAAATCAGTGAGCACAGTACATGGTTTACCAAAACAGTCCAACATATAATATGAGCAAATAACACCCCCCCAAAAAAAAAAAAAAAAAAAGAGAAAGAAGTAAATAAAATGAGCAAATATGCAGATTTCTACAGTAAAATTTCAAATAAAAATGAAGAAAGTCAAAAATTGAGGTGCCCTAATTTCTACAACTGTGCTAGCAAATTGCTCAAGAGTACAACATGAGAATCGGAATAAACATACCTGAAGGGGCAGCAGAGGAATCGGAAGGTGACGATACGGATGTTGTCAACGACCATGACCGACCTCTATCTACTCCGACGGAAGTGCTCTCTCTATTCATTTCGCCAAATTTTGACGGGACGCTATGTAAGGGAGAGAAGAAAAGATTTTGACGCTATGTAAGGGAGAGAAGAAAAGATTAGGAAGGGTTTCACCAAATTTCAGAGAGAAGATAGAGAATAGGGTGGGATTTGTGGATTTCAGAGAGAAGATAGAGAATAAGGAGAGAAGAAAATATTAGAGAGGGTTAGCGTGTAGGTGAAGGGTGAGTTTCGACGGGATTTTTTTTAGCCTAAGATGGAGTATGAGCCATTAGATTAAGTGAGATGAAATCAGAGCCATTGTTGTGATTTGTCAAATGAAAAAATTTGAATTGAGTCCTGTTTTATTAAGATAGATGGCTCTTATATATTGTGACAATCATTCAATTAAGAAAAAAGAGCCGGTTTTTGCTGTTGTGTTTTAAGATGCAAAACAAATTTCAAACTTATTATATACATATACATATGATAATTAACATAAAACATGCGAATAAAAATTTGTAGAAATACAATGTTTAATTGTTATTTCAGCACATCTTACTTACTTACATTTGTGCTAAGAAATGCATAATATATATATATATATATATATATATATATATATAAAGTGATTTATTTATAGGGGTGAGTGGAGTAAATAGTAATAGACGGTGAACAACGCCCTCTCTATGTTACGAGAGTCTACAACCACTAACAACTAGAGACTCTGAAGCAATTATTTAAGTACTTGCAAAAGACTAGAAAATTAGCATAACTAACAGACCCGCTAACTTCACGACTTAAGCTAACAATTATTAAACTGAAAAACAGAAATAAACTCGGTCAACCCATCACGTGCTGGTGTTGTAATTCAACATATGTCTCCAGAGTACGCCTTAGATGGGCAATTCTCAGTTAAGTCCGATGTCTTTAGTTTTGGAGTTGTTGTACTCGAGATTATAAGCAGAATAAAAGTTCTTGCCTGGAACCTTTTAGGTTATGTGAGTGAAAAATTAATTTTTTTTAGATTTCAATATTCAAATTAGCCATTTTACTACATGATGATTAATTCTAAGGTTATCACAGGCCTGGAGTTTGTGGTAAGAAGAGAAGGCATTTGCTTTATTGGATCACACATTAGAAGAATCGTGCAATGGAAGTAAAGTCTTGAAGTGTATAATAATCATTGGGCATTTGTGTGTTAAGGAAGACCCCGGTGATCGTTCCACCATGTCCAAATCCAAAAGAAGCAGCTTTCTTTTCAAGGAAACACCACAATTTCTTCATCCTCCAATAAACCAAAATCACATTCCAAAAACGAATTAACATTTTCCATTGAAGAAGGTCGGTAAGCAAGTGCATTTTTCATAAACCAGAAAAAGTTATGAAGTATGGTCCTCAAACATGACGTCATTTTTGTAATTAGGTATTTCTAGATCTGCTTTATTGTGCACTCCATAATGGTGTATCTCTATCATCCCTTATGGTTCTTGTTGTAAGTTTTGTTAAATTGTTTAACCTTTCACCAATAAAGGGAAGAAGATTATCATTTAGTAGAGACTACCGCAATTCTCCTCATGCTTGTCCATATTCCCACTGTACAAATAAATACTTTCTTGTCCCTCGAGGAAAATTAGGTACCACTCTATCAAACTATGGTGATTTCATGAACTCATAAAGTATAGAAAAGGTGTTCATATCATCATGCAAATTGTTGGCTTGGCAGGGGGTGAGGGGACTGACCCTTACCAAGTACTACTAAGCAGTAACACCAACAATATCACAAAAAGAGGGAAATGTATTTTTGTATTATCATAAAGAAACAAAAAATAAAATTCATCCGGCCAAGCTAGAAAAAGTCAGAGGGACAAAGACTATGATAAATTTAAAATTCGCCCAAATGCCAATTATACCTCTGACAGGCTTCTTCTGAGAAACACAGAGGCAATTTCAGTGTGCAAGAACCAACCAAAGCCGACAAGAACAATTAACTGTCTGTTGCCTGTACTCTGGGTTGTCATCCATTGCTGACCCCACTCTCTTTCCTCGAACTCCTTCCCCTTTCCCCCTTATATTAAAATCTCATCTCTCCTCAATTCTCCCCATTCTCTCTCTCTGAAATTGTGAACAGAGTTTTCAAGAATGGCTGGTGGGAAAGTTGCTAATGATTTTCAAGATATGTTGCCGATTATTGCGGATAAGTTGGGTGGGGATGGTTTAATAAAGGAATTATGTAATGGGTTTAAATTGCTGATGGACAGGAACAAAGGGGTGATCACTTTTGAGAGCTTGAAGAACAACTCTGCTTTGCTTGGGTTGCGAGATTTGAGAGATGATGAGCTGTTGAGCATGATGAGAGAAGGTGATATCAATGGCGATGGGGCCCTTGACGAGATGGAGTTTTGTGTTTTGATGTTCAGATTAAGCCCAGAGTTGATGAAACATTCTGAGGATTGGCTTGAACAAGCCCTGCAACAAGAATTCAACGCTTCTAGCTTGTTTTGATGGAAAACAATTGTAGAAGTAAGATTGATTTTAACTGTTTTGACTTTGGAAAATAAATATATTTGGAAATTATACCAGTTTTCATCTTCTTGTAATGTTGTTCATGTTGACAAAACAAATGAAAATATATGAAATCTTTGATTTGGTTACTCAAGTATCTGAAATTACAAGAGAATGAGATCGATGTGCTATTGATTCTGCAAATTCTTCTTTTTTGGGTCATTTTTTTTATTTTATTTTTCCTAATAACTTTTTGACGAGTGTTGTCTGTTCATGTTTCAGCTTGGATGATGTTTCATGTAAGATGGGAACACAAATCCGTAATTGATGGATGTTTCATCTTTTGAAATTGTAATCTGATGGATTGGTTTAGTTGAGGGATTAGTCAGTCACAGGTCGAACCAACAGGAATGTGGATTCACAGTAGAATAGGATTAATGACCCTTTGTGTAAATTGTTGTGATATACTTACTATTTTTCTCAAGGTAGGGGTAGGGGTAGGGGTAGGGGTAGGAGTAGGGGAGAAAACATATAATCTTGTGGTGAATATATATATATGGATTGTTCTTATTTTTCTTGCAACTGGACTTTGAACAAGCCCCCGATGAACCAAGCATTATTAATTAATTGAGAAAGTGAAATAATCTTCCTAAGTTGCATTTCCATTTCTTTTTTATCTTCCTTTTCTAGCCACCAGGCACAAGGACAAGGTCAATCCACTCGGTCTTGTTATGGAACAAACCAAGTCTGACGACTGACGAGTAAACACAATTATATTTAGTCATGGCGGCTTTGGTATTGAACCGGGAAAACTAAATAAAATTCAATTTTTGTCATCAACTTTGACTTGTTTTTAACTCCTACAAATGATCTTTTTGACAATTTATTTCAGCAATATTAAATTTGATTTGTTATATTCTTTTACTATAATAAAATTTAAAATTATAGACATATTATTTTAAAATTTATGCTAAAATACGTGTTGTACACATTTTAATACTACAATGTGATTAGTACTGATATTAATATTAATATTAATACTAATACAAGCCAAAGGGTGTGCATATTAAATTATATTTTTGATGAACAATCTAATTAGTTTGCAGCACTTGAATCATGCCTGTTTGATGAACAAACTAACTACCTTGCGAAGCCACCAATAACGTTGCCTGTGTGAACAAACCAATATGCTATCCTTACCTTCATTTAACGGATCAACATAGGCCTGACAAAATATGACAAAATATTAGGTTTGTTTTGGTTTTCAAAATATAATTATGGTTCCATTTAAGAACTAAAACCATATTAATCATTTTTAATATAGATAATGTGGGTTGGAACCATATGGTTATGGTTAAAAATCATATTAACCATATTAATCATTTTAATATTGTTATGGGTTATGGGTTTTATGAAGACCTGATTTGACACTAATATTATGTGATTATGTATATACCCCTTATCCACACCCCACCCCACCCCAACCCCACTACCACTAAAAAAAAATAATATTATGTGATTATGTATATACCCCTTACCCCCTACCCCACCCCACCCCACCCCACCCCAAAATAATAATATTATGTGATTATATATATACCCCCACTTTCACCCCCACCCCACCTACCTACCCACCCACCCCATCCAACCCCTTACACCCACCCCACTCACCCACCCACCCACCCACTTCAACCCAACCCAACCCAACCCAACCCAATCCAAAAAAAATAACAATATAATGTGATTATGTATATACACCTTACCCCACCCCCCACCCCCACCCCTTCCCTTACTCAAGATCCCCTATACCCACCCACCCACCCCCACCCCACCCGCCCCCACCTACCCACCCACCCCCACCCCACACCCCCACTCCCACCTACCTACCCACCCACCTAATACTCCCTCCCAAAAAATGATATTAAACGATTATGTATACCCCACCCCACCCACCCACCCACCCACCCACCCACCCCTACCCCACCCACCACTCTCTCCCAAAATAAATTAATATTAAGCGATTATGTATACACCACCCACCTTCTACCCCCCACCCACTCAAAAAAAAAATCGTATTTTGTCCAGTTACTGAGAGAGAGAGGAGTGCAATTGAATAGAATATGAGTTAAAAAATGGTTAACCAGTTAATTAACTATATTTGTTTTTAAAATATGGGTTCAAACTTTAACCAACCTGAATAAATAAAAATGGTTAACCAACTCATTTGGTTCCAGTTAATATGATTTGACCCAATAGTTAACTACTTATATTGTCAGGTCTAGATCAACACATATAGATAGAATTGATGCAGGACCGTCTCACCCCATAACCTACCCCTTCCCAGTGGGACCGCGTAATAGAATTATTATGCGACGAACTGAACTGTATTAGATTTCTTATTATCAGGATCAGGCGAATTCGGAAGTTTACCGTAGAAAAAGTTCCATAACTTATTTAACATTTCCTCAATGGTTAACATTTCAATAAAGGGTCGGTTCATGACGCCACCAATCATTCCAATCCTTCCACCCAATCCTTTCCCTATGTGCATATATGCTTCCGGGCAAATGTACTGCAGGAGGTTGAGCTAGAATTATCTGATTTTATGTCAATTCTGGTGCCTGAGAAAGGACCCCCGAAAATGCTTCGCAGAGGTAGGCGACAAAGCCTCAGGGACGGGTTCTGGAGTGGCGAGGTTACGGTGACCAATATACTTCAGAAAAAGACTCGCAGCATGGATTTTAGACATCACTTATGCACACAATTTCTGATGCCAAACTCCCTCTGTAAGACAAAAATTTCATTAAACCTAGCTCGTCCAAGAGTAATTTTGAGAGTTCTGACAAATGGGCCCTCCCTTTCCTCATTGGATCGACTTTGAAAAGGGTCAATCTTCTTCGGAGCATGCTTCACAGCCATTCATTCGTCCTGACCAAATAGAATAGAGAAACAAGAAGGAAAAATAAGGAAAAGAATAATGATTTGTTAGGGGTCGAACTGGACTCTTCTTCTTTGTGTAAGAAGCAAGAGCCATAGCTTTTATTTACTCAATTGTTGATTCAATTGCAACAAGAGCATATTCGAGAGCATCAATGAATGTGCTTGTGTCCTCTTCTTTATATACCACCTAATGGGATGGCTGAATGGTTAAAGCGCCCAACTCATAATTGGCGAATTCGTAGGTTCAATTCCTACTGGATGCATGTCAATGGGACCCTCTAATAAGTCAATTGGAATTGGATCTGTATCAATAGAATCTCATCATCCATACAAAACGAATTAGTGTGGTATATCCATATCATAACATAATATATGAACAGTAAAAACTAGCATCCTTATTGAGACTAGAACTCATAGGGCAAAGTCCGCCCACAGTCGACCAAAACCCGAGGGGGCACAAAATAACAAATCCACCAACCGAGGTCATGGGGCCGGAAGCTCCTAGTCCGTCGTGGGTCAAGGACCAAATAGTAGCTAGGAATTGAGCTTTCAAGCTTTGCTTTTGGTTTCATTTAGCTGTATCTGATTTGGATTAAAAGCCTATAGCAGTTTGGAGCACACTAGATTGAACTCACATAGAGAGCACATTCAGGGCTCCTGTCAGGCTTACTACACTCAAAGAAATAGATACAACTATGAAATGATTGCAACAATTGCCTAGGAAAGAACTTCTTACACACTTGGAATCAAAGATAACGAATAAAGGAGCACTCCTTAACTAATTTCACTAATGGAAGGAGGTTACTTCTCAAACAGGGAAAGAAAAAAGCGGTGGTTAGGAAACGAAGTTGGCTCGATCAGAAGACCCTCTTTTGGGCAACCTATTCGTAGACAAAGAAACCCGATTTGCCAATTCTTATTCATTTACTCTTAATCAATGGCTTTCCCGAGGAAGAAGGAAACAAACAAAGCTAGCCAAGAGAAATGGATCTGGGACAGAAAGACTCGAACCTCTGAATAGTTCTTCAGTGTAATCTGTGAGCCACCGTTGTCTTCGAGGATCGTTGATTGGCTAAAGGGAGTTCCATCATGTAGCTGAGTACAAATAATTAAGTTAATAAAAAATGGCTCGGCAGTATATTAACGAATTGGTCCACTACAGAAATGATTCTTCAAAAGTTTATAGACTTGAGAACAGAACAAAAAACGGGGATGAATCATCTTCGGCACCAACCGCAGTCCAACAACAGCCGAAGGCTGGGCTATATAATCTTCATCTCCCCGTCGAACCCTATCCTTGTACAGATACGAAAGTCATTGGGGGAGATAGCGTTAGTGTAAGACCCCAACTTATTATAAATAAAATTAAAATTTTCTCTATTCATTATCTTGAAATAATAAGGAGTTAATTTGATATAATGTTTTGGTTATGGGTGAAATGTGTAAATTTTTCAAAATAAGAAAGTGGTTATAGAATATTCATTTCTGTCGGGGAATATTCGTTTGGTCGTGGAATATTCTTGTTGTCGGGGAATATTCGTACGACGGCGCAACCATTTGTGGGCCCTATAACGAAAAATGGTTAGATGAAGGAAAACGACAAAGTATGAGTTTTTATAAATAACAACAGAATTATTACTGAGTTAACACCATTGGGGGTTACCCGGTGGTTAAAATTCAAGATGTCTGCGTGGTGGCACGAAGAAATACGGTGTTAGATTGCATATTGTTGATTTATTGAATTATCGATTCGCGTAAGAAGACACTTACTCAATAATTGTTACGAGAGTTATTCGCTCAATATTTTATTTTATTGATTCAATAATTGTTGCGTTGATATTTTATATTATTGTTGTTTCAATAATTGTCCTTTCTTGATCTTTTCTCATTATCATATCAATAATTCATATTATTTGAATAATATTATTAGATAGCATTATTGGCAATGTCTAGAAAGTTACGCTCAAGGAGAGGTTTGGTCACCTAATTGCTGCCAAGATGAGAGAAATCCTTATTGGAAAGCCCCCTCTTTCCTAGGAACTGCCTAGTTGTCATTATTGTGATTCTGTAATATTATTTGTGAATAATTAATTATTGATAAGAAAATATTTATTTGATGTGGATATAAATGATGGATTTATTTATTTTATGTGGTTATAATTGAAGGAATTAATGTTGGGGTGTTTTATCAGTATTTTTGTCAGAATTGAGGTATTAAAAATTAAATCAGTATTTTTACGATATATTACTTGAGTTATAATTTTTAATCTGACCGTTGGATCGTTGTGATTTTTGGATATGTTATACATATATAAGTTGAGTATATGTTCAAAATTTTGAACCGTTAAAAATGAACGTATGATTTGTTATGAATTTTAAGAGGTGACTGGTTCAGAAATTGTTGAAGTATCCGAATTTATCATTTTGTTGAAAATTTTTAGAATTGGTGGGCCCCACTTTTGGTTGGTGAGAAATGTGCTCAAATTGAATTTCAAATGTGGTGGGTGGCAATAGTAGCAGGTAAAGCCATCAGTGTAGCGAATTCAAGTCTCGCTTTGCGTCTTAATATTTTCCTATAAATAGAGGGCTAAGTTAGAATTGAAAATCACACCAGAAACAAGTTTTCTCTCTTTCTCTCTCTATATTATCGAGCGTATTTTGTGAGTATTTGGATACTTTGAGAGTTGTTGTTCAGTACAAGTTTCATTCAGCATCACTTCCAACCTTTCATTTCGAAATACTGTTTCTTTGAGGTAAGGGATGTTATTTTCTTCCGTAATGATGTTATTCTTTCAATATCATTATACCAAAATATTGGTATGAATTTTATTGTGGAATTTCTACCTTTTTGTGTCGAGGTTACTATTCACGTATACGACACTATTCACGTATACGACACTATTCACCGAAAAATGAAAATTTTCCTTTTTGTCCAAGATGTTTATTATGGTTACTATCTTTGATTGTATCCATGTTTTAATCTTTATTTTGAATCCTGCTTCAAAATTTGTTATTATGGAGTATTATTGATCTTAGATAAACTGTTAAACGAATCTCTAATATTTGTCTTTCTGTCTCACTGGATTCATTTTCTTTAAAATATTTTTCATCATCCTCAGTCTTAAATGATGATATTCTCGAATATCTTTGACCTATAGTGCAAAGATGAATGATTAATCGATGAATATCTTTGCTTTCGTAGTGCAAAGATGAGCAGTGTTGAGATGAACATGACCAATTGGTGATACAAATGAATATCTTTGGCCTGTAGTGTAAAGATGAATATTTGATTAAAGATGTATATTGATTGATGTTACAGGGATAAAATATTGATGATGGACTTTTAAATCTTAGAAGATAGTAGAATTCATTCTCTCGTGACTCTTCTAATGGATTCTTTTTTTTATTTGCATTTGTTGATCTAAAACTTGTTGTCTATTATATTCTATCGATTTTTCCTCATTGAAAATTAATGATAATTTGTTGTATATTATTTTAGTCATAATATTCTTTCTTTGGGCTAGTTGAGCTCACCCTTTTCCTTTTGTTCCACTTTTCTTCTTCTCGGAGGTGAGAACATGGCGAGGATCGAGTCGGGTATGGGTGATGGTTCTAGAAAGATATTTTAGCGATCCTCACTATTTCTATAAAATAGTGTATGAATAATTGTAATGAGGACTTATTTGAGTGTTGATATTGTCTGTAAGACAATATTTGTATTTAAACTCACGGATGTGTTGTCATATTTTTTGCGACAATTGTCTTATTGAAGTTGTAGTTTGCTTTATGTACCATGTATTTGGCGACTCAGAATAGGTTGGGTGGATTGGACCTATTTTGGGGGTGTCACAGTTAGCGCGATCCAACGTCGCCTTTTGGAGAAATACCCTTACTCACTCATAACTCCCTCTAACGCAGGGAAAAAATCCCGAAAAACAAACTATAGTCGCTAACTTCACAAGACATTTGTTAGACGGTTTACAAAGCACCGTGCTTTCTCGAAAGATTCATTCATGCAGGCAAATTCCTGAACCAAGCTCACTGCCTTCATTAAGGAAAGGTAATCTGGTTGCTTGAAGCTTTCTTCCCTTGTCGATGAAGGGCTATTCCCACTACGCGCTAACTAGAAAAGGAGGACTTTTTTCGCAGAATAAGTAGGTGGAAGGGCGCCTCCAAATGTAGTCTGTGGCGTGACAGACCAGGTTACTAAACTCACGAGTCAAAAAAAGGTAGTTCGCTGAGTGCAAGAGGTCTTGGTTTGAATCCAACTCGTGAGATGTCTCACTGGGTTATGTGACGCCCCCAAAATTAGGTATACGTCACCCATCTTGGGTCGCCACTTACATGGTACAGAATTTCAAATACAACTTACTAATATAACATGCTGTGTAAATCGACATAAACGTGAGTTTGAATACAATATTGTCTACTAGATATTATACAAACTCAAAAGGAGTCCTCATTACAACTATTATCACACTATTTCACGAATAGTGAGGACTACTAATGCTATCCTCTGGACCATTACTCCGCTCCCAGGCTTCGTCCAAATATGTTCTCATTTCTGAAGAGAACAAAGTGAAAGAAAGGGTGAGCTCAACTAGCCCAAAGAAGAAATATTATGACTAAGATAATGCGAATAATTTATCATTAGCCTTCAACGATGTTAAAACCGATAAAATACAATGACAACAAGTTTAATCTGCAATGTGGAATAAGCAATCCATTAAAAGAGTCAAGTAGAGAATAAAGTCTACTATCTTTTAGGTTTTAAAAGGTTTTCATCATTTATATAAATTTGAGACTCGACTTTAATAAATAATCCACATCATCGAATCACCCCTGCACTTTTCTGACCAAGGATATTCATCAAATTATCAATGGTCATGACTATACCGAATCACCCCAGGTCATAATCATACCAAAAACTATCCATCAACGCATTACGAATACCGGGACTTTTATCACATCATTTATAACAAGCCATGATTATACCGAATGATCCTCGGTCATAATCATACTAAGTTCATCTATACACGTAAAGTTCAAGATAACATAATATAACATGAGGATGATGACAATGACATAATAATTCAATAAAACAAGTTCAAGAATTATTTTATCCGAGAATTAAGAACGTCCAAATTGTCAACAAGATACTTTTTTAGAGTAAAATTCAAGAATGATCGGAAGAATATTTCCATGAAAAGATCTTTGGATGAAACGCAAATATCAAGGATATTCTACTAATTTCATGGAGTATAAAGTCAAAGTTTTAACCAACTTGGTATAATAAAGAATGGAATAACAAAAGAAATCACCACGCATGCGGTGCTTGCGCCAGACGAGTTATTCCAACAAAATAATAATAATCGGAACCGGTCGGTGAAATTCACAATCGACAGATGATCCAACAGAATAATAAATGTCTTTGAATAATAAACAATGGAACCAATTCCTGTAAAACACACGCATGAGATATTCCAAATGTAATAATAAATACGGAATAATAAACAATGGAACCGAACTGTGTCCTGTAAAACACACGAGCAGGATATTCCAATGAATAATAAAGAATGGAATAACGAAGGAGATCACCAAGTATAGGGATTCACATTATATACAAAGTTATTCCAATAGAATAAATAAGAATGGAATAATATAAAGATTTCACCAAGTATAGGGTATCCACGTGATACGAGGTTATGTATAGGGTATACCACTTTTACTGAAGTTATTCAACGTAATAATAAGCAATGGAATAACAACAGTTTCTCTTCATGAATAAGAAAGAATAACACCCTTTACGAGTGCAACAAATAATATTCCCTACCTTAGAAGAAATGAATATTGGCGGTGGTGAAGTAGCGAGAATACTTTTCTTCTTTCTCTCTATAGTTTCTCTCTCAGAGTTTCAAATTGAATTAAATGAAAAATAATGAAGCACTAGGCCTCTATTTATAGAAGATTTCTAGCTTAGCTTTGCCACGTGAAAAGGTAAGTGGCTTGTATTTGGTAATGTGAAAGGAAAAGTGGTTTGGCGCTTTATGTAATGTGAAACGACAAGTGGTTCGGCGCTTTTGTAATGTGAAACAGCCAAGTGGTTTGGCGCTTTGTAATGTGAAATGGCAAGTGGTTTGACGTCTGGTAAAGGTAATTACTATCGACGAAGGTAATTACTATTCACAAGGGTAATTACTATTGACAAAGGTAATTACTATCGATGAAGATAAATACTATCGATGAAGGTAATTACTATTCACAAAGGTAATTACTATTGAATTTAAGAGACTCTTAGATAATGACATATGGGCCCCCATAAAATAATCAAACTTACCACAAACGTCTCATAAATGTAGACTCTTTATATACATTAAGGATTGAATAAATATTACCACAAATCATTTTATTTTTAATCAACACATTTTTAATCTTTCAACAATTATTAATCATTTATAACTTGTCGTCTCAATTAATAATATAACATATTATACGATGATAATCTTGTGACAATAATTGAATCAATAATATAAGAGATATGATCAACAACAATTACATGTGATAATTGAGCATAGGTGAGTGACTTCTCACGTAAGCATCAATAATCAATCTTGTAGTGTGTTCTTACTACGCAACCACGCCATTCTTGTATTTTTTTACCACTTTGGGTAGTTCAACGGTTTTAACAAAGAACACCTCCGCCAGTTATTTTTATAAAATATTTTTGTCGTTTTCTTAATCCGAAATAATAATTACATTATGGGGTCCACCAATGATTGAGTAGTTATGCGAATATTCCTAACAAAAAGAATATTCCCAGACCAAACGAATATTTTATAACAACTTGCATACTTTGCAAAATTTATAAATACTACCCACAACTATAATATTATCTCAAATTCACACCATAATATTAAAAATTATTTCGACAAAATTTAAATCTTTATTGATAAAATATGGGGTCTCACAATCTCCCTCCTTATGAAATTTCATCCCTCGAAATTAGGGTGCGATACTGGTATGATAAAGAGGTGGGGATACCTTGAATACCTTTATCATTGAAAACATTAAATTCATCTTTGCAATCCGGCCAAAGATATTTATTCACAATTCATCTTTGCACTACAGGCCAAAGATATACAACTGTAAAAGCAATAATCTTTGAGACGCAGCGACTTAATAGTATCACGACCACGAATTATCCATTTTGCTAATCGCCAAGGATATTCGTGTTTTCATTCTGACTACCATGATTATACCGAATAATCCTTGGTCATAATCATACCAAGTCTATCAATGCACTACTACGAAAGATGACTTTTACCACATCCATGAATTAATATTTCATTCTTTGAGACTCATTTCCAATAATTAATCCATATCATCAATCATCCCCGAACTACGGGCCAAGGATATTCATTAGTATCACGACCACGAATTATCCATTTTCTACTACCAAAGATAATCGTGTATTCATTAGATCACGACCACAAATTATCCATGCACTACGACCAAAGATAATCGTGTATTCATTAGTATCACGACCACAAATTATCCATGCACTACTACTAAAGATAATCGTGTATTCATTAGTATCACGACCATAAATTATCCATGCACTACTACCAAAGATAATCGTGTATTCATTAAGTATCACGACCACAAATTATCCATGCACTACTACCAAAGATAATCGTGTATTCATTAGTATCACGACCACAAATTATCCATGCACTACGGCCCAAAGATAATCGTGTATTCATTAAGATCACGACCACAAATTATCCATACGCACTACTACCAAAAGATAATCGTGTATTCATTAAGTATCACGACCACAAATTATCCATGCACTATGGCGAAAGATAATCGTGTATTCATTAGTATCACGACCACAAATTATCCATGCACTACTACCGAAAGATAATCGTGTATTCATTTACGGTTATGATTATACTTAGAACAATCCACGGTCATAATCATACCAAGTCCATCTACGCACTACAGCCAGCTGATGACTTTCAACATAATATAAGCATGAGGATAACGATATAAAGTGTGAGACCCCAGTTTTATCAATAAAGATTTAAATTTTGTCGAAATAATTTTTAATATTATGGTGTGAATTTGAGATAATATTATAGTTGTGGGTAGTATTTATAAATTTTGCAAAGTATGCAAGTGGTTATATTATATTCGATTGGTGGGGAATATTAGGTTTAGCGAGGAATATTCGTATTATAGCAGCTCAATCATTGGTGGACCCCACAATGTAATTATTATTTGGATTGAGAAAACGACAAAAATATTTTATTGAAATAACGGCGGAAGTTTTACTGTTGATAATGTTGAACTACTTTCGGTAGTAAAAGTACGATGTCGTGTGGTGCAGTTGCGTAGTAGCACCAGTATTGATTATCGATGCTTATGTGAGAAGTCACTTAGTTTGATTCCATTATTGTCGATTAATAATATGAATTATTATAGTGATAATGACGTTTTGTTTTATTCAGTATTATTAACGTAATAAAAGCGTAAACATCTTTATATAAAAGCGAATACTTTATTAAAGTTATTCTAAAAATAGAATATATTATATTTTATTATGCATAGTGTTGCGTAGTGTTTTTTGCGTAGTGTTTTGCATAGTGTTGCATAGTGTTTGCATAGTAAAATGTTTTTATATAAATAGAATATATTATATTTTTTTAAAAGATTTTGCTTTAAATATGGACCGTCGATTAAAGTAAATCAATACTGGACCGATTCATAGATTAATTACTATGCATTCTATTTTCCTATAAATAGAAAGCTCATTCCTTCATTATTTTCTTACGAATTCAATTTGAAACTCTGAGAGAGAAACTATAGAGATAAAGAATAAAAGTATTATGCTACTTCACCTTGCCAATATTCAGGTTCTTCTAAGGTAAGGGTATTATTTTTGTTGTAATTCGTAAGGGATATTATTCGTTTGTATTCATGAAGAGAACCTCTCATTATTCCATTCATTATTATTCAATTGGAATAACTTTGTAAAAGTGGTATACCCTATACATAACTCAGATATATGCAGATACCTCTATATACTTGGTGAAATCCATATATTATTCCACCCTTATTTATTCATTGAATAACTTTGTATACGCTGAATCCCCTATATTTGGTGATCTTCTTACATTATTCCATTCTTTATTATTCATTTGGAATATCACATGCATGTGTTTTACACCGGACTGGTTCCATTGTTTATTATTCCGTATTTATTATTCTGCTGGAATATCACATGTCATGTGTTTTACACCGGACTTCGGTTCCATTGTTTATTATTCAAATTTATTATTACATTTGGATCATCCAGCCGGTTGAATTTCACGACACCGACTCCGTTCCGCTTATTATTATTCTGTTGGAATAACTTTATGCTGCTCTAACCGCATGCACGGTGATTTCTTTTGTTATTCCATTCTTTATTATACCCGGTTGGTTAAAACTTTGACTTATATACTCCATGAAATTAGTAGAATATCCTTGATATTTGCGTTTCATCCAAGATCTTTTCATGGAAATATTCTTCCGATCATTCTTGAATTTTACTCTACAAAACAAAGATATCTTGTTGACAATTTGGACGTTACTAATTCTGGATAAAATAATTCTTGAACTTGTTTTATTGAATTATTATGTCATTGTCATCATCCTCATGATATGTTATGTTATCTTTGCTTACGTGCGTAGATGAACTTAGTATGATTATGACCGGGGATCATTCGGTATAATCATGGCTTGTTATAAATGATGTGATAAAAGTCCTCGGTGGCACATAATGCACGGTGATGGATAGTTTTTGGTATGATTATGACCGGGGGTTATTCGGTATAATCGCTGACCATTGATAATTTGATGAAAATCCTTGGCCGTGGTAGATGCGGGATGATTAGATGTAGTGGTTTATTTATTAAGTTGAGTCTCAAATGATAAAAAAATTGATGAAAACCTTTTAAAACCTAAAAGATAGTAGATTTTATTCTCTACTTGACTCTTTTAATGGATTGCATATTCAATTGCAGATTAAACCGGTTATCATTGTATTTTCTCGGTTTAACAACATTGTTGAAGGCTAATGATAATTTATTCTGCATTATCTTAGTTATAATATTTCTTCTTGGGCTAGTTGAGCTCACCCTTTTCTTTCATTGTTCTCTTTCAGAAAAAGGAGAACATATAGTCGGAGACGAGTCGGGGAACCTGGAGTAATGGTTCGGAGGATAGCATTAGTAGTCCTCACTATTACGTGAAATAAATAGTGATAATAGTTGTAATGAGGACTCCTTTTGAGTTTGTATAATATCTAGTAGACAATATTTGTATTCAAACTCACAGTTTATGTCGTATTGTACACCACAGTTAGGTTAGTAAGTTGTATTTGAATTTATGTACCATGTAAGTGGCGACCCAAGATGGGTGACGTATACCTAATTTTGGGGGCGTCACATAAAGAATCAATCAAATGAGATAAAGGATAAATATTAAACATTTATAATATAATTTATCCAGGATTCAAGAATATCCCCATGTTATCAATCACTTAATAATCTCATAATCTAATATCATTAATATTATAACAATATTTTAATCACTTCTTAAATTTATAAACAATTTATCTCGATTTGTTTACGCTTTATCATATAATGCATTTAATCATTCAAAATGCCATACTCATAATATATCATCACCAATTATCAAATCCTCATCAAAAATATGCATATATTCTATATAGGATTCTCTAGCCATAAAATCCTATTATCAACTTTTATTACTTCACATAACATATTTAACTTTCATATGTTCAGTAACTAAACTATTTTCATGAAAATACCAAATCAGTCCCAAAAATATTTATTTTCTGGGTTTTAGCATAATATAGTCCCATAATGAAAATATATTTTTCTCGAATTTTATAATTCATTTACTATTTTCAAAAATCAATTTCTAATTAATTCCTTAAGAAATTAGCTACCTCAAGTTTAACTCCAAAATTCCCAAATCTTGGCGAACCTTACACATGTTAACGTGAGCTTCAGGTTTAAATTTCATGGTCATCGGAGTTATAGAACTCGGTTATAGCATTTTTCAATTTAAAAACCTAAATATTGAAATAGTCATAACTTGCTCATTTTAAGTCAGAATGAGCTCATTTTTGGACAGGAGGTACTTTATACCATATACCATCATGTCCCAAAAGACCATAATTTTTCTCATAATTTAAGTGGCCAAAACAACCCGTCTAACTTCACAAGACATTTGTTAGACGGTTTACAAAGCACCGTGCTTTCTCGAAAGATTCATTCATGCAGGCAAATTCCTGAACCAAGCTCACTCCCTTCATTAAGGAAAGGTAATCTGGTTGCTTGAAGTTTTCTTCCCTTGTCGATGAAGGGCTATTCTTCCTCTGTGTATTAACTAGAAAAGGAGGACTTTTTTCGCGAGAATAAGTAGGTGGAAGGCGCCTCAAATGTAGTCTGCGTGGCGCGACGTGAGACCGAGGTTACTAAACTCACGAGTCAAAAAAAGGTAGTTCGCTGAGTGCAAGAGGTCTTGGTTTGAATCCAACTCGTGAGATGTCTCACTGGGTTATGTGACGCCCCCAAAATTAGGTATACGTCACCCATCTTGGGTGCGCCACTTACATGGTACGCAATTTCAAATACAACTTACTAATATAAGCGCTGTGTATAATCGACATAAAGCGTGAGTTTGAATACAATATTGTCTACTAGATATTATACAAACTCAAAAGGAGTCCTCATTACAACTATTATCACACTATTTCACGAATAGTGAGGACTACTAATCTTATCCTCTGGACCATTACTCCGTTCCCCAGACTCAGTCCCAAATGGCTATGTTCTCATTTCACGAAGAAACGGTGAAAGAAAGGGTGAGCTCAACTAGCCCGATAAGAAATATTATGACTAAGATAATGCGAGAATAATTTATCATTAGCCTTCAACAAAGTGTTAAGCCGATAAAATACAATAGATAACAAGTTTAAGCTGCGGCGGAATAAGCGAATCCATTAAAAAGTCAGTAGAGAATAAAGTCTACTATCTTTTAGGTTTTAAAAGGTTTTTCATCAAGTTATAGTGAGACTCGACTTTAAATAAATAATCCACATCATCGAATCACCCCGCACTACTGACCAGGATATTCATCAAATTATCAATGGTCAATGACTATCTACCGAATCACCCCGGTCATAATCATACCAAAAACTATCCATCAACGCATTACAGACCACCGGGGACTTTTATCACATCATTTATAACAAGCCATGATTATACCGAATGATCCTCGGTCATAATCATACTAAGTTCATCTATACACGTAAAGTCAAGATAACATAATATAACATGAGGATGATGACAATGACATAATAATTCAATAAAACAAGTTCAAGAATTATTTTATCCGAGGAATTAATAACGTCCAAATTGTCAACAAGATATCGTTTTGTAGAGTAAAATTCAAGAATGATCGGAAGAATATTTCCATGAAAAGATCTTCGGATGAAACGCAAATATCAAGGATATTCTACTAATTTCATGGAGTATAGAAGTCAAAGTTTTAACTTATTTGGGTATAATAAAGAATGGAATAACAAAAGAAATCACCATGCATGCGGTACTTGCATGATGCATGGTGTTATTCCAACAAAATAATAATAATGAGAACCGTGTCGTGAAATTCACACCAAGCGGGATGATCCAACGAATAATAAATGCTTTGAATAATAAACAATGGAACCGAATGTCCTGTAAAACACACGAGCATGGATATTCCAATGTAATAATAAATGCGGAATAATAAACAATGGAACCCGGTCAGGTTGTAAAACACACAGACGTGATATTCCAACAAAATAATAAAGAATGGAATAACGAAGGAGATCACCAAGTATAGGGGATTAGTGTATACAAAGTTATTCAATGAATAAATAAGAATGGAATAATATAAGGATTTCACCAAGTATAGGGTATACGCCATGATACGGAGTTATGTATAGGGTATACCACTTTTACAAAGTTATTCTAACAGAATAATAAGCAATGGAATAACAACAGCTTCTCTTCATGAATAAGAAAGAATAACACCCCTTACGAATACAACAAATAATATTCCCTACCTTAAAGAACCGAATATTGGCAAGGTGAAGTAGCGAGAATACTTTTCTTCTTTTCTCTATATAGTTTCTCTCTACAGAGTTTCGGTGAATTCGTGAAAAATAATGAAGCACTAGGCCTCTATTTATAGAAGATTTCTAACTTTTTGCCATGTGAAAAGGCAGTGGCTTGACGACCGGTAATGTGAAAAGAAAAGTGGTTTGACGCCTGTAATGTGAAACGACAAGTGGTTCGACGCCTGTAATGTGAAACGGCAAGTGGTTTGATGCCTGTAATGTGAAATGGCAAGTGGTTTGACGTCTGGTAAAGGTAATTACTATTGACGAAGGTAATTACTATTCACAAGGGTAATTACTATTGACAAAGGTAATTACTATTGACGAAGATAAATACTATTGATGAAGGTAATTACTATTCACAAAAGGTAATTAATTACTATTGAAAGAGACTCTTAGATAATGACATATGGGCCCCCATAAAATAATCAAACTTACCACAAACGTCTCATAATGACTCTTTATATACATTAAGGATTGAATAAATATTACCACAAATCATTTTATTTTTAATCAACACATTTTTTAATCTTTCAACAATTATTAATCATTTATAACTTGTCGTCTCAATTAATAATATAACATATTATACGAGATGATCTTTGTGTGACAATAATTGAATCGATAATATAAGAGATATGATCGCGCAATTCTTCAGTAGCGAATAATTGAGCATAAATTGAGTGACTTCTCACGTAAGCATCAATAATCAATCTGGTAATATTACTATGCAACCACGCCAGACATTCTTATTTTTTACCACCGGGTAGTTCAACAGTTTTAACGGTAACACCTCCGTAGTTATTTTTATAAAATATTTTTGTCGTTTTCTCGATCCGAATAATAATTACATTGTGGGGTCCACCAATGATTGGTAGTTATGCGAATATTCCCTAACAAAAAGAATATTCCCGACCAAACGAATATTTTATAACAACTTGCATACTTTGCAAAATTTATAAATACTACCCACAACGTAATATTATCTCAAATTCACACCATAATATTAAAAATTATTTCGACAAAATTTAAATCTTTATTGATAAAATATGGGGTCTCACAATATAGATGTCTTGATAGTTGAAGTGATTGATATTCTAGCATTGATCTTCTTTTGCATGTGAATAGCTTGTTCTCTTACACCATCTGAAAGTGTTTAACGAATTGGGGCATCAATGGTAGGACCGCTAGGGGATTGGCTCCGAGTGTAGATAGGGTTCAATCTGCAGGGGTCATTCAAATACATATGCCCCTTCCTTTCTCTTGCGAGGAAAGAAAAAAGAACGACAAAGTTAAGTTCAGATTGTCGGCTCTCCTATCATCAGGTCACCAACTTCCTTGACCTTTCAGCACTGGGCGTGCATTTGCCCCCATACATGATCTTACGATCGTTCTATGCGCTTGTTTGGTTCGGAGAGTGCGCAACCTTGCTCTACTTTATGTTCGTTATGTATACTGAACTCGCTTGTTAACGCTTTAGAAAGATTGCTCGTTAGCTAGGTCGTTTTCCACTTAATATTTGGAAAAAAAATGACTCGCCAGGCGATACTAGCGTATAGCATAACCAAATAAAAATGTGGCTGGACTTAGAAAGAAAGGAGGAATCGAGATTTCAGGCTTGTAGAAAGAATCACTCACCTCACGAGGACCTTTAACTTGATGATCGACTACGAGTTGAGTAACCAAAGAAATATCTAGATGATTGGTCTGTTAGTTAACTTGATGATCTTGATTATTACATTATTTTGACTTCATCTGGGGTGTGTGTGATGCAGGATCGTCTGCTGGCACGGGAAGCCACACTTGATTGCACGGTGCTCATGAAATGAACTATTTCCGCTTCAAAAATAATTTCACCCTTTGCATAGTGTTATTTATCCCCTAAAAATGTCAATGAAAGCGTTACAAGGGCAAGGCAAGGATGGAGTCACTAATGGGCAATTGTCTAACTTGAATGGAAATTAATAAATAAGCTTACGCTGGACAAGTAAAGGGCTGTTTGTTTAAGACTGAATACATCTGAATGGCATTAAGTGCGTTTATTTTGAAAAAAAATCGTCTAAATAGTTGAATCGGTCAGATGATTGAGATGAATGGTTAAGTCAGATTTTTTTTAACTGAATGAGCAGCTGAATAAAATTAAAAAATTAAAAAAAATATTAACTATTATATTAAGTAATATTAAATAAATTTATAATAACTTTGAATTTTTTTAGAGAGGTAAAATAATAAAATTATGTCATTAAAATATTTCAGACATATTAATTATCAAATAATTTTTTCATTCAAATTTAAATTTAAATTTATTTAATTTTTATCAAACACCTCTAAATTATTACCTTAGTATATTACATACATGCAGTCTTAAACATTGTTTGTGACCCCTTTAAGTATTACTTATAAGTAGATTAGGATTAGGATTGGGATTAGGACTAGTACCGAGACTCACAAAATTAAATAAATAATGTCACAGTTGTCCCGTTTGGTACGGAGGATCAAAGTCATATTTAGACTTCTTTTATCCCCTTCCAAATCCAATAATAAGAGGACAAGAAAAAGGAGCAACTCCTATTACATAAATCTTGCCGGACAGGAGAATTGGATAACTCCTTTTAATTATGTTTTTATATATGTATTCAAATTATACTTAAAATATTATTTCTTATAAAAAAATTTATTAGAATAAATATTATACATTTTTGAGAATCACAAATAAAAAATAAAGTTTGAAAAATCTGTCCAATTTGCCTGTCATTCGTCTGTCAGCGTAGCATTACTCCTCCTATTAATTATCAGTATTAGATAATATATACTCTCTCCCTTCTCTAATATAAAACGTTAAATTTTTTTATTTCTTAATATCTGAGATTTTAAAATTTTAAATAAATATTAATTACTTAATTTCTAATATTAACTCAAGTATTAAATATAACTTTGGTTTTCTCATTATTTTTTGCCCAATAAATAACAATATCTTTTTTTTTAATACAAGAACAATATAAATATTTGATATTATAATTAATACTATACAATTATTTTTTTAATATTTGTGCACAACTCTAAAAATTTTTATATTAAGGGATGGAGGGAGTATATATTAAAAATAATAATTTTCACTTTTAATTTTATTATTGATAAATAAGGGGTAAATGACTTTTTATACCAAGAGTCCAAGACGAGGATTGGGGAAAATTGCGCCACTTATTCTGATCCCTAAGTTACATAATAAATGTAAAGATTATTACTAAAAAGAGAAGTTAAAAAGACATTACATTTACTTAAAATAATTTATAATTTATTTTTAAATAAATCATAAATAATTACTTATTTTTTTGACTTAAAACTCAACTTATAAACTAAAAAATAAATGATTAACAAATACCTTAATAATGAAAAATAACTTATAAATTGGTTTGACCAAAAAATCCTTCAATTAATCATTTATTTTATGGTGAATTTTATGCATCCCCCCTCTTCTCGGAGGCTAACCACCCTATAACTATAAATTAGTGGCGGTGATCACAATGTGGCACCACCTTGGGTCATTTCAACTATTTTATAGAAAAGGACACATTGGGTATTTTATGTCCAAAATAAAAATATATTTATAATTTTAGAACAAATAATATATATATATAATTTTAGTTAAGATTTTCTCTTATATCTTCTTACAATAAACTATGGATAACCTTCGTCTGATTTTTTTTTTCACATGTTAGCTATTGATATCGCTTTTTCATTTGTAGTGCATAGCCATAGCCACATTTAAGCACTAGTCCGTTCTCCCCAAATTGTGATTAAAGTTTTTTTTTCCAATTTTGGGACATCCAAAAATAAAAATGGGATTTTTCAAAGTATAAAATCTCATAATATTTATTTAAGTTTAGACTGATTGTCATAAAATCAAACTTTTCTTACCAACTTTGATTCAAATGGACCAAATATAAATCCATCGGCCAAACTTTGGTAAAAGAAATCAAACATACAACTTAAATTACATCCCAAAAATATGGATTTGACTCCCTTCCGCTACACATTTCTTCTAATTTTATTTAATACACCATATTTTTATTATTTTAGATGGTATAATTAAACTCAACACCTATCAATTAAGTTATAATAGACTAGTATAGTTGTTTCAAAAATGAAAATAACCCGACACTTTTTTACCATTTGACAAACATGTGAATATTTTCATCAAAACTTCAATAATTAAAAGTTCATTTTTAACGATAAATTATTTTCAATGATTCTAATTTTTTGTATGAATGATCTTAATAGAATCAACTATTTCCCCAACACATTTTGATTATAGAAATTAATATTTTCACATGACTTTTTTGATATTTTCACATGAAAACTATAACGACAGTACGAAAATATCAAAAAATCATAAAAATATCAATTTCCATACCCCTATAGGCCATAGCAGCAGCCGGACTTAATAATTTAGTTAGAATTGGCAGGCTGAAATAGATTTTTCTGAAATCTTCTAATACCAACTCTTCAAAATTCTAGCTATTTAAAGAAACATACAGATTAAAGGGATCAAGGTTGCTTCAAGTTGGGCAGAATGTTCAAATAGAAATGCTAGGGGGATCGGCCAATTTTTTTTATTTTATTTTTATAATTCCTAAATAATTTATAAGATTTATTAGAACTGGAATTTTTATAAAATTCATTAATTTGAATGTCATTTGGATACATATAAAAAACAAATATGCACAGTCTGTACAACTCTGTTTTTTACATGTATCCAAATAACATCCAAATCACTGAATTCTGTAAAAAAAAATCAATTCCAATAAATCTCATAAATTATTTAGGAGTTATAAAAAAAAAAAAAAAAAAATTGGCCGGTCGCACCAGAAGCTCTCATGTTCAAATAATGCAGCCATACACCCATAACAAGATAATTGGCTCCATGACCAAAAAAATCATGACTGATGCACTGATTACTTCGCAGAAAATATGTAAACAAGCATATAATCACATTTTACAAAAACCTGCTTCTTAGAAGGTGTGCAATATCCTTGAAAATAATACAAACAAGAAATAACATCAAAGTAAATACTGATTCTCCCATCTATTTACTAAAACTTCAAAATGTGGAGGTCCTCGTAGAATTTCACCCGCTTGAACTCGCCTAGTTAAAACTACCGGAGGAAACAAGATCTCACCAACTTGTGTAGGAATAACTACAATCTTCTGCAAGACAACTCCTTGCTCTGTCAAAAGCTTCAGACATTGCAATTCATTCTCTGATCCCTCGTAATTTTTCATCTTGACTTGCTTGAGATTTGGCATGCTTAAATTTATAGGTTGGTTCAAAAGATCCTCTGATAAGTTTTCCTGAAAACAAATAACAATATCAGGTTGTAGCAAGCTAGAGTACAAGGCTACCATAGCAGTAGATGTAACTGCTAGAACCATGTCAAGATACCCACATCCTCATCTATCTTGGGAAGATAATCTAGGATCATGGTGCAGAGGCTTGGAGCAATGTAAAGCAATGCAGCAATACCAAGTAGATCATATTTTGTATACCCCGTTGGTAGCTCCAAATGATTGAGATTGTTTAGTGCATACCGTTCCAAGGAGACATCCTTTTGCACCAGAAGCTTTGACATAAACAAGAAAATTAAAACATGAAACACAAACCAACTGAATGAGCAAGGCAATAAAAATATAGAACCATTTACTCGTAAGATAAATATTACAAATGTTCCACACGTTAGGACAGCAGTCAAATAAACCTTAAAGTCCACCCACAAGCAAGGTATGATTTTGTATAAACAAAATCAACTGGAGATCAATGACCATGACAAATAGTACCCTGCTATAGGCAAAGTTTACTCTGACAAACAATCATAACGCTAACGCTGTGTGGCAACTCAATACCAAGCTTCGGGATCGGAATTCTAAGCACATTTGCAATTCCATGGCTTTTAAGTTTTAAAGTTTTAGTTAAAATTTGGCGACCAATCCTAATTCAAAACTTGGAATTGAGTTGCCAGACATAGCTTAATTCTAATTCAAAGTCTAAAGCAAGTAGTCAGGACAAACTCAAATGCCTACACACAAAGTATTAACTATCTCACCATACATATATAGTTATGCTTATCAAAATCTTAAGTCGAAAGCTTATGGCCAACAAAAGAAATAAAAAAAAAATTCCCCTGCTACACCGCATTACTAATTGGCAACATGGGCTAGGTCAATTACCTCAGAAGCTCAAATTTCATAGGTAGCTAAAGCTTCATTGTTCACTGTGCTAAACTCAATTGCAGATATAAAATTTCAACTCAATTTCAGAAAACTCAATTTAATTCCCAACTTAGCGTGTGGCACATTACTATACTAACTAATTACATTCTAATAATGTTTCATCTTCAATGATAAAACTAGGTTTAATGCCCACAAAAAATACAAAGTATAAATAGTTGTAGCAGAGTAGTAAAGATACCTTAAACCACCAATTTTGCACAAAGAGACGCTTGACACCACTGAATAGTCTCACAACCTTACTCCAATACTTGTGATACTCTAATTTGTGAGGAAAACTCACACAAGCTTCAACTAAAGACGAAGAATCCTTGATCGAGTATTTTTCATTCTTGAAACAACAAATGCTTATAGAACTGAGATTCGGCGCACATATCTCAAACGATTCTCCTTCTTCTACGTTGTGAGTATACAAAAATTTAAGTACCAAATCCTTGAGCTTTGGAGAACAAATTCTAAAATTATTCATCCCGTGACAATCCTCAAGCCAGAGAGACTCGAGATTAACACAAGCCGAAATCAAATCCGAAGCTATCACGTCCGGAAAAAAGATTCCATCGAGGATTATAGAAGTAATGGACAGGAATTTCATCGAAGATATATTACAAGGCAAAACGAGATCTGCGGAACACAATCTAAAAACCCTAACACGACTATCTTTCAGGAAATGAAACTGGAAATCGTAGGAAATCCGGGCGTCCTCAGCGTTGTGGTACCTACGGTCGATGAAGAAGTCGATATCGAGCTCAGTTGCTTTGTGATTTATGGCGTATTGAATCCATGAATCAATGTGAGAGCAATATTGATATTCGGAGAAGTCAAATTGGAGACGAAATTCGGCAAGGGTAGAGTGAGGACGGCGAATTAGGGTCCGATCTACGAAGTCGGCAAAACGGCGGCTTGTAAAGGAGGGGAGGGAGGAAGAGATCGAAAGAGAGACAATGGAAATCGAAGCTGAGACAATGGATTGAAGTCCAGAGGTTTCGCCATCGGCGGGAGATAGTGGTGGTGCGTACGGCATCGAGAGTATGGAGGAAAGAGATGATGTGGAGGAGGAGGTGATCTGGAAAGTCGTTGAGGCTGATTGTTTCAGAAGTGTTTGGATCAGGATCAGCCATGAAGATGCGTGAAATGAAAAGGATTTTCAAATTTTCTGCTCCATTTAATTTAAATAGGAAGGGAAAGCCAATCATTTGGTTCTTAATATTTTATTGACCAATTAATTAATTTATTCAAAAAGTAAATTTCTATTTTATTTTATTTTAATCAAATTTAAATAAAATACTAAAATTTCATAAAAACCCCAAATTTATTTTATCCTTTCGCTATTTCATTTTTTTTTTTTAAATATTTTTTACTAAAATTTAATAGTATAAAGCATTAAATTAATTAATTTTATTAACATTGATTTTATGCTTGAGAACCAGGGAGAATATTAATAACTAGGAATGTGTTTAAATTATGTACGATGAAATAAAAATTAAATATTTTTTAAAAAATTAATATAAAAAAAATAAAAAATATTAAAAAATATAAAATATGACAAAATAAACATTGACTTAAAAATAATTGAAGGTTATGTATATTAATTTAATTTATTTTTGTTTAAACAGAAAAGTCAAAATTAATTTGTTGCAAAAATTATTTACACCACACAACAGTGGACCTCAGAATTTATATGGAGTAGATTCTTGTGCTCATACACATAGACTAGTGAGTGATAATTAAAATTGATTATACAATAGTATTAAAGTAATCCTATATTGTTCATTTACTTTACATATATGTCAATCCATCCGAAAATTTTGATATAGTCTAACAATCAGATTTCTAGGTATAACTTGACTTTGCAAGTTCCATATACTACTATTAACACTCGTCTTATCTATCTATCTTTTCTTTTCTTTTCTTTTCCAAATACTAGTACTATTTTTTTACTGCCTCATGCCCTGTTTAGCTAAAGTACAACCCGACCCGAGCAATATCTCTACCCAAGTAACAACTACCAACTTTCAGGGAAAAACAACAATTATTAATTTATTATATTTTAGGGAATAATTATTATAGAAAAAAAAAATTAATTCATCCTAGAACAGTTCACATTGCTATACAAAATTTTAAGACATGCCTGACACTTACATGGTCGTTAAGATTCTTCAAGATAAAGATTGATTAACCATTCAAGTGCACAAAATTTCAACATCCGGGAAAGACCCATGAAGAACATGAAATCTTTGTCCCTCTTTTAACAGAACTACTCGAGGAACCTCACCCCATCCAGTCGTATAGGACACAATACAATCCTTTCTAAGACCACTTCATTCCTGAGGACAAGCTTCAGAAAACATAAATCTACCTCCACACCCCAATAGCAGTTGAACTTAAGTTTCTTCAGACTTGGCAGGCTGAAATTGATTTTACTGAAATCTTCTGATACCAGGTCTTCAAAATTCTGATGATTGAAACATGAAATGATGAGATCAAGGTTGTTTATAGGGATTAGGGAACACATAGCATGGCGAGAAGAAACATTCAGTGCTACAAATAGCATATTTAACTCACCTCCTCATCTAGTTTGAGATTACGGTCTAAGATTACTGTTTCCAGTTTGGGAGAATGTTTAAATAACACAGCCATACCAAGCAGGTCAGACCTCGAATAATCCGTCTGTAACTCCAAATGATTGAGATTGTAGAAATAGAAGTTCCCAGAAAACAAGTCTTTCGCAGCCACAACCTTGTACAATTGCATATATATTTGGCGGTGGTCAGAAAATCTGAAACACCTCAGGAAAATAGCAACAAACAAATGTGCTTACTGCTTTTCTTGAATATTTCCGTGTATTTTATCTTAAATAACAAAAGATAATATGCTGCGTGTTAGTGATTGATTACCTGTTCAAGTATCAAAATTGTCAGTAACTAGCACGTCCATGCATTATAAATTAGACGGCAATTTTATTATTATACAAAGTAATCCAATATCAATTTACTCTGCTTCATATTTTGCAAGTTAAGATTAGGAGATTTTATCTATATCAAAGTCGGACTAAAAAAGTTGTGTGACTACCTCCAAAAATTAGTGTTCTAAAAATCCCCACCTAGGCTAGGCTGATTAATTCCCGCCTAGGCGCTAGGCCCCTAGCGCCTCGTCTAGGCCCAAGGCGGCAAAAAAATCTCTCTAAGAAATTAGGCGGGACCTAGTTGGAGACTACCCAAATCAAATCTTGATTTTTTTTTTTTATAAATAATTTAACATATTCATAATGCAGGTTGTAGCACATCAAATCACAACAAGAAGAGAAAAAGATCAAGTCAAAATGGATATTTTTATTATTTTATAATTTTTTGAACTTGTATCAACTTCAAATTATATAAATGATGATACATTTGTAATATTTAGTTTAATTCAATATAATTCTTAAATTTATGTTTAGTTTCTTAAGTTTAATATTGAATTAAATTCTTGAAATTTTATTATTTAATAACAATCTTGTTTATGAATAAAAGTAATACGTTAAAGATATGTTTGAACTTTGAACAATTGCATGTTTGTGTTTGAACTTTGACATTGGAAATATGGATGTGTTTGAACTTTAAGAAAATGTCTTTATTATCTTTATTATAGATTGTTTTGTTTTATATTATTGTTTTGTTTGGATAAATATAAGATAAAATATTAAAATTGACTTAAAATAAAAACTCTCGCCTAGCCCCCCCTAGACGCTAGACCCCTCGGCCGCCCATCTCCAGCCTAGCATCTTTTAGAACATTGCCAAAAATACAATACAAGCTCCTTATTAGGTGAATGAAAAACGATCTATAAACATTCACCTAATAAAATGGACCAACTGGAGATCCTTCACACCATATATATGCAATTGGGATTAGATGCATTTTAATATTAAAGTTACACTAATTGAGCCATCAACCCTTTTTTCTGGGTGAACCTTTGGACCCTAGAGTTGAATAAATCAGTCGATTAAATTTATACTCAGGCTAAAATTAAACCTACGCATTTTGAATCCCAACATTCCCTAAGTTTCTATCCAAACTCCAATGGCATATTATTACTTTTGAAGTTTTAATTAAACATATTATCCAAACTCCAAATTCCAATATCTAACCCCAAAAAAAATTCTTTGTTTTATAGGTCATATGTAACAACTAAAAATAGGGTTTAAGAATATAAAATGTACTTAGTCCATATGCAACTCATATTAAGCCACAAATTCACTACATTGACGAATTGGAAAGTGAAAATGCAGTCACAAACCACAATAATCAATTGTGATACTGAAAAAGGTGTTATCATTGCATCATGATGGGCAAAGGTTGTCATATTTGAAGTTGATATGAGAAAGATGACAACAATGCTCCATGAAATGTGTAAGTTGATCACAAGACATTGGGAGGTGATACACAGATGTGACATAAGATAATGTAGCTTTGAGAAGCAATGGTGGTGTGAAGCATGTCTACAATACCGAATGCATTGATATAGTGAGAATGTAAGTGTTTTGTCTGCATTATTAGTGTCATGTCTGGGGCAAACAAATGACTGGCACTGCACCTATCGTAAACCATAAGGGAAACACCATCATTCATAACGGCAATCAAATCTATGCTACCGAGCATACAAACTAGCACTAGCCACAGGGAGTAGATTCCAGTTTTATGCTTGAAGGTAATGTTTGCAAATTTTTTATTTTGCAACTTAAAGTTATTATGAATCACAAAATTGAAATGAATGCCACGTAGAACTAATAATTCTCTATGGCTTTCCTCCACTACTTTCAATTTTGTCTTCTTTATGTCATAGTGACACCACAAAGAAAGTTGACACTGCTGCCTTTTCAGTGTTTTTACACCACTTTCTTCATGTCCTCAACTAATTCACAAAACAAATGAAGACTAACAGTAAAAGGATTTGAGAGAATGCTAGTCTTCAAATGTCTTTTCATTACTGTTCTGTTGAATCTCATAAACCTATACTCATGAGCAGTTTTAGCCAACTCCAAATTACCAGTTTTTTATTTACTCCTGTTCTTCAAAATACATTGTTATGCATTTGAACATGTCTACGTGTAGAATGCTTCCAAATATATCTTTAAAAAAATATTCCAATTAGAGATAGCATTTTCCATTTTATTTTTCTGCAATAAGGACAATAATAACTAAATTTCAATAAAATGTTAGTTAACCATAGAAGAAATACCTTATACCCCCAGTTTTGAATGGAAAGACGCTCAACATTGCCAAGAAATCTCATAGCCTTGCAGCAATATCCATAATTCACTGCTTTATGAACAAAACAAACATCAGCTTCAACCAGAGCTGAAGTAACTTCCAATACATACCTCCCCACCTCAAAGAAATAAAATCCAATTTTTGAAAGATTGGGGGCAGAAATCTCCAAAGAACCTTCATCACAGTGAAACTTCCAAAGCCCTAAAATCTTAAGGTTTAAGGAAGATATCCTAATATCCTTCATTCCATAACAGTGCATTATCACCAAATACTGAAGATTAGCACACCCGGTTATCAAATTCGAGATCATCTCATCGGCCAAATAGACCTGCTCAAGAAACAACGACTTCATTGCCTCGAATTGCGTGATCATCACCGTCGCGGGTAAAGTGAGATTGCAGCGGCTGAGGAGCAGAGAGTTGACGGAACTGTTTCTCAAGGACGCGAAAGGGAAGTCGTAAACCATGTCGTTTTGGGGGTTGTTGAACTGGCGAATACATTTGGAGGAGAAGGTGAGGTGGAGGCAGTTGAGATTGTGATCGACGGCGTAGCGAATGTATGAATCAATGTTGAATTTGAGAAGGAGAATTTCTGGGTCGGAAGGGAATTTGAGTTGGAGGGTTTTGAGGTTGGAATTGGAGCGGAGGATTAGGGTTCGGCTGATGAAATCGGAGAAGAATTGGAGGGAGGAATAGAAGGGGTAGAATTCGGAGAAGAGAGTGTGGTCAAAGGAGAGAGAAGGGAGGTGAGTCCATAGGTTTTGCCATTTCCGGGAGAGGACAGTTGTTTGGATAGCGTCTAAAGTTGGGAGGAATGAGAGGATGCTAAGTAGGAGTTTTACCGGTAGATCGTCGATAACGGTGGTGGAGGATGAGTCGTCCTCTGCCATTGTTGATTAAAGTTGCAAAGACGAGTCCGGCGTAATATTCAATTGTTAATTTTATTTTTACCCTTTTCCTTCATCGCTCACAATGTGTTTATGAGAATTAAAATAACATTATTTTAATTATAAAATTTATAATTAGCAGTAATATTTTTTTTACAAAATCAAAATTGTTCACTTAATTTTAATAAATAATAATAATCTTATAAGTATTTGTAAAATGAAAGAGAACCAGAGTCTCTCTTCTCTAATAAATAAAAATAAAAATAAGTGAATTTGATAATCATACACAAAACAGCATGCAGTTAAGTAAGATCCTTAACCAACATAAAATCTGACAAATCACAATCTTATCAACTCTCTCATTCACTACTACTCTTTCTGTTGGGACAAATTTTTATATCATACGATTCTTCATCCACACCCCAATAGTTGTAGGAGACTTTTTTTAATGATCAGGTCTCTTTCACCCAATGACCTTGTACATTATTAACATATATGTTAACAAAAATACCTGTTAGGACATTATAAATTAAACTACAACATGTGCACTAGTAACGGTATCTCTTCTTCTTTTTTCTTCTGAAGATAATTAAACCAGAAAGGAACATATACAACATTATCAGACATTATTATTGGTTATTATTGGTTAGTTATTTGTCGGTGAGCTGACACAGAATAGGGAATTTTTTTATCCAAAGGAATTCTGGTGCTTTCAAAAGCATACCTTATTTTGGCTGTAATGATGGACATATCAATGTTTCCTGGAGCCATTGTATCAGAACCTAACCAGATAAAACTGATGATGAATGCCGTCGTCCTTCTCACCAGTAATCCCCACAAGAACACAGTCCATCCTTGAAATGATGGAATCTATTTGCATCCCTTACAACTATCTCCCTGTTAACAAGCTTTGATATTAGCTTCGTTGCCGAATGACAGTTCACACATGCCCGCAGATTTTTAGTTATCCGAAGTGTAGTTCCATACGGAGTACTTATGAGCCCAAAAGCAATTGCCAGCCTCTCACTGTGGTTACAAAGACTTTCTTCCTTGTCTTCATAACTCAAGTCATGCAGAACAGATTCTGTATCCGGGATGAACCCAGCGGCTTTCAACCTCCTCTCCAATCTCTCAAGCTCCTTAAATAATTCCTTCGATCTTGGATGTGACTTATCAGCCATACGAAAGGCTTGAAGCTTGCCATTAATCTCGATCATACTATACCCCAGGTCTTTACTTAGCCCTCTCTCTTTCATCAGAACCCTGACCTTCGCTACACCGCTCCACAAGCGGACTGAAGCATAAAGATTTGAAAGCTGCACATAGTGCCCTGTATTAAATGGGTCCAATGAGAATAGCCTCTCTGCGGCATATTCTCCTAGTGTCACATGGCGGTAAATCTTGCATGCACCCAATAGAGCTCCCCATACAGTAATATGTGGTTCAATTGGCATTTTCATGATAAAATGATACGCCTGCTCCAAATATCCTGAGCGTCCAAGAAGATCGACCACACAAGCATAATGTTGATGGCGAGGCTCAATCCCATAGTGTCTCATAGTGTGAAAAAAATTCCATCCCTCTTCTACAAGACCCGAATGATTACATGCTGTAAGGATGCCAACGAAGGTGACATCATTAGGGCCCACCCCAGCTTGCTTCATTGCATAGAAAAGGTCAATAGCCTCACGACCCTGGCCATGTAACCCATAACCCACAATCAAAGCACTCCATACAACAACATCCTTGTTTAGTATTCGGTTAAAAACCCTGTGAGCCAGCTCTACACTTCCACATTTCGCATACATGTCAATCAGGGCTGTGTTGACAAACACATCATCTCTGTACTCACTGTTATTGATGTACTCATCCATCCATCTTGCTTGTCCCAATGATCCCACACGGGCACAAGCTAAAATTGTGGATCGTACTGTGATAGAATCTGGTCTAATATTTTTGGATATCATCTCCCGGAAAAGCTGTATGGCTTCTTCAGCACAACCATTTTTTGCATATCCCGAGATCATGGTGTTCCACAGAATCACATTTGATACCTCCATTTGATTGAACAATGATTTCGCAACAGTCACCTCCCCACATTTTGCATAGAGTGTCGTGAGGGCTATCCGCAAGTCGGGTTCAAATTCAAGACCCATTTTAATTATACAACCATGAATAGATTTTCCTTGCACCAAATCTTCTACGTCAGTGTAAGCCCTTAGAACACTCACAAGAGCTATCCAATCCAGTTCCTCACTCAATCTTCTCATTTGACTGAAAATTCTCAAGGCTTCCACAGGCTGACCATTCTGAGCATACCCAGAAATAATTGAAGTCCACGAAACAACCGTCCTATCATCTAACCCATCAAAGACAATCCGAGCAATCTCAATTCGACTACATTTTGCATACAAAGACACAAGCCCATTCTGCACAAACACATCCCATTCAAACCCGTGTCTAAATATCTGTCCATGAACAGCACGACCAATTTCAACTGCTGGTAAGTCGCCACAAGCTTTGAGCACGTGAGGAAGAGTGAAGCTATCCGGACGGACACCCAACTCCTGCATTCTGGTATACATTTCAATAGCTTCGCAGAACATTTTGTGCATAGAGTACCCACGAATAATGGCATTCCATAAAAACACATAAGGTTCAGGAAATTCATCAAACATATCACGGGCATAAAAAATTTCTCCAAGATTCGAACTCACGTTGAGAAGTTTGGTGATAATGAAACCATTGTGATGAAGTCCAGAGACAAGTAGGCGGGCATGAAATTGATTCAGAAGTGTTTTGTGGGTTAATTTATCAAGGAGAGAAGTGTAATAAGACTCGGGATTGAAGCTGTTGTAAAGATTGTTTTGGTCGAACAAGTAGTTATCCAGATGGAGAGGAAATGAAGCGTAAAAACGGAGAAATTTGAAGGTTGAATCGGGAAATTGAAACGGTGGGAGATGTAATTTTGGAGAAAAGAGAGAAAGGAGAGAGAGGGTTGGGTTTGTTTTGGGGAGAGAGAAAATTAGAGCCATGCAATTCCAGAGTGCCTACTGAAGGGCAACATGAATGCTATACCATCCCCCGGTGGGGGCTGCAATCTTGGTATGTTACATTAATAATTTATAAAATATTTATAAAATAGAATAAAATCAAACATAAGTAGAGAAGTACTACTACTCATATTTAATCACCAAAACCTCCTCCTATCCTATGTAGAATGATTCATCTCCTTGTTTTCTATTGGCGTTTTGTGGAATTTATAATATACCAGAAGTTTTGGTTTTCATACTATCATAGGATTATTTAAATCGATAAATTCGGCCAAGCCTAAAGCAGCCCAAAGAATCAGGAGCTGCTTCTGGACAGACCATCCAATAAGAAAAAGTATATCTAAGAAATTCGAGTGGTTTTGATAATTGTTTAAAGTGGGTTCACAAGATTGACTGGAAATCATGTTTACACTTAAAAGACCATGTTTGTTCCTAAAGATTATAATTTCCTGATTATAGTTCATGGGATGAGTTGGGATTATAATTCAACACTATTAATCTAGATTATAATTTCAATATTATTAAATTATTTTATAATTTCTAGATTAATAGTTACAATTCTAAATTTGAAAACAAATAAGACATTCAGATTAATATTTCTATTCCAAATACAATCATCACAAACAAACGTATACTTAATTTTTTAGTTATTAGTCCTAGCCAGTTTTTTTTTTTTAGTTTTATTAGTCTGTTTGGTGCGTTGAGGTAAGGTGAATCACTTCACTTTTGAATTTAAGCTTTTAACAAGAGTGCTAATTTTGATTAGAAAGTTCAAATAGTTTTTAGTTACACAATTGTAAAGGTACTTTTAAAATATAAAAAACAAAACTATACAAAGTGTGCATGCAATATATAACTTTAGAAATTGATATTTTCATAATATTTTTTGATATTTTCACATAAAAATATATCACTACTGTGAAAAATATCATTTTTTTTTTGTCAAAAAGTATAAATTTTGTAGATGAATTATAACTCTAGATGAATTACTTGATACAAAAAAAAAAGTATATTTAAACTTTCATACAAAAATATCAATATTTATAGATTTTTTTTGTAAAAAAAATTTAACTCTTTTTTCGATCGGAGGAGTAATTGATAACATTTATTATTACCATCTTTTATAAAAAAAAATAAAAAAAATGAAAGTACACAGTTGTGTAAATTTTCATATATCAACCATCGTAAATCTTAAATTTTAATGACGAACAACGTATATATATATTAATCGCTAAAAGGGTATCTAAAATATATTAGATAATGAGTTTTTAAAGATCCTGGATATATATATATATATATATATATATATATATATATATATATATATATATTTATAACGACAATTTTCTCTAACTATAAACGATGTTATGTATACATTATATAGTCGGTCCATCGACGTTGTCGCTATAGTTCAGACAGGTCCGTCAATTGGAGAACTCCAATAGGCTTAACGATTAGTTGATTTCTTATTATCTGGACTTGATGGAACTGGGCTATATTGATCTCTAATTGGACCTAAGAAGTCTAACAGCCTGTAATACTGAACTAAGTACTACCATGTATGTCATCGTTTTACCGCCAAAATTGCCGCCCTCCTCATCACTGTGTGGACCGTGATTAATAACTCTGCGCGAAGCACATCTGACTTTCGTATGGGGGGCTTGATTTTCTTCTTCTGATGTAAGTGTAAACCATTAAATTGTGTTTAAAATTTAATTTTCATTTTTCTCTGACTTAAAGTCGTAGTAATGTTTTACAATTCTTTTAACATCAGCCAATTCGGTGCCCTAATTCATATTTTAAAGACCTTCCTAAACAAATTTAATACTTTTAGAATATAGGGTTGAAAATTTATGGATTAAATGTGAGCTTATAGTGATAGAATTAAAAGTGTGTAGTTATGGGGAGGATAATGGTGACAATGTTCCTCATCCTCATTAAAGTTTGATTACTGTTCATCTATATATTAGGACTCCTCTTCTGGACGGGGTAGTGCGAGAGATTTTTTTGTTTTGAATGTTGTTATTATTGCTATGGGATCATAATTGCCAAAAAAAACTGAATCCAAATTCATCTCTCCCTCTGATGCAATGATATCCACTTTAGCCACTAAAGAGAAATTTGTAATGGCTCAATTATGGAACCTGGTTCCTCCCTTCGTCATAGGAAGAAGTGAAGAATCGTAAACGGATTCTTTAATTATGTTAATCTGCAAAATTTGTTTCTCGCTAAAAAAGAAATCAATTGGGTTCTCATCTTTCTGCAGAACAAGTGCTGTACAATAAAAATCCGGCTGTAGAGGTCTGTGTATTGTATCAGCAAGATAGTCTCGGGCTAAGTGTTGATTGTCCCTAGTGAAATGGTTTTAGGTCTGCTTGGGACATAAGTTCACTAAATTGAGCTGTTTATGTATTTTATTATGGCTTAATGTTGTTATTTTCATTTTATCTGTATTTTTGTAAGTTTAATTATGTCACAAGTGAAAAGAATAAACACATGAAAAGAATTGTGAGTCCAGTATTTCTTCTTTTTATTTTTTGTTTCAGGAGTAGTCCATTATTATATCTTTAGGATCTTTTTTTTTAAAGTGTAAATACAGTTTCCAAAATGCAAAGCCTACTATCATCCTGACAGTTTAAACCTTATCTGTATTATCCTTACAAATTTAGAACCATCTTTAATTTTCTCCTTTATTTTTAGACATTGATTTCATGATTTGTGACTAAAATCTAAACTTCAACAGTTGATTACTTTAATAGGTAGCACATCAAAGGGGAATACTGACTTTAAAATAATACGGTACCTCACATGTTTCATTACATACGTGCTATTGACAGTATCTTCAATTTTCAGCCAGCAGTAATACAAAGCATTGCCTAATTTGATGGATTGTGTTGGCAGTATCAGGACTAAAATCATCATAATTAAACTACTCAAGTAAGATGATCAAAAGAAAATCTATTGCTTTCTTTTGGATTCGACATTCCTCCAAACTCTGTGATTCTGGTTTCCACTACAACTCTAATGTAACTGATTCGAGTGCAGATATGCCAACACCTCAAAGATTCTGATAAACATTGTAATCTATTCCTCTGTTTATGAAGGTATTTATTTCAATTTTCAACTCTCTCTCTCTCTCCCCCTTTGCTTCTCTCTCCTAAATTTCACATACAATCTAAAATATCTAATATTCACAGACACCTTTAAGTTCAAAAATTTCCCCTAATAGTACTCAAAGTCAAAGTAGCCTCAAGCATACTAGGAATTTTTTTTATAGAAGCTTTATCTGTTTATAAATCTTGATTGAAACTTTTTCTTTATCCCATCAAGCTCATGTTTTATAATTTTTTTTTGTTTTTTATTTTGAAAACGTGGCAGGAGCCTTATGGTCCACATATCGTGGAGAGCTTTTTCTTGAAAGAAGATGAAAGGTAAAATAGGTAAACTATATTTTTTCCACAAGGTTAAAGCAGTATCTTTAAGAAGACAACACTTGTGGTTTCTTCACGTCACCCTCACTGTTAGTAGAAACTGGCGGACATGGTAGTTTCTAACTTTGCTACTATCCCACATAAATGAGTAAATTTGTTGTTTTCCTTCTCATTTGATATCCTTGACATTAGTTCTATTTCGCATGATAATGTCCACTGGGGCAAGCTGATAAGCTACTTCCTTAAAGAAAGTGGAAGAGAACTTGCTAAAAGATCCTCTCAAAGCATATTCATCGGACTGCAAAAGTCACATTTCCTGAAAATCCACTCTATGTATAGCTGTTATAATGCTGAGATTTTTTTTCTTCCATATTAATGAGTCTTTATGCTCTCCATTGGAGAAGTGGTTCTATATCCCCCACTATGTCCCCTTTCTTCAACTCATCTCAGCTGAGTAATTTCAGTATAGTGATCATTAATCTTGTGTGGATGTTGATACCTCACTTGTATTTTTGTTTTTCTACAAAAGTCTTTGAATGCTGGGACATGAAAAGCATAGATATGTAGCCTTCTAGTCATAGAAAGTAGGTTGGTTGTGGTCCATTTTGTTGTGTTTATACTTTTTCTCTCTTCCCCAGATCTTTTCTTATCTCACGTAAAAGGTTGAATATATTTTGACTCTGTTGTATGTAAAAGAATACGCAAGAAAGACCACAACTAATTGGTGCCAAGATTAAAAATCTGTTGAAGAGCATAACATAATGTAGGTCTAGATGTGAGAAAACCCTTATACCATTTTGTGCTCAATAACCCCTATGTTCTGTTTTACTCTGCTTCAGTTGGATGATCAATCAGATAGGATTAAGAACTATGATACCAGTTTATACTCTAGAAAATAGGTAAGGGCTAGATGTTTGTTGTTGAATATTTGGCTCCTCTTTCTTCTTTGGTCAAAGTCTCTGCCCATTCTTTTTTCCACAGTCCAGCCCATTGATTTCCGCCTTCTCTTTTCTTTGCCTACAATCAGATTTTTGGGCTATAAATAGGCAGCAAATGAGAAGGGAATGACACACCAAAATTGATAGAACATCTCTTAGAGCGAAAAGAGAGCAAAGCTCTAGTTTGAGTGTCAAAGAGAGTGGAGAGTTTGAGAGAAAGCTCAATTGAGCAAATAGTGAGTTAGAGAAGTGTATTTCTCAGTTGAGAGTTTGCAATCTCCATATTATTTTTATAGTGAATTTCTGAGATCCTCCCCGTGGTTTTTTTCAGTTGGGTTTTCACGTAAATTTCTGGTGTTATTATATTATATCTAATACAGTAGTGTGTTTGTATTTACCTTAATGTATTTGTGTGAGCCTAATTTCTCAACAATTGGTATCAAAGCTCTTGGTTCACGCAAACGATCAGTTTAAAGAGAAATTAGGCAGGTCACAAATACGAAGATGGCAAGCACAAGTGCGAGGTATGAAGTTAAACCATTTGTGATGTAAATCAAATTTCATGTTATTGAGTGTCACAATCAAAGATGTATTGCTCAACAAGGTTTGACAAAGGCACTGTAAGGGAAAAATCAAATGACTATAGCGGATGAAAAATGGACGGAACTTGAAGCAAAGGCCGTGGCAACAATCAAATTGAGTTTGGCGTCACAGATCAAATATCAGGTTTTGACAGAAACCTCTTCGAAGGACTTGTATGAGAAACTTGAGAAAGTTTACAAGTCCAAGTCTATCAAATCGGTTATATTTGAAGAAAGAATTGTACCGGGTTCGGATGGAAGAAGGATCAGATTTGGCCAATCATATTAATGAGTTTAATAGATTGGTGACCCAATTAACCAGTATTGATGTGAAGTTGGACGAAGAAGATAAAGCCTTGTTGCTTCTTGTCTCTCTACCGGGTAGATTCATACTCAACTCTCTAGACTACACTCCTTGTAGGGAAGGAAAAGCTTGCAGTTGACGATGTGATGTCAGCAGTCCTGGACCAGGATAAGTTCAGGGGCACTACTTCCAGAGATCAAGGAGACAGTCTTCTTGCTTTTTCAGATGGGCGTGGCAAGGGTCCTAATCGAAAGAAGTATTCCAGCAAGGAACGAGAAAGGTCTCAGTCGAGACCATGCAAGAATGATAAATCTCAGGTTGAGTGTTATCATTGCCACGGGAAGGGCCACTACAAAAATCAGTGTCCATTGTTGAAGAAGGATAACAGAAAAAAGGAAAGCAGATTAAAAATTCTGTTAATGTTGCTGAGCAAGCAGATGTGTGCAGCAATGGAGAACTGTACACAATAACAGAAAATGAAGCTTCACAAGGTGATCTCTTATTTGTTAGAGACAGTGGCAGCCTTACAGATTGGTACATGGATTCCAGTTGTTCTTTTCATATGTCCCTCACAGGGATTGGTTTGATACTTTTACATCCTGCAATGGTGGTACAATTTTATTAGGTAACAATGCAGTATGCAAAGTTACTCGGATAGGCACCATCAAAATTAAAATTTTTGACGGGGTTGTCAGAACATTGGGTGATGTAAGGTATATTCCAGAATTGAAGAAGAGCTTGCTATCGGTTGGAGTACTCGGCTCTATAGGTTGCAATATCTCAGTCAGAGATGGTGTCATAAAAATTACCAAGGGTTCGATGGTAATTACGAAGGGCCAGAAGAAGGGCACCCTCTACAAGTTGATAGTGGACACAGTTGTTGGTGGAGCAACAATTTCTGTGCAGGATAATTCTAACAGTGATAACACAAAATTATGGCACATGCGACTTGGTCATTTGAGTGAAGGTGGAATGAAAGAACTTCACAAAAGGCTGTTGCTGAAAGGTGTCAAAACGTGCAGTTTGGAATTTTGCAAGTTTTACGTGTACGGCAAACAACGGAGGGTCAACTTCAAGGCAGGAGTACATACCAGTAAGAATGTACTTGATTATGTACATTTGGATGTGTGGGGCCCGATCAAGCATACGTCAATGGGAGGATCCCATTATTTTGTTAGCTTTATAGATGACTACTCCAGAAAGGTGGGTGTATTTTATGAAGCAGAAATCTGAGGTTTTTAGAATCTTCAAGCAGTGGAAAGCTAAAGTAGAAAACCAGACCGGAAATAAGTTGAAGTATTTCAGATCAGATAATGACACATAATACAAGGACAGGTCATTCTTACAGTTCTGCCAAAATGAAGGTATCACCAGACACTTCTCAATCAAAAGAACTCCAGAGCAAAATGGGGTTGCCGAGAGGATGAACATAACTCTATTAGAACGTGCCAGATGTATGAGGTTGAATGCAGGATTGTCCAAGAGTTTCTGGGCTGAGACAATCAACACAGCCAGTTATCTGATAAATCGATCTCCTTCAGCTGGAATTGATTACAAAATCTCCGAGGATGTATGGAGTGGGAAACTAGTTGATTTTTCTGTGATGAAATTCTTTGGTTGTCCAGATTATGTTCATCTTCCAGTCGAAGAGCGACAGTCCAAACTTGATCCAAGGTCAAAAGAGTGTATTTTCCTTGGATATGAAGATGGAGTCAAGGGATACAAGTTATGGGATCCAGTATCCAAGAAGAAGGTTGTCAACAGAGATGTGGTGTTCAATGAGAAACACATGTTGAACAAGTCCGAGAATGAAGAATCTGCAGCAGGAGAATTACAGAAACACCCAGTTGAGGTGGAGCTTCCTGAAGAGATTGAAGATGATCATCCTTCAGATCCCCAAGAGAGGTCCTATAATCTTGTTAGAGATCGGGAAAGGCGTGTCAGCAAACCAGTGCAGAGATATGAGTTTGAAGACATGGTTGCCTTTGCCTTGATTGCTGGTAGTGGAGATCCAACTAGCTATCAGGATGTTATTCCGTCCGAGGATAATGATAAATGGGCGATAGCGATGGCAGAAGAGATGGAGTCTTTACAGAAGAACCAAACTTGGGAGTTAGTTCAACTTCCAAAAGGATCGAAGGCTATAGGATGCAAGTGGGTGTTCAAGAAAAAGGAAGTTCAGTCTGATAAAGAAGGTGAAAGATTCAAAGTCAGGTTAGTGGCAAAGTGATTCTCTCAGAAAAAGGGAATCGACTACAATGAAATCTGCTCACTAGTTGTGAAACACACGTCGATTCGGTTGATCTTATCTATTGTAGCATCACAAGATATGGAGTTAGAACAGCTTGATGTGAAAACAACTTTTCTCCATGGTGATTTAGAAGAAAAGATCTACATGAAGCAGCCTGAGGGGTTTATTGAACCAGGAAAAGAGGGTTTAGTTTGCGGTTTGAGGAAGTCTCTATGTTTTTGAGCAAGTCCCAAAATAATTGGGTACATGAAGTTTGACAACTTCATGGTGGCTCATGGTTACTCTCTTCGAGTATGATCCATGTATGTATTTCGATCCTCGATGATGGCTCTCTAGTATTGTTGACGTTATATGTCGATGATATGTCGATAAAGAACAAAGAGGAAGTTAGATATTCTTCCGGTGAAGAATTTGCTAAGTAAGGAATTTGACACGAAAGGATCTTGGGTCACCAAGAAGATCCTAGGTATGGAAATTCACAGGATTGTCGAAAGCGAAAAAAGTTGTGGCTAACTCCGTAAAAAGATATGTGCGTAAAAGTCTTGGAGAGGTTTAACATGAACAATGCTAAACCAGTTAGCATTCCGTTGGCAGCATATTTCAGGTTGTCTTCATAATTGAGCCCACAAACAGAGGATGAGGTGGAGTATATGTCCAAAGTAATCGTATGAAATGCGGTGGGTCATTTTAATGTACGCCGTGGTACGTCTGGTCGGTCGATATCTCACACGCAATGCGATTGTGGTTAAGCAGTATATGGCAAATCCAGAAAAGAGCATCGAATGTTTGTGAAATGAATTTTTCGTTATCTCAGTCTGACCAATTACTTACTTACCGCCTTATGTTTGATCGTGATACCGCAATAAGTGAGGTTACATGGTCTGTTGATTCGGATTATGATGGAGACCTAGATGCAAGGAGATCTATGACAGGGTTTGTATGTTGGAGGTCAGTGTTGCAGTCTACGGTAGCATTATCAACAACAGAGGCTGAGTATATGGCGTTGACAGAGGCAAGCAAGGAGGCTTTGTGGCTTAAGGGACTAGTTGAAGAACTAGGTTTCAAGCAGGACAATATCCAGATTCAGTGTAATAGTCAAAGTGCTATTCATTTAGCAAAGAACCAGGTGTTTCATGCTAGGACCAAACATATCGATGTCCGGTATCACAAGATTCGTGAGTGGCTGAACAATGGTGACATTGCAGTTCGCAAAGTTCACACAAAGGAGAATGCCACAGATATGCTCACAAAGTCGGTTACAGCAGAAAAGTTCAAGCATTGCTTGGACTTAATTCATTTCGTCGAATACTGAGATCGTGGTGGAGTATCCAGGGAGAGGGATACATTCACAGACACAAAGAAGTTCATAGTAGTTGAAAAATATGAGCCAAGGTGGAGATTATTGAATATTTGGTTCCTCTTTCTTCTTTGGTCAAAGTCTCCGCCCATTCTTTTTTTCACAGTCCAGCCCATTGATTTCTTCCTTCTCTTTTCTTTGCCTACAATCAGATTTTTGGGCTATAAATAGGCAGCAAATGAGAAGGGAATGACACCAAAATTGATAGAACATCTCTTAGAGAGAAAAGAGAGCAAAGCTCTAGTTTGAGTGTCAAAGAGAGTGGAAAGTTAGAGAGAAAGCTCAGTTGAGCAAATAGTGAGTTAGAGAAGTGTATTTTTCAATTGAGAGTTTGTAATTTCCATATTATTTTCATAGTGAATTTTTGAGATCTCTCCCCGTGATTTTTCCCAATTTTGTTTCCACGTAAATTTCTGGTATTATTATTTTATATCTCATTGAGTAGTGTGCTTGTATTTATTTTAGTGTATTTGTGTGAGCCTAATTTCTCAAGAATTGGGCGCTTGTGATATAAGTGGTTTAGACATTCTATTGTTGTTTTTCCTTGCCAAAATTACTCTGTATTTTAGAACTTGTATATTGGGGGGTCCCCTGAAGTATCACTTGATTTTTGAATTGACCTCTTTATAACTTTTCTGCTGTACATCATTTGATATGGTCCATGTGCATCCCTTGAAGAAGATAGCCATCTCCTCCTAGTCACCCTCCTAGAGTCTCCTATGCTTTCAGCTATTGCTGTTAATAAGCAAATTTAAATGCTTTTGGTTATCCCATTGCGAATGGATGAGACCAAAGGGAACTCCATAAACCATTAAATTTTAGGGTCCACCATGATGGGCAGCTCCATCAACCTAATTATGCTCGTCAATAATTCTATGTAATTAGTACCACTGCACTGCTTTCACTTGCTTATATAGGTTTAGCAACAAAGTGGTTATGATTTAATGCCATAAAGTAAAACCCAACCCCCCCCCTCCCTCCCTCCCTCCCTCCCTCCCCAGAAAATAAGAAATCGAGTTAATTATATAAATTAAGAATCTATATTAGAATATGCTTAAGATAGCATAATTGCACATCAATGTTGTGTATGACTGTCAAGCACTACTAATATGTATAATTAGGTAGCATTTGATTTATAAGTGGTCCAGTTGATGGAGTAGTTGAATATTTTCTGGCTATTCAATTGACTTGTAATACTTTATACGACAATACCCATTAACTGCTTGATTTATTTAAGAATATATGCTGTAATATTGGTTCTATGCCACTAACCATTTAATACGTTAATTAGTACACTAGCCGTCATATATAATTATATACTGATTCTGGGAATAACATCTAGTAATATAGGTACTTTATTATTGAAATAGCTTAATACTACAAACCAATTGGATAAAAAAGTGGCATTGTGTGTTTTTATGTGAAGATGCTTTTTTAAGATTAGGGTCTTTCTTATATGATAGTAGTATTATCTGGTATATGTTTCTAGGGATTCTCTATTATCTCATTAACTAGTTTCTCTTATTACTCAATGTGTGCGATTCTTGTTACTTTTTACTAAGTATTGTTTTTGCTACTGCATGTTTTCTTTTTGCCGATTGATTGCAACAATCCAACTTTGTTCGATTATTAGTGTTTGTTGCCTTTTTAGTAATAACGTTTGGAGGTTCAAATGTAGCACACTACTTTTGGGTGCATTGCTTCGAGACCAAACATAAAATTTACTAGTTAAATAATAAGCTATGTTTGAAATAAATTAGTGGTAGATAAATAAGATTTTCAAATGCATTTAGTGTGTGTAGAACTTTTAAAACGCTCCAAACATACTAAACGCTCGCGGAAGATGTCGCTCTTGCAGGAGTTCGTTTGAAAAGAAGAAACTAGACGACAGTGGCCTGCCTTTATTAACGTGTGTTATAAAACTTAAAGCCTACTCGTTATAAAACTTAAAGCCTACTCTTTTTATAGGAGTGGTTAGCAAAAAATTTATTTTTAGATAAGTTGATTAATTGATTAATAGAGTTTTAACAAACAAATGAAATTTTATGTGTCAGTATTTTATTAACTAACTTATCAACAAATAACAAATAAATTTCATGTTAACCGAAATCTCCTTTTACCCATTCATTGTCCGATGGTTCATCTACTCAAATATGCATGCATCCTGCCTTGTCCATAGTCTCCACTCGGTGACTTTTCATCTATTCCATAGTAGTAATTTTATTTGTTTTATATCCACCTACCCAACATTTAGCCATTAGAGACTTTTAAGAGTTTATGCAAATTGTCAATTGATTCGTCCCATTAACCAGGACGAAGGACTGACCCACAAGCTACAGCAAGTGAACATCTTTATTCCGGTATTCTTATCATAAGACTTCTTGGTCCCACCAAAACTTTTAACTATTATTTTATGCTTTGTCACGGTGGGCCCAGTAAATAATCATTTTCCTTCTTCTTCTGGTCCCCCCAGTGAGTGAGCTAGCCCGTGAGTAGAATTTAACAAATACTAGGATGTATGGAATAGTAATTCTATCACAAGTTCCACATGCTGTTTTAAGAGGATAATTTATGCAAAGATGGTCAAATGAAAGAAATTTAAAGTAATCATAATAGTCTTAACGTAAGCCATATTTTTACAAGGTGAGAGAAAGTACGTGAACAAAAGTAGAACATGCTGTAAACACGTCTCTATAGATTTCAATATTTTAAAATTTTTACATTGCGATTGAACCCCTTTTTAGGACCCACATAATAAAGAGCATCGATAACTAGTGGTGGTGGTGCAGGCATTCCACCGGAGTGACCGGGAACCTCGCGGAGTCTGTGCAGTAGTCATAGATCATATGTTTGGCACGTACCCACAAGAGTTGGTGGCTTTGATGCAGGCTTAGTTCAGACAATCTAGGTTCGTCCCACCAGAACCGCTTCTCCGCACTACTGCTGCACCGCCTTGAATTGTCGACTGCAGCCACCGTGGCCGGGCACTCGCACCCGTCGATTTCAAAACCTCGGTAAGAAGCAATGAATGGTGCATGGGTCCAATCTGTCTTGACTCGACCACCCTGAGTGGCCCAGTCATCTGCATTCCATATTGAGCTATATACACCCATGGCTTGGTCCTTCGGGAATGGCACCCCCTTGTGTTCCAAGTTTGAGTGAACTCGTATGGGTGTATCATCCACCAAAAAACTGGAAAATGAAATGCACATGGAAAAATAATATTCGTGTAAATGTTTTAATTGATAAAATAATCGACAATTGTGATTGAACGAAAACAAGGTCCAAACTTTACCCATTGCTTTTCAGGCAATGATAACCCAACTTTTGGAGCCACGACCATACATAGAATTTGAAAAGGAAAATTGTATATATATAGAGAAAGACTCAGAGGAGAGAACTTACACAACTTGGCGTTGGTTCCAGAGGAGGGAATAGTAATGAAAGTCTTTGGTCGGGTCGAACCAGAGGTTCAACCTTTGTTCTCTGTTACCCACACCATTGACATAAACATTGGTCTGGACCAGGTAGGGTTCCCCGGTGGTGTTCCCAAGAAACTCAAAATCGAATTCGTGGTGTCTTGGACCGTCCGATGACATCTGCCCACCATAAATAGGTTATAAATTAAAAATCACTATCAGTCAATAAGCATGATCATAGGGTAAAAGACATTTTCACGGTCAAGGTCATGTATTCACCGGATAAGTAAAAAGGTCCTTGATTGTATTATTGTTTTGCCGCAAAAAACTCGAATCACGTCCAACTTTAAATTATGTGCAACATACATACCGGGACGCTCAACATAGCTGCACTCACCTACCCCTCAAGTATGTATGGATGGATTCTAGCACAATGAAATATAGAAAATGCGAATGAAATATACTCCGTTGGGGATGAACTTACATAGAAAGCCGTGACTGTTCCGGCAGAGTCGCCCTCAACAAGCTTGATCTGGACAGTGACTTTCCCAAACATGTATTTACTTTTTGATGAAAACCCGGCACCTGAAATTCAACATATCATATTAATTAATTACTACTAGAGCAATCAATCGTACCAAAACAAATAAATCAATTACTACCATATTATTATCACTGATATACAGAAGACAGACGATCAATGCGAAACAATTGAAACCAAGAAAATAATGATGCAATTGATTAATATACCAGAATAGTTATCGAGCTTCATCTTAAGCGTGTCCCCTTCATAGACGAAATGATCCAACGCCCAACCCGGCTGAAATAGCTCATCGAATTTGGATGATGAGCTAACTGAACCCACCCACACCAGAGCAGCCCAAAATATCACCCCCAACGACAATGAAACAGAACCACCAGCCATAAATGAGGGAGGGAGGGAGGGAGAGAGAGAGAACAAAAAAGTGAAGCTTCTACTCTGCTAGTGCTCTGTAGTCTGTAGTAGAGAGGAATACAAGTAAAACGTGGTTTTTATAGGGAAAATCAATCCACTCTTTAATTAATTAATAAGCCCATGCCGGAAACACATGCCATGTCAGTTTCCACGTCACTGAGTTCATAACACGTCAGACTCGAGTCGCGAGATCATGAGCAATTTAAAGAGCAATTAAAATTGGACATTTTAATTTTTTTTATTTGTAATTTTTAAAAAATATATAGTATTTATTCTAACAAATTTTTTTATAAAATATAGACTATACATTTATTTAGAGTCACAATTTATTTTTTTTTAAATATTTATTTTTTTTGTCCCAATTTCCGGTCTGACAACACTTATTCCGATTTAAATATCATAGCCGTTGCGTATATGGTTTTGCTAGCTGGCTCAGAGCTGGTCCCGTACCGGCACAAACAGACGGTACGATTAGTCGCTTTTGGTAAAGCGTGAGTACTTGTACGAACTAATACGATTCCGTCACGTGGCACGTCACAGCTGGTGGTTCACTGTACAGTTGTCACTGGCAGTAGCGGCTGATCAGCACGGCTTTTGCGCGTAGAAAATATAACTACTCGCCCTATCTGACTGACAGGCTGAAGACTAAATAATGTAGAGTTAAATTATTGAGGGTAGGGTGCGAGTAGAAAGAAAGCACAACTGAGATTGATTTATTTTTGGTTTTTGAAGCAATGAAGATTAGGAAGATGCGCACTGAAGTTTGTGTGCACACGCTCACAGTTTGTGTGCGCGCGCGTGAGCGTGTGGCATCTTCATTTTTGTTTTGTTCCTTTAATACTCAAACTAGATCGATCATAATTTGTCAGTGTCGGAATTGTGCCTGCCGTATAGTAGTAGTAATCGGAATTACTAAATTAATAGGCGAGGGGAGTGCTTGAGTTGAGTTGAGTTGAGTTGAGTGGAGTGGAGTGGAGTTGAGGTGAGTTGAGTTTCTTAGATTCAGTGGTAGACCTTACACACAGAGAGAGAGAGAGACAGTCCTTTAGGCCATAATATCCTCGTCCATGATACTACTTGTGAGACCCCAGATTTTATCAATAATGATTTAAATTTTGTTGAAATAAATTTTTAATATTATAGTAATGAATTTAAGATAATATTATAGTTGTGGGTAGATTTATAAATTTTCGAAAGATGCAGTGGTTAATATTCGATTGGTTTAAATATTCTTGGTTTAGCGGGGATATTCGCATAACTACCAATCATTGGTGAATTCATAATAATGTAATTATTATTTGATTGAGAAAACGACAAAAATATTTTATCGAAATAACTACGGAAGTTTTCTGGTTGATCTTCATTGAACTACTTCGGTAGTAAAAAGTATAAAGATGTACGTGTGGTTGCGTAAAGTAGACACCGGTATTGATTATTAATCACGCCATGTGGTAAGAAGTCACTCATTTGATTCCATTATCACGATTAATAATATGAATTATTATAATGATAATGACGTTTTGTTTTATTCAGATTATTAACGTAATAAAAAGCGAAACATCTTTTATATAAAATGTATCTTTTTATTAAAGTTTATTCTATAAATAGAATATATTATATTTTATTATCGTATAAATGCGTAGTGTTTTTTGCGTAGTGTTGCGTAGTGTTTTTTCAGATAGAAAATGTTTTTATATAAATAGAATATATTATATTTTATTTAAAAGATTTTCTTTTAAATATGGATCGTCAGATTAAAAGAAATCAATCCTGAATGCTTAAATGGATTAATTACTACGATTCTATTTTTCTATAAATAAAGTTCTCATTCCTTCATTATTTTCTTACGAATTCACCAAACTCTGTAGAGAGAAATTATAGAGTGTTTATATAGAGAAAATCTATAGAGAGAGAAGAAAGATTCTCGCTACTTCACTTCGCCAATATTCATTCTTCTAAGGTAGGAATATTATTTGTTGTACTGCAGTAGTGTTATTATTCTTCTTATTCACGAAGAGAACTTCATTATTCCATTCATTATTATTCTCGCTGGAATAACTCAGTAAAAATGGCAGACCATCTATATACATAACCTCGTCTACGCCAGACATACTCTACACTTTGGTGAAATCCTTATATTATTCCATTCTTATTTATTCTCGTTGGAATAACTCAGATATCTGCTTAATCCCTATACTTGGTGATCTTCTTCTCATTATTCCATTCTTTATTATTCTGTTGGAATATCCTCGCATGCGTGTGTTTTTACACCGGATTCTGCCCATTGCTTATTATTCCGCATTTATTATTCTCCGCTTGAATATCCTCGCATGCGTGTGTTTTTACACCTGACCGGTTCCATTGTTTATTATTCAAAGATTTATTATTCTGTTGGATCATCCTGTTAATGTGAATTTCACCGACCCGGTTCTGTTATTATTATTCTCATTGGAATAACCTCGTCTACATCCAAGACTCGCATTTATTACGATTTCTTTTGTTATTCCATTCTTTATTATACCCAAATTGGTTAAAACTTTTGATTTCTATACTCCATGAAATTAGTGGAATATCCTCGATATTTATGGCTTCATCCAAAGATCTTTTCAAATGGAAATATTCTTCCGATCATTCTTGAATTTTACTTTAAAATAAAGATCTTGTTGACAATTTGGACGTTAATAATTCCTAGATAAATTAATTTTGAACTTGTTTTATTGAATTATTATGTCATCATTATCATCCTCACGTTATATTATGTTATCTTTTGCTTTACGCATGATGTAGATGAACTTTAGTATGATTATGACTGAGATCATCTTCGGTATAATCAATGGCATTGTTATAAATGATGTGATAAAAGTCGCCGCATGGCAGTAATGCAGGTGATGGATAGTTTTTGGTATGATTATGACCGCAGTAATTCTTGATAGTCATTGACCATTGATAATTTGATGAAAATCCTCGACCGTGCCAGACAAGGGATGATTAGATGTGGTGGTTTATTTATTAAAATTCGAGTCTCAAATGATAAAAAATTGATGAAAACCTTTTAAAACCTAAAAAGATGAGAGACTTTTATTTTCTACTGACTTTTTTAATGGATTAGATATTCATTGCAGCTAAAACCCATTGTCTATCAGATTTTATCGGTTAACAACACATTGAAGGCTAATGATAATTTATTCTGCATTATCTTACCATAATATTTCTTCTTTAGCCATTGAGTTAACTTTTTTTCTTTCACCGCTTCTCTTCTTGAAATGAAACACATATTTGAGACGAGTCGGGGAACGAAGTAATGGTCCGGAGGATAAATAATAAGTAGTCCTCACTATTCAGCGAAATAGTGTGATAATAGTTGTAATGAGGACTCCTTTTGAGTTTGATAATATCTAGTAGACAATATTTGTATTCAAACTCACGCTTTATGTCGTATTGCATACAGCACGCTTATATTAGTAAGTTGATTTGAATTTATGTACCATGTAAGTGGCGACCCAAGATGGGTGACGATACCTAATTTTGGGGCGTCGCGGTTGAGATCGAGCTTGGGATACGATCCCCTGCTAAGATGTGAGAATAATCTTTAGGAGGGGAGAGAGGGAATACCTTTTGCTTTAGTATGACCTACCTAAGTTTATTTGGTATTTGATTGGTCGATCGAGTATAGTGATAATATGTTTCATGTCAATTAACCCTTATTTTGTGGCGGTGTTTGAAAATCGCATCCGAGAATGTTGAGAATAGCAATGGAGCACAGAGACCGCTGATTCTCCACGATCAATAATCGACAATGTGCAATGGATGAAGATAATCCTCCTGTAAACAACAACACCGATCAATCGATTTAACGACGGCAGACGCGTTAAAAGGTTTTAAATTCATGCAACATCGGTAGCGACTCTCATCCAAAACGTAGGTGGAAACACGGAAAACTCTCGGGCACCGCTAAACAATTCAAGGAGCTGGGACCACCGGAGTTTAAGGAGAGCCAAAACCACTTCCTACGAAGCATGGATAAAGCAGATTACAAAGATATTTGATGTCTTGGGATGCTCCGAGGAGGAAAAGGTTCCTTTCACGCTTTTATGTTCTTGTGGAGAGAGCGATTCTTTGGTGGGAATCGGTGGGAATTCCAGAAACGTCTTCAACTCACTTGTCTCAAGATATCTTGGGAGAAGTTCCAGAGTCGTTCAACGACAAATACTTTCCCGAAAGTATTCGCCATATGAAGGAGGTGGAGTTTATCAAGTTAGAACAAAACAATACGACCGTGTCGCGCAATACGAGGCAAAATTTGCGAGTTATCACGGTTCGTCCCCACTGTGGATAATGAAGAGAGAATGGCGCGAATGTTTTAAGAGGTTTGAAGCCGTAGATACGTCAACATCTTATTTATCATAAATTGTGTTTTATTCAAATGTTGTAAATAGGGCTCGCTTAGTGGAGCGCGATAACGAGTCAACGCAACTAAAAAGAGAGCGGCCGCAAAATTATAATACCAAATGGTAGTAATCATCGGCGGTGACAACAAGCGTGGAGGAATCAACAAAATATATATGGTAACCACTTGGGGTAATCGGGGCCAAAATAATAAGAATGGACATTTCAAGAAAAGAGATTCAACAATGATGGAAAGACGTCAAAGACATCAAAGACTTTGTTGTTAAGGAAGGAGAAGGACCACCTATTATATGCTTCAAATGCGGAGGAGAGGACACATCGGTCCGAATCGCTACGCCGTCATCCAAAGCATGTTATAATTGTGGAAGAGAAGGTCACTTAGCTCGATTTTGTCGTTTCAAGATAAATTCAACTAGGATGGAGGCACCAAAGGTCATTCCCAGCACAAACCAAAGCCAGTGGTTTAAGAGAGCGTTTTTTTTTTCTCGTGACGAGGAACCCGAATAAAATTATCACGGTAAGTTAATCATAAGCTCTTGCGAAGTCTATACCGTGTTAGATACCGCTTCTACCCACTCTTTTATTTCACCTAGTTGTGTTCAACGTTTGAATTTGACTCAAGAAGTTAAACTTTGACTTATTGGTTGAAACTTCGTTAGTAGGAGCCTTCGTTATCACTTACTATTTTTAAATCTTGTTTAATTCAAATAAACATTTTCACGCTACTTCGTCGATCTTATCTTTTGAAAATATTTACCTTTGATGTGATTTTCGAACCAATTGGTTAGCTACTCATCATGCTTTTAGTAAGGTTGTTAGGTTTTATATTTATAACAACCTGTTACCTAATTCAAAGTAACCAAACCCTAAAGTTAATCATCATGTCATATCAAGCCATAAGTAAAGAGCCCCGAACCTTTCGTTGTTGACTTCCTTGTGTGGAATGCAAAGCCGACTTTCAGAAAGCAACATCGTGAATGAAGATGGCAAGTTTATAGGTATCATTGTGAGGTGCTATATCTAGGTTAAGGGATAGAAGTCACAGGTTGGTATCAATGTGATGTACTATCCAAGTCTTGGATGAGAGTCACATTTTTGAATGATATTTCTATTATTAATAAATTTCTGGCGTATTCTTGAAGACTTCTTAGCCTACTTAGAGCGTGAAATCGAATTTTGTATTAACCCCAGTACAAAAATCCATTTCTTAAACCCTCAAATATTTCTTCAACTAAAAGGATCTGTTTACGTGGATTATGATGAAAGTCATAATAAAAGCATTGGACTAATGAAAATCATGGGTATACGTGGTGATTAGTAAGTGTTATAATGAGTTATGTTGGTTAGTATGTGAAAACATGAAAGTTTCTTAGAAATCACAAAGAGTTGAAAATCGATTTTGGTGAAAAACGTAACATGAAATTCAATTGACCATATCTCCTATTATATTTTGAATTTTTGAATGTGGTCAAGTCCTAGAGTTAGATCTATGAGTTACCTAACTAATCCAAGTGGAATTACTGGAAAAGGTGTTGTAGATTTTTGTGTGGACTGATTTTAGCAAAGGAGTGCAAAGTCAAAAAACCAAAAAAAATGCTCTGCCATGATTTTAGAGGGGTCTGTTTCGCTACTTAAATTATGAGAAAAATTCTGGCCTTTTGGGACATGAAAGTATATGGTATAAAGTACCTCCTATCCAAAAATGAGCTCATTCTCGACTTAAAATGAGCAAGTTATGACTATTTCAATATTTAGATTTTTCCGAATTTAAAAACGCTATAACCGGAAAGTTCTATAACTCAGATGACCATGAAATTTAAACCGGAGGCTCACGTTAACATGTGTAAGGTCCTCGCCAAGATTTGGGAATTTTTGGAGTTAAACTTGAGGTAGCTAATTTCTTAAGGAATTAATTAGAAATTGATTTTGAAAAATAGTAAATGAATTTTAAAAATTCCGAGAAAAATATATTTTCATTATGGGACTATATTATGCTAAATCCCGTAAAAGAAATATTTTTGGGACCGATTTGGTATTTTTTATGAAAATAGTTTAGTTACAAACATATGAGTTAAATATGTTATGTGAAGTAATAAAGTTGAAAATAGGATTTTATGGCTGTAGGATCCTATATAGTAGTATATGCATATTTTTTGATGAGGGATTTGATAATTGGTGATGATATCTTATGAGTATGACATTTTGAATGATTAAATGCATTATATGGTAAAGCGTAAACAATTGAGATAAATTGTTTATAAATTTAAAGAAGTGATTAAAATATTGTTGTAATATTAATGATATTAGATTATGAGATTATTAAGTGATTGATAACATGGGGATATTCTTGAATCTGGATAAATTATATTATAAATGTTTAATATTTATCTTTTATCTCATTCGATTGATTCTTTATATCATTATCCTCATGTTTATATTATGTTGAAAGTCATCTACGTGGCAGAGAGGTCGTAGATGGACTTGGAATGATTATGACCAAGGATTATTCTAGTATAATCATGGTAGTAATTGAAAACACTGAATATCCTCGGCGAAATTGTGACGCCCCAAAATAGGTATACATCACCCATTCCCGAAGTTGTCGATACATGGTACGTAAACAACTACAACTTTATTATCACAACAAGAAAAGCGCGAGTTTAAATACAAATATTATCTTCTGGCATAACATCTATACTCAAATAAATTCTCATCACATTTATTGATACATTATTTTACAAAAATGGTGAGGACTACTAAACAATCCTTTCTAAAACCTTCATTCCATACCCCGACTAAGACTGCCACATTCTCGCCTCCCGAGAAGAAAAATGGAACAACAAGGAAAAGGGTGAGCTCAACTAGCCCAAGAAAAGAATATTACGACTAAGATAATATACAACAAATTATCGTTAGTCTCCAACAGGAAAAAATCGATAGAATCTGATGAGACAACAAGTTTCAGATCAATATTCGCAGCGAAATAATAATTCATAGAAGAGTTACGTAGAGAATGAAATCTACTATAATCTATGAATTTAACGATCCATCATCAATATTTTATCCCCAGTAACATCAATCAATATTCATCTCAAATCAAATATTCATCTTTGCTACTTCTGTGCCAAAGATATTCATCAATCTGTCCATGTTCATCTCAACACTGCTCATCTTTGCACTAAAGGCCAAATATATTCATCACTTCGGTTATGTTCATTTAAACACCTGCTCATCTTTGCAATACAGGGCCAAAGATATTCTTCAATCGGTCATGTTCATTTAAACACTGCTCATCTTTCAGACTACAGCCAAAGATATTCCTCGTAAATCATTCATCTTTGCACTACAGTGCCAAAGATATTCAATAATATCATCATTTAAGACCGAGGATGATGAAAAATATTTTTAAAGAACGAATCCAAAGAAACAAAATGACAAGGATTAAGGATTAAGGATTCGTATTTTGTTTTATCCATGTCCAACAATACCTCAAAAATAATCATAGTGGTGTAAAATTCAAGAATGATCAAAACATGGATACAATCAAAGCTAGTATCCGAATAGATATTTTTTGACGAAAAGAAGAAATTTTATTTTTCTATGAATAATGTCGATATACGTGAATAATAGTCAGATATACGAATAAGTAATCTCAGACACCAAAAGATAGAAATTCCACAAAAAACATCTTCACGCTTTCATGAATAAGACTCGTGAATAAGAACTCGTGAATAGTAACTCATGAATAGTAACTCGTGAATAAGAACTCATGAATAAGAAACCCCATACATGAAAAAGTTCCAAATTTGATAAAAACTTCAGATCAACATTTCAAAGATAATGATATCAAGAAATAATATCATTACGAAAAAAAATAATATCCCTTACCTCAAAGAATCAAGATTTCAAGGAAAGGTCAAGTGATCTTTGAATGAAACTTTGTCAGATCAATAAAGAACTCTCAAAGTATCTAAATACTCACAAAATACGCCAATAATATAGAGAGAGAAAGAGAGAAAACTTTGTTTCCGGTGTGATTTTCAATTCTAACTTAGCCTCTATTTATAGGAAAATGTTAAGACGCTCAAGAAGCATTTTAACTCAAGAACCTCATGGCTTTTACTGCTACTATTCCCACCCACCACATTTGAAAATTCAATTGAGCACATTTCTCACCAACCAAAAGTGGGGCCCACCAATTCTAGAATTTTCCACCAAAATCATTTATAACCTAATTTCAATCACCACCTCTTAAAATTCATAATAAATTATACGCTCATTTTTAATTGGTTCAAAATTTGTGGACATATACTCAACTTATATATGTATAACATATCCAAAAATTACAACGATCCAACTATCGGATTAAATATTATAACTCACACAATAAAGTCGTAATAACAATCGATTTGATCTTTTAATACCTCCAATCCGATAAAATACAAATAAAACATCTCAAAGATTAATTCCTTCATTAATAACCACATAAATAAATCCATCATTTATATTCATATAGAATAAATATTTCCTTATCATATGAATCAATAATTAATTATTCACAAATAATATTACGAATCACATTTATGACAACCAGTCGCTCCCAGAAAGAGGGGCTTCCAATAAGGATCTCTCCTTCTTGGCGCCGCAATTAGGTGACCAAACCTCTCCTTAGATGTAACTTTCTAGACATCGCCAATAATGTTATCTAATAATATTATTCAAATAATATGAATTATCGATCCGATAATGGGAAATCTTGTGCGATGACAATTATCAAAACAATGATAATATAAAATACCAACGCAAAGAATTATTGAATCAATAAAATAAAATATTGAATAAGAATTATCAGAATAATTATCGAGTAGTGCCTTTTTACGTAAGGATCAATAATTGATGCAATACCGCGGTAATGTCTTCTTGTGCCACGCCAGATTCTCAGATTTTTAACCACCGGGTATTCCAACAGTCTTAATTCAGAATAACTACGCCGTTATTTATAACCACCCAAACTTTGTCGCTTTCCTCATCCAATCGCTTTCAGTTATGGGGCCCACACATGGTTGCTACCTGCGTCAGCATTTAATATTCTCGACAACATTTAATATTCCACGACCAAACGAATATTCCCCGACAACAATGAATATTTTATAACCACTTCGCTTATTTTGAAATATTTGCGTATTTTACCCTAACTATCCACATTAATCAAATCAACCCTTACTATTTCAAAATAATAAATAAAGGAAATTCCTTTTTATTTAAAAGAATTTCGGGTCTTACAACCTCCCTCCTTATGAAATTTCGTCCTCGAAATTGGCGACGACGTACGGTGTTTTTGAAAAGGTGAGGATACCTCGCTTTCATTTCCGCTTCCAATTCCACAGTCATTTCCTCTATAGCATGATTCCTCCACAAAACTTTAACTTGTGGTATGTATGACCTTTCTTAGCGTAGGGACATGCTCCTTCCTATCCAAGATCTTGACAGTACCTCCTCATACGTTAAGTCTTCTACTATCTCGTCCGGGTTTCTAACTCAATAACGTGGTTCGGGTCTTTCACATATTTACGAAGCATGATATGTGAAACACATTATGAAACACGAGACATACTTGGAGGTAACGCAAGTCTATAGGCTAGGCACATTTCCTACTCGGTCAAGAATTTGAAATGGACCAATAAATCGTGGATTTGAGCTTTCTCTCTTCCCAAATCTTGTAACTCCTTCCATGGAGCAACTCGCATGATAATACATGATCCCTACACTAAATTCCACGTCCTTTCGATGAAGATCCGCATAACTCTTTTGTCGATCTTGTGCCGCTTTGTATACGTTGTCGAATCATTTGGATCTTTTCTAGTGTCATATACGTCTTAACTTTCGGGTCCCAAATAATGTTGCTTCACCCACCTCATCCCAACATATCGAGAACGACATTTTCGTCCATATAATGCTTCAATGGAGCCACACCTATACTTGCCTCGATAACTCATTGTTGTAGGAGAATTCCACCAATGGTAAATACTTATCCCAATCGCCTTGAAGTCTAGGACACGTAGTCTTAATATATCTTCAAGAGTTGAATAGTCCTCTCTCGATTGTCCATCTGTTTGGGGATGGTATGCCGAACTAAATCGCAAATCTGTGCCCATAGCTTTTTGCAAAGCTAACCCAAAATCTTGAAGTGAATCTTGGGTCACGATCCAAAACTATGGATACAGCATGCCATGCAACTTCACAATCTCATTCACGTATATACTAGCAAGACGTTCAAGTGAATAAGTCTCCGTGATCGGCAAGAAAAATGAGCAGATTTGGTTAATCTATCAACAATAACCCAATAAAGCATTGATGCCTTGAGAAACCGTAGGAAGACCAGTAACGAAATCCATGGTAATGTGTTCTACTTCCATTCCTAATCTCAAGTGGTTGCAACGGACCCTTAGGTACTAGATGCTCTACTTTTTTACACGCCGACAAGTTAAACACATTGAGATAAACTTTGCAATCTCTCTCTCATATTGTTCCACCAAAATGTATGTCAAGATCACGATACATTTTAGTACTTCCGATGGATTGCAAATGGTGTATTGTGTGCCTCCATCATAATCTTGTTCTTCAAATCAGAGTCGTTAGGAACACAAAGTCTAGAGTGGACTCAAGTATTCCTTCTTCATCAATTCTCGCCCTCCTAATAGCTCCTTCAGCACTTTCTTCTTCATACGCATCGACTCACGGCCTGGGTGGCTTGAAAGAACTTAAACTTTATTGATTAAAGTTGATTATACTCGTATATTATCACGTGGGTACCTAGAGTTTTCATCTCCATCTCTATTATTTGTAAATTATACGAAATGAGTCTTTGATAATATCGTACTTTCGTATTTATATACGATCTTCTACTCAACACGCCACCACCACGCTTCGCTTTCCGGGATGGCATGGTCGAAACACGTCTTTGAAATGAGTCTCCTCTTGAGTTCTTCAAGCTCTTCCCACATTCCTCGCTCCATTCGAATTTTGTATCTCTACGAAGTCACCACGTTAATGGAATAGCGATTCGAGAATATCCTTCAACGAATCTCCGATAATAACCAACTAAGCCTGAAAGCTACGATTTCGATTCTCGACTTAGGTTGCTCTCAATCGCGACTCATATCCCAATCTTGGATAAGACGTCACAATGACACCTATCGCTTTACTATCGCATCGAATATGACGTCCCTTACAGAGAGTTCGCTTAGGTGAATTCCACAAAGGAAGTCACCAGATAAAGGCTCAGTACCAAATTCTATAGTTGAATTTTAACTCCTCAAGTTCAATAGAGCCATTCGATATGAGATTTTAGAAATGAGTTTTGTCACGGGTTCAAATTCGATACAAAATTTAATATCGAAGCTTTGGGAGCAAGCCAAGAAATTCTTCGTAAAAATACGTCAGAAAATCAATAACAACAAGAATATTATTCAAATCTGACGTGTCTTTATTCAAATCCATAACATGGACTAAGAAAACTTGACATCCGTAATAAACGAATGACTTCATGGCTTGATATGAAAATGTTTGATTACAATGGTTTGGTTGCTTGAATTCGAATAATAGGTTAGTTAGGAATATGAAAACTAACAACCTTACGAAAACAATCAATTTTGGCATGATGAGTAGTTAACCTTAAAATCACATCAAAAGCAAATATCTCTATAGAAATAAGGTTAACAGTAATGTGATAGTGCTGACTGAATCAAGCAAGATTTTTTAAACAACGGATGTAATGAAAGTTTCTCCTAACGAGTCTCCATAATAGGTCAAAGTCTAATTTCTCCGTAGTCGAAGTTCAAACGCTGAAAGCGCAAAGTAAGAGAGATAAAAGAATGGGTAAACCGATATCTAGTAAAGTATATACTTCGCAAGAATTTATAATTAACTAACCCGTGCTAACTTCGTTCGGGTTCCTCGATTTTGATTTGGCCACGCGACAAACGCCTTCTTTCAAGAACCGCTTGACTTTGACTTTTCAGGACATCCTTTTGAGTCACCATTCCCATTGGATCGGGTTTCGATATCGTCTAATCTCGAGCGATATGTCCTTCTTTTCCACAATTATAGCATACCTTGGAAGGCTTTGAACAGTTTGACCTTATACGTCCCTCCTCTCCACATCCGTAGCATCTAACCCGGCGTCGTCGCTTTTCTTCCCTAGAATTTGTTGATGGTCTTGATCTTTGCTGCCGACGCCTTCCCGCCATCGTTAAATCTTCTCTTTTTAGATTGACATCTCTTTCCATAATATCAACGCGTCGCATGGCTTTTACCCATGCATCACTCATTCTCACTCGTTCGGTTATTTCTTCTTTAGCTCGATTCGACTTTATCATCTTATACTCGCCAAAGAGTGCTTCGTTCAAGATCATCACGTGTCGGGTAACACAAGACTTGAATCGTTGCATCCTTTTGCTCCACGATCGCCGCAATTCTTTCACCGCTTCTTCTAACTCATGAATACGATTTTGCAATTCTATATTTTGATCATAAAATACCTCTAATAAACTCTCTTGAGTACCTCTTCTTCCTCTTCTTCCTCACTCTCAAATTGTTACATCTGCGATTATCTCAAGTGCAACTATCAATTCTTCACTCACCACATGGATATCTCTAATTCCTTCTTCACCGACATCACATTATCCTCGTCATGGCGATTAGAGGTGTCTCCACGATCTCATTCACTCCATTGTTAACGCTTCTCAATGACCATTCTTAAAAACTATCATAAAACAAGGGTTAATTAAATAAATTAACAAATCACATAATACCCTATATTACGACCAACCAACAAATAAGCTTAGGTAGACACACACTAGCGAAGGATTTACTCGTCTTTCCCTCCTAGTTCTATTCCCCGATCTCCGCCGGAGATCATATCCTAAGCTCGATACCAACCGTGACGCCCCCAAAATAGGTATACATCACCCATTCCGAGTTGTCAATACATGGTAAGTAAAACAACTACAACTTTATTATCACAACAAGAAACTGTGAGTTTAAATACAAATATTATCTTCTGTATAATATCTATACTCAAATAAATCCTCATCACATTTATCGATACATTATTTTACAAAAATGGTGAGGACTACTAAACAATCCTTTCTAAAACCTTCATTCCATACCCCGACTAACACTCGCTACATTCTCGCCTCCCGAGAAGAAAAAATGGAACAACAAGGAAAAGGGTGAGCTCAACTAGCCCAAGAAAGAATATTATGACTAAGATAATATACAACAAATTATCGTTAGTCTCCAACAGGAAAAATCGATGTAATACAATAGAAACAAGTTTCGGATCAATATTCGCAGAATGAAATAATAATTCATAGAAGAGTTACGTAGAGAATGAAATCTACTATAATCTATGAATTTAACGGTCCATCATCAATATTTTATCCTCGTAACATCAATCAATATTCATCTCAAATCAAATATTCATCTTTGCACTACAGCCAAAAGATATTCATCAATCGGTCATGTTCATCTCAACACTGCTCATCTTTGCACTAAAGGCCAAAGATATTCATCGATCGGTCATGTTCATTTAAACACTGCTCATCTTTGCACTACTGCCAAAGATATTCTTTAATCGATCGTGTTCATTTAAACACTGCTCATCTTTGACTACAAAAGCCAAAGATATTCTTCGAAATCATTCATCTTTGCACTACGCGCCAAAGATATTCAATAATATCATCATTTAAGATTGAGGATGATGAAAAATATTTTAAAGAACGAATCCAAAGGAAGCAAAATGACACGGATTAAGGATTAAGGATTCGTGATTTTGTTTTATCCATGTCCAACAATACCTCAAAAATAATCATAAGTGGTGTAAAATTCAAGAATGATCAAAACATGGATACAATCAAAGCTAGTATCCGAATAGATATTTTGGACGAAAAAGAAGAAATTTTATTTTTCTATGAATAAAGTGTCGATATCGTGAATAGTCAGATATCGTGAATAAAGGCAGATATCGTGAATAAGAACTCAGACACCAAAAGATAGAAATTCCACAAAAACATCTTCACGCTTTCATGAATAGTACTTTCGTGAATAGTAACTCGTGAATAAGAACTCATGAATAAGTAACTCCCTATATGAAAAAGTTCCAAATTTGATAAAAACTTCGGATCAATATTTCAAAGATAATGATATCAAGAAATAATATCATTACGAAAAAAATAATAATATCCCTTACCTCAAAGAATCAAGATTTCTTGGAAGGAAAGGTCGGAAGTGATCTTTGAATGAAACTTAGATTGAATAAAGAACTCTCAAAGTATCTAAATACTCACAAAATACGCCAATAATATAGAGAGAAAAGAGAAAAAACTTTTTTACGGTGTGATTTTCAATTCTAACTTAGCCTTTCATTTATAGAAAATGTTAAGACGTCAAGCAGCGGACTTAACTCAGAACCCTATGGCTTTACTCGCTACTATTCCCACCCACCACATTTGAAAATTCAATTGAGCACATTTCTCACCAACCAAAAGTGGGGCCCACCAATTCTAGAATTTTCCACCAAAATCATTTATAACCCAATTTCGAATCACCACCTCTTAAAATTCATAATAAATTATACGCTCATTTTTAATTCGTTCAAAATTTGTGGACATATACTCAACTTATATATGTATAACATATCCAAAAATTACAACGATCCAACTATTTGGATTAAATATTATAACTCACACAATAAAGTTCGTAATAACAATCGATTTTGATCTTTTAATACCTCCAATCCGATAAAATACAAATAAAACATCTCAAAGATTAATTCCTTCATTAATAACCACATAAATAAATCCATCATTTATATTCATATAAAATAAATATTTCCTTATCATATGAATCAATAATTAATTATTCACAAATAATATTACGTAATCACATTTATAATAACCAAAGTACATTCTCCTGAAAGAGAGGGCTTTCCAATGAAGGATCTCTCTTTCTTGGCAAGCAATTAGGTGACCAAACCTCTCCTGTAGATGTAACTTTCTAGACATTGCCAATAATGTTATCTAATAATATTATTCAAATAATATGAATTATCGATCCGATAAATGGGAAATAATTGTGCGGTGACAATTATCAAAACAACAATAATATAAAATACCAACGCACGCAGAATTATCAATCAATAAAATAAAATACCGAATAAGAATTATCGTAATAATTATTGAGTAGTGCCTTCTTTACGTAAGAATCAATAATTGATGCAATACTGTAAGTCTTCTTGTGCAACCACGCCAGACATCGTATTTTAACCACCCAATTATTCCAACAGCCTTAATTGTGAATAACTACGCTAGTTATTTATAACCACCCAAACTTTGTCGCTTTCCCCATCCAATCGCTCACATGGGCTATGGAACTTCGCGTGGCCATTGCATTTAATATTCCCCGACAAAGATTTAATATTCCACGACCAAACGAATATTCCCTAACAACAATGAATATTTTATAACCACTGCTTATTTTAAAATATTTTTATTTTTACCCTAACTATCCACATTAATCAAATCAACCCTTACTATTTCAAAATAATAAATAAAGGAAATTCTTTTATTTAAAAAATTTTGAGGGTCTTACAAGTGGTCATTATGGATAATTCGTAGTCATGATACTATTAATTCAAGCTGCGTCAAAGATTATTGGTTTTATAAATAGTATATCTTTACCAGATAGTGAAAAGTTGAATTGATATCTTTAAATGGGATTGCGAAGATGAATTTAATATTTTTTTACGATAAAGGTATTCAAAGTATCCTCACCTCTTATCATACTGGTGTACATACCCTAATTTCGAGGGCGAAATTCCATAAGGAGGAGATTGTGAGACCTCAGATTTTATCAATAATGATTTAAATTTTGTCGAAATAAATTTTTAATATTATGGTGTGAATTTAAGATAATATTATAGTTGTGGGTAGTATTTATAAATTTTCTTGAAAGTATCACAGTGGTTATATTATATTCGATTGGTTTAATATTCTTTGGTTTAGCGAGGAATATTCGTCTAACTACTAATCTCGTCAAAGTGGACACCACAAATGTAATTATTATTTGGATTGAGAAAGGACAAAATATTTTATTGAAATAATCTACGGAAGTTTTACTGGTTGATCTTGTTGAACTACTTCTAAGAGTAAAAGATAAGAATACGTCGTGTGGTTGCGTAAGAAGACACTAGATTGATTATCGATCTTTATGTGAAAGTCACCTCGGTTTGATTCCATTATCATTTATTAATAATATGAATTATTATAATGCGATAATGACGTTTTGTTTTATTCAGATTATTAACGTAATAAAATGCGAAACATCTTTTTATAAAAATGTATTACTTTATTAAAGTTATTCTATAAATAGAATATATTATATTTTATTATGCATAGTGTTGCAAGTATTTTGCGTAGTGTTGCGTAAGAAAATGTTTTTATATAAATAGAATATATTATATTTTATTTAAAAGATTTTCTTTAAATATGAATCAGGATTAAAAGAAATCAATCCGGAATGCTTAAATGGATTAATTACTACGCATTCTATTTTTCTATAAATAGAAAGCTCATTCCTTCATTATTTTCTTACGAATTCACCAAACTCTGTAGAGAGAAATTATAGAGAGTTTAAGTATAGAGAGAAAATCTATAGAGAGAAAAGAAGAGTGATTCTCGCTACTTCACTTCGCCAATATTCAGCTTCTTCTAGGTAGGGAATATTATTTGTTGTATTCTGTAAGTGTGTGTTATTCTTCTTTATTCAATGAAGAGAACTTCATTTATTCCATTCATTATTATTACATTTGGAATAAGCTTGTAAAAAGTGGCATCTACCCTATACATAACTCAGTATCGCCAGATACCCTATATCTTGGTGAAATTTATATTATTCCATTCTTATTTATTCTGGTTGGAATAACTCAGATACGCTTAATCACTATATACTTGGTGATCTTCTTCTCGTTATTCCATTCTTTATTATTCATTGGAATATCCGCATGCATGTGTTTTACACCTAATTCTGCCCATTGCTTATTATTCCGCATTTATTATTCATTGGAATATCCTCATGCATGTTTTACACCTAATTCTTGGTTCCATTGTTTATTATTCAAAGATTTATTATTCTTACGTTGATCATCCTGTTTAAATGTGAATTTCACTTCGATTCGGTTCCGTTATTATTATTCTCATTGGAATAACCTCGTACATCACAAGACTGCATGCATGGTGATTTCTTTTGTTATTCCATTCTTTATTATACCCAATTAAGTTAAAACTTTGACTTATACTTTCAATGAAATTAGTGGAATATCCTCGATATTTGCATGCTTCATCCAAAGATCTTTTCAAATGGAAATATTCTTCCGATCATTCTTGAATTTTACTCTCTACAAAACAAAGATCTTGTTGATGATTTGGACGTTAATAATTTCTAGATAAATTAATTCTTGAACTTGTTTTATTGAATTATTATGTCATTTATCATCATCATCGTCATTATATTATGTTATCTTTTGAACTTTACGTGCGTAGATGAACTTAGTATGATTATAATGAGCGATCATTCGGTATAATAATCGTTGCATTATAAATGATGTGATAAAAGTCGCCGATGGCGCCAGAATGCGATGATGGATAGTTTTGGTATGATTATAATGAGGGGAAATTCGGATAGTCGTGGCCATTTCGATAATTTGATGAAAATCCTCGACCGCCAGGTAGATGCGAGATGATTAGATGTGGTGGTTTATTTATTAAAGTTCTAGCCTCAATGATAAAAAATCGATGAAAACCTTTAAAACCTAAAAGACAAAGAGACTTTATTTTCTACTTGACTTTTTTAATGGATTAGATATTCCACCGCAGATTAAACCCATTGTCTATCAGATTTTATCGCTTTAACATTGTTGAAGCTAAATGATAATTTATTCTGCATTATCTTACCATAATATTTTCTTACTTAAGTTAGTTGAAATTTCACCTTTTCTTTCATTTTCTTCGTGAAATGAGGAAACATAAATTTTAGACAGTCGGGAGCGAATAATGGTCCGAGGATAAAGAATAGTAGTCCTCATTATTCGTGAAATAGTGTGATAATAGTTGTAATAAGAATTTCGCTTTTGAGTTTGTATAATATCTAAGTAGACAATATTTGTATTCAAACTCATGATTTATGTCGTATTGCATACTGCGATAGCTTATATTAGTAAGTTGTATTTGAAATTATGTACCATGTAAGTGGCGACCCAAGATGGGTGACGTATACCTAATTTTGGGGGCGTCACACTACTACTATTATCTCATTTTCTTAATATAAATTATATTAGAAAAATATTTTTGGTCTTAAATATAAATTTGAAAATTTTAAGTAATCATTAATTATTTAATTTTTAATAGACAAAACTAATGATTTAGCCATGAAAGTTGACACGTTTTATTGAATACTGAATTTTTAATTTTTCAAATTAACTCATTGAACAAATTTTTATTATTAAATTATGTCATTCCGTTAAAAAAAATTAACAGACATTAATTTTTTATTTACGTGACACTGACGTGGACATAAAAAAAAGAAAAAAATGACATGAAAAATAAAAACAAAAAAAATTATAAGAAAACAAAAAACAATTCAAATACCATTTCCCATCTTTCTCTTTCTTCTGATCTCCAACACCAACACCAACGGCAACAAGCAGCATTGTTACAATCAAACCCACAACCACACTGTGGGCTCTCCACAAACTTGTCAATCTCAAAGTCAGCTGACAAAATACCCACCAAGAATTCCAGATCGCCGCCCTCACGGTTCACCTCTCCGATCGTACGCTGTTGGCGAGTCGTCGTCGCCGACCGCAGGTGAAGTTGAGAAAAGGGTTAAAGAGAGAAGGTAGAAGCAAAGAGTAGTTGTCGGTAAATACATGGTGTTAGAGAGAGAAGGTAGAAGCAAAGATCTGTTTTGCAAAATGTTTTAATTTTTTTTACCCGCCCCCTTCTTCTACCTCTGTTACGGTATCAAACGGAATTGAACCTCTGGCCAAATCTTGAATCAGCAGAATCGTATCTGACAGAATTTCAACCCCATCGAGCTCAAGCGTAGCATTAACATAAGACGATCCTCTAGCCCTAATATGGCCGGATTTAACGAACCCTGGCTGCTTTCCTCTGTACCCAATCGAGGCGGTTAGGGAGCTATATGAGAGAGAGTAGATATCAGGGTTTCGAACTTTGACGGTGAGGTCTAGCGTGATGTCTAGTGATGTGTGTGGGACAACGCTAACGTGAAAGCGGCGGAGGTGGAGGCGGGAAACGCTCAGGTCAGGATCGGAGGGCCAGAGGATGTAAACGACGGTAGCGAGGAGGAGGACTGTGGCTACGGAGACCATTTGATTGCCATCAGGACTGACTGCAGATTGACAAGGAGACCATTGACCTTTTGATTTTCTTTTTTTATTTTCCACGTCATTTTCTTTTTTTTTTTACGTACACGTCAGCGTCACGTAGATAAAAAATTAACGTCTGTCAATTTTTTTTAACGGAATGACCCAATTTAAAAATAAAAATTAGTTCAGTGAGTTAATTTGAAAAATTAAAAGTTCAATCGAAGATTCAATAAACGCGTCTGAAATTTGCCATTAAATCATTAGTTTTCTTGATTTTCAATATTACCCCAAGAATAAATATAACTTTGCTTTCTCAACATTTTTTTTTGGCCAATAAACAATACTCTTTTTTTTTTCAATACGCGATATATATGATAATTGATAGTATATTTAATGTTTTTACTGATTATTTCCTTATCTTATCTTAACTTTCTAAAACGACCTATATTAAAAGCGTTCAAAGTAGCTTTTCTTAATGTGACTTTTTATTATTCATATTTGAAGAATATATATCCATAAATCGATATTCAACAGCTTTTATCCTTATATAATTCTCTATTTTAATCCCTATATATGATTTGACTTCTTGCGGTGAGAAATTAAAAGAGTGTTCTATTTATATAAAACGACATTTCACACCCTATTTATCATGATTTTTATGTTGGTTAAAGGATCTTATCTCACTTAATTCTTAATTTAGGTATCTTATCAAATTCACTCATTTTATTTTTTAAAGATGATTTAGAAGATAGAAACTAGAAAAAAAAAAATTAAAATTCAATCAAATTTTGATTTTGATCATTTTTGTAAAAGATATTACTACTAATTATAAATTTTATTATTTTATAATTAAAATAATGTTGTTTAAGTTCTCATAAACACATAATGATCGTTCTTTGTGAGACCCATATTTTATCAATAAAATTTAAATTTTGTTTAAATAATTTTTAATATTATGGTGTGAATTTGAGATAATATTATAGTTGTGGGTAGTATTTATAAATTTTCAGAAAGTATGTAAGTTGTTATAAAATATTCGCTTTAGTTTAATATTAACTTTTGGTAGGAATATTCGTGATAACTACCAATCATTGCATGGACCCCATAATGTAATTATCATTTGATTGAAAAACGACAAAAAATATTTTATAAAAATAACTACGGAGTGCTACTGTTAAAAGCTGTTGAACTACCCGCCAGTAAAGAGAATAATGTCTACGCGCATGGTTGCAAGAAGACACTCAGATTGATTATTGACGCTTCACGTGAAGTCACTCACCTATCTTCAATTATTCTAAAGATAATTCACGCGTCATATCTCTTATATTATTGATTCAATTATCATTACAAAGATCATCCGTATAATATGTTATATTATTAATTGAGACGACGTTTTATAAATGATTAATAATTGTTGAAAGATTAAAAAATGTGTTGATTAAAAATAAAATAATTTGTGGTAATATTTATTCAATCCTTAATGTATATAAAGAAATTACATTATGAGACGCGTTTGTGGTAAGTTTGATTATTTTATGGGGGCCCATACGCCATTATCTAAGAAGTCTTCTTCACAATAAGAATTACATTTGTGAATAGAATTACCTTCGTCAATAGATTTTACCTTTGTGAATAGTAATTACCTTCGTCAATAGTATTTACCTTCGTCAATAAGATTTACCTTCGTCGATAAGTAATTACCTTTGTGAATAGTAATTATCTTCGTCAATAGTAATTACCTTCGTCAATAAGTAATTACCTTTATGAATAAGAATTATCTTCGTCGATAAGAATTACCTTCGTCAATAAGTAATTACCTTTGTGAATAAGTAATTACCTTTGTCAATAGTAATTACCTTTGTGAATAGTAATTACCTTCGTCGATATTACCTTACTTTCTGCGTCGAACCACTCGTCGTTTCAAGTATTACGGTAAGGCCGAACCACTATCGTTTCACATTATTCTGAGGCCAAACCACTTTTCGCTTCACATCACCAAATACGTCCACTCATTTTCATACCAAGCGGCGGTCTTAAGCTAGAAAATCTTCATAAATAGAGGCTAGTCTTTATTATTTTTCACTTAATTCAATTAAAACTACAGAGAAAAACTATAGAGAAAGAAGAAAGTAGTTCGCTACTTCACCGCCAATATTCATTTCTTCAGGTAAGGGATATTATTTATTTATCATAAGTAAAGTGTTATTATTCTTTCTTATTAAATGAAGAGAAACTTCATTATTCCATTCATTGTTATTACATTGGAATAACTTGTAAAAATGGCATACCTCATAACTTTGATCATGGCATCTACCCTATCTTGGTGAAATCCTTTATATTATTCCATTCTTATTTATTACATTGGAATAACTTGTATCTGTGAATCCCTTATACTTGGTGATCTTCTTCCTCATTATTAATTCTTTATTATTACATTGGAATATCCTCGCATCATGTGTTTTTCTGGCAGACTTCGTTCCATTGTTTATTATTCGCATTTATTATTACATTGGAATATCGCATGCGTATGTTTTGTGGGACAATTCGTTCCATTGTTTATTATTCAAAGATTTATTATTACATTGGATCATCGCATTGTGATTGTGAATTTCACCGCCTGGTTAGATTATTATTCTACATGGGAATAACTCGTCATGCTGAAGATCTGCATGCATGGTGATTTCTTTTGTTATTCCATTCTTTATTATACCCAAATGGTTAAAACTTTTGACTTCTATCTTCCATGAAATTAGTAGAATATCCTCGATATTTGCGTTTCATCCAATATCTTTTCATGAAAAATATTCTTCTTGATCATTCTTGAATTTTACTCTCTAAAACAAAGATCGTGTTGATAATTTGGACGTTAAAAATTCCCGGATAAAATAATTCTTGAACTTGTTTTATCAATTATTATGTCATTGTCATCATCCTCCACGTTATATTATGTTATCTTCTACACGCCATATAGATGAACTTAGTATGATTATGACTGAGGATCATTCGGTATAATCACGTGTGACGCCTTACAAAATTAGGTATACGTCACCCATCTTGGGTCGCCACTTATATGGTACATAAATTCAAATACAACTTACTAATATAACTGCGTAGGTAATAATCGACATAAACCGTGAGTTTGAATACAAATATTGTCTACTAGATATTATACAAACTCAAAAGGAGTCCTCATTACAACTATTATCACACTATTTCACGTAATAGTGAGGACTACTAATGCTATCCTCTCGGACCATTACTCTGCTTCCCGACTCGTCCCATTTATGTTTTCATTTCAAGAAGAAACGGTGAAAGAAAGGGTGAAATTCAACTAGCCCAAAGAAGAAATATTATGACTAAGATAATGCAGTAATAAATTATCATTAGCCTTCAACAATGTTGTTAAACCGATAAAATACAATAGACAACCAGCTTTAATCATAGCGTTAATATCTAATCCATTAAAAACGTCAAGTAGAGAATAAAATCTACTATCTTTTAGGTTTTAAAAGGTTTTCATCAATTTTATCACTAAGACTCGCTTTAATGAATAAACCATAATATCTAATCATCCCTGTATCTACTTGGCCAAGAATTTTCATCAAATTATCAATGGTCACGACTATACCGAATCACCCCCGGTCATAATCATACCAAAACTATCCATCACTGCATTATAGAAAATTTGAGGACTTTTGTCACATCATTTATATCAAGCCACGATTATACCGAATGATCCTCATCATAATCATACTAAGTTCATCTATCTTCGTAAGCCAAAGATAACATAATATAACATGAGGATGATGATAATGACATAATAATTCAATAAAACAAGTTCAAGAATTATTTAATCCGAGAATTATTAACGTCCAAATTGTCAACACGATCTTTGTTTTGTAGAGTAAAATTCAAGAATGATCGTAAGAATATTTCTATGAAAAGATATCGAATGAAACGCAAATATCAAGGATATTCTACTAATTTCATGGAGTATATGTAAGTCAAAGTTTTAACCAACCCGGGTATAATAAAGAATGGAATAACAAAAGAAATCACCACGCATGCAGATTTGCGATGCAGGTTATTCCAACAAAATAATAATAATCTAACCAGTCGTGAAATTCACACCGGCAGATGATGATCCAAATGTAATAATAAATGCTTTGAATAATAAACAATGGAACCAGTATGCCAAAAACACACGCATGTGATTTTCCAATGTAATAATAAATGCGAATAATAAACAATGGAACCAGTGTCCTGTAAAACACACGATGTGATATTCCAATGTAATAATAAAGAATGGAATAATGTAAGAAGATCACCAAGTATAGGGGATTCCGTGATATGTGTTATTCCAATGTAATAAATAAGGATGGAATAACATAAGGATTTCACCAAGTATAGGTATCCGCATATACAAAGTTATGTATAGGTATACCACTTTTACAAAAGTTATTCCAATGTAATAATAATGAATGGAATAATAGGGATTTCACCAAGTATAGGGTTCACTGGCAGAGATATGAGTTATTCCAATGTAATAATAAAGAGTGGAATAACCAAGTACTCTTCATGAATACAAACGAATAATATCCCTTACTAGTACAACAAATAATACCCTTACCGTAAAAGACACTTTGGATATCAAAGTAGTGAAGTACCGTAATACTCTTCTTCTTTCTCTATATAGATTTTCTCTCTATAGCTTCTCTCTATAATTTCTCTCTCCGTAGTTTCATGAATTCGTAAGAAAATAATGAAAGAATGAGCTTTCTATTTATAGGAAAATAGAATGCATAGTAATTAATCCATGAAACGGTCTCAGATTGATTTACTTTTAATCGACGGTCCATATTTAAAGCAAAATCTTTTAAATAAAATATCATATATTCTATTTATATAAAAACATTTTACTACGCAAACACACTACTATGCAACACTACGCAAAACACTATGCAACACTATGCATAATAAAATATAATATATTCTATTTATAGAATAACTTTAATAAAGTATTCATTTTATATAAAAGATGTTTCATTTTATTACGTTAATAATACTGAATAAAACAAAACGTCGAAGATCGCTATAATAATTCATATTATTAATCGACAATAATGGAATCAAACCGAGTGACTTCTCAAATAAGCATCAATAATCAATACCGGTATCTTATTATGCAACCACGGTATATTATCATTACTTTTTACTACCGAGTAGTTCAACAAGATCCACGGTAAAACTTCCGCCGTTATTTCAATAAAATATTTTTGTCGTTTTCTCGATCCGAATGATAATTACATTAATTAGGTCCACCAATGATTGAGCCGTTGTACGAATATTTCCTCTTAAACCGAATATTCCCCGACCAATCGAATATAATATAACCACTTGCATATTTTTCAAAATTTATAAATACTACCCACAACTATAATATTATCTCAAATTCACACCATAATATTAAAAATTATTTCGACAAAATTTAAATCTTTATTGATAAAATCTGGGGTCTCACAATCTCCCTCCTTATGGAATTTAGCCCTCAAATTAGAGTGCGATACTGATATGATAAGAGGTGAGGATACCTTGAATACCTTTATCGTTGAAAATATTAAATTCATCTTTGCAATCCTACCAAAGATATTCATTAACAATTCATCTTTGCACTACAGGCCAAAGATATACAAATCATAAAACCAATAATCTTTGAGACTCAACTTAATAGTATCACGACCACGAATTATCCATGCACCATTCTTGGCCAAGGATATTCGTGTTTTCAATCTGATCATGATTATACCGAATAATCCTTGGTCATAATCATACCAAGTCTATCAATGCACTTTCGACCAAAGATGACTTTTACCACATCCATGAATTAATATTTCATTCTTTGAGACTCAAATTTCGATAATTAATCCATATCATCGAATCATCCCCACTACTACGAGGCCGAGGATATTCATTAGTATCACGACCACGAATTATCCATGCATCTACTACCGAAGATAATTGTGTATTCATTAGTATCACGACCACAAATTATCCATACACTACTACCAAAGATAATCGTGTATTCATTAGTATCACGACCACAAATTATCCATGCACTACGTGCCAAAGATAATCGTGTATTCATTAGTATCACGACCACAAATTATCCATACTACTACTACCAAATATAATCGTGTATTCATTAGTATCACGACCACAAATTATCCATCCACTACGTGCCAAAGATAATCGTGTATTCATTAGTATCATTACAAATTATCCGTACATCTACTACTAACGAAGATAATCGTGTATTCATTAGTATCACGACCACAAATTATCCATGCACTTTCTACTAAAGATAATCGTGTATTCATTAGTATCACGACCACAAATTATCCATGCACTACTACGGCCAAAGATAATCGTGTTTTCAATTACGCTTATGATTATACCGAAACAATCCTGGTCATAATCATACCAAGTTCATCTATCTATACTACAGCCACGATGACTTTCAACATAATATAAACATGAGGATAATGATATAAAGAATCAATCAAATGAGATAAAGGATAAATATTAAACATTTATAATATAATTTATCCGAGATTCAAGAATATCCTCATGTTATCAATCACTTAATAATCTCATAATCTAATATCATTAATATTATAACAATATTTTAATCACTTCTTAAATTTATAAACAATTTATCTCAATTGTTTACGCTTTACCATATAATGCATTTAATCATTCAAAAATGCCATACTCATAAGATATCATCACCAATTATCAAATCCTCATCAAAAAAAATGCATATACTCTATATTGGATTCTTTAGCCATAAAATCCTATTTTCAACTTTGTTACTTCACATAACATATTTAACTCATATGTTCGTAACTAAACTATTTTCATGAAAAATACCAAATTAGTCCCAAAAATATTTTTTTTTCTGAGATTTAGCATAATATAGTCCCATAATGAAAATATATTTTTTCTCGAATTTTTAAAAATTCATTTACTATTTTTCAAAAATCAATTTATAATTAATTCCTTAAGAAATTAGCTACCTCAAGTTTAACTCCAAAAATTCCCAAATCTTGGCAGGACCTTACATATGTTAACGTGAGCTTCTAGTTTAAATTTCATGGTCATCGGAGTTATAGAACTCCTAGGTTATAGCGTTTTAAATTCGAAAAAAACCTAAATATTGAAATAGTCATAACTTGCTCATTTTAAGTCAGAATGAGCTCATTTTTGGACAGGAGGTACTTTATACCATATACCTTCATGTCCCAAAAGGCCAGAATTTTTCTCATAATTTAAGTGGCCGAAACAGCCCCTCTAAAATCATGGCGTGAGCTTTTTTTTTTTTTTTGCAGCTTTGCACTCCTTTGCTAAAATCAGTCCACACAAAAATCTACAATACCTTTTCCAGTAATTCCACATGGATTAGTTAGGTAACTCATAGATCTAACTCTAGGACTTGACCACACTCAAAAATTCAAAATATAATAAGAGATTTGGTCAATTGAATTTCATGTTACGTTTTTCACCAAAATCGATTTTCAACTCTTTGTGATTTCTAAGAAACTTTCATGTTTTCACATACTAACCAACATAACTCATCATAACACTTACTAATACCACGAATACCCATGATTTTCATTAGTCCAATGCTTTTATTATGACTTTCATCATAAACCACGTAAGCTGCTCATTTTAGTTAAAGAAATATTTGAGGTTTAAGAAATGGGTTTTATCTTTGGGTCAATACAAAATTCGATTTCACGCTCTAAGTAGGCTAAGAAGTCTTCAAGAATACGCCAGAAATTTATTAATAATAGAAATATCATTCAAAGCTGTGACTCTCATCCAAGACTTGGATAGTACGTCACATTGATACCAACTGTGACTTCATCCCTTAACCTGAGATAGCACCTCACAATGATACCTATAACCTTGCCATCTTCATTCACGATGTCGCCATGAAAGCACTGGCTTGCATTTCACACAAGAAAGTCAACAACGAAAGGTTCGGGGCTCTTTACTTATGGCTTGATATGACAATAATTGACTTTAGTAGTTTGGTTACTTGAATTACATGACAACAGTTGGTTATGAATATAAAAGCTAACAACCTTACGAAAAGCATGATGAGTAGTTAACCAATTGATTCCTAAAATCACATCAAAGGTAAGTATTTTCAAAAGATAAGATCGACGAGTAACGTAAAAGTGTTTAATTGAATCAAACAAGATTTAAAAATAGTAAGCGATGAAGGCTCCTACTAACGAAGTTTCAACCAATAAGTCAAAGTCTAACTTCTCCTGAGTCGAATTTAAACGTTGAGCATAAAACAAGAGAGATAAAATAATGGGTAGAACCCAGATATCTTATAAGGTATAGACTTCATGATTTATAATTAACTAACCCGTGTCTAACCGTTCGGTTTACTCGCTTTTTGAGAAGTCATGAAAAATGCACTTCCTAAAACCAACGACTTTGTTTTGTCCATATCCACCTTTGGTGCCACCGTCCTAGCTAGACTTGACTTTGGTGCACAACAAAATTGAGCTAAATGACCTTCTCTTCTTGCAATTTCCACTTCTATTATCTTTGCCATGATTACCACCGAAGTGGTTACCATTCTTAGCATAATAATTTCCCCCACGATGGTTATCATTGTTACGATAGCCATTGCCACCAAAGATGATTATTATCGTGTTGTTGGTCGTTACCTTTCGTTTGAAATTTGAATCAACACTCTCATGTGCTTTATTGCTTATCTCAAAGATTTTCGGATGTCATTCTCAAACACCGCCACAAAACAAGGGTTAATTAACATATCACATATTATCCCTATACACCGTGAGACCAATTAAATACCAAATAAACTTAGGTAGGTCATACTAGCGAAGGAATTTTCCGTCTCTCCCTCTCTAGTTTATATCTCACATCTTAGCCGGGGATCATATCCTAAGCTCGATACTAACCGTGGCGCCCCAAAAATTAGGTATCGTCACCCATCTTGGGTCGCCACTTATATGGTACATAAATTCAAATACTTACTTATTAATATAACTGTCGTATAATACGACATAAACTCGTGAGTTTGAATACAAATATTGTCTACTAGATATTATACAAACTCAAAAGGAGTCCTCATTACAACTATTATCACACTATTTCATAGAATAGTGAGGACTACTAATCTTATCCTCTGGACCATTACTCCGCTCCGGACTGCGTCCCAATGTTATGTTCTCATTTCTGAAGAGAACGGTGAAAGAAAGGGTGAGCTCAACTAGCCCAATGAAGAAATATTATGACTAAGATAATGCGAGAATAAATTATCATTAGCCTTGAACAATGTTAAACCGATAAAATACAATAGACAACCAGTTTAATCTGCATATGGAATATCGAATCCATTAAAAAAGTCAAGTAGAGAATAAAATCTACTATCTTTTAGGTTTTAAAAGGTTTTCATTAATTTTTATCACTAAGACTCGGGTTTAATGAATAAACCACAATATCTAATCATCCACGTACCACGGTCGAGGATTTTCATCAAATTATCAATTATCATGACTATCTTAGAATCACCCCGGTCATAATCATACCAAAAACTATCCATCAACGCATTACAGACTCTTTGAGGACTTTTGTCACATCATTTATATCAAGCCATGATTATCCGAATGATCCTCGGTCATAATCATACTAAGTTCATCTATGCACGTAAGCCAAAGATAACATAATATAACATGAGGATGATGACAATGACATAATAATTCAATAAAACAAGTTCAAGAATTATTTAATCCGGGAATTATTAACGTCCAAATTGTCAACACGAATCTTGTTTTGTAGAGTAAAATTCAAGAATGATCGGAAGAATATTTCTATGAAAAGATCTTCGAATGAAACATGAAATATCAAGGATATTCTACTAATTTCATGGAGTATAAAGTCAAAGTTTTAACCAATTTGGGTATAATAAAGAATGGAATAACAAAAGAAATCACCATGCATGCGGTACTTGATGTACGCAGTTATTCAACGAGAATAATAATAAACGGAACCGGTCGGTGAAATTCACACCAAACAGGATGATCCAACAGAATAATAAATGTTGAATAATAAACAATGGAACCGAGTAGGTGTAAAACACACGCGATATGATATTCCAATGAGAATAATAAATGCGAATAATAAACAATGGAACCGGTCCGGTGTAAAACACACGCGAGGATATTCCAACGTAATAATAAAGAATGGAATAACGAAAGAAGATCACCAAGTATAGGGGATTCTGCGTATACTGAGTTATTCAATGAATAAAAATAAGGATGGAATAACATAAGGATTTCACCAAGTATAGGGTATCGCATATATAAGTTATGTATAGGGTATACAACTTTTACAAAGTTATTCCAATGAATAATAATGAATGGAATAACGAGAGGATTTCACCAAGTATAGAATCTCTGGCACAGTATACGAGTTATTCCAATGAGAATAATAAAGAATGGAATAATCGAAGTTCTCTTCATGAATACAAACGAATAATATCCCTTACGAAGTACAACAAATAATACCCTTACCGTAAAAAGACACTTTGGATATCAAAGTAGTGAAGTACGTAATACTCTTCTTCTTTCTCTCTATAGATTTTCTCTATAATTTCTCTCTCCGGAGTTTCAATTGAATTAAAAGAAAATAATGAAAGAATGAGCTTATTTATAGGAAAATAGAATGCATAGTAATTAATCCATGAATCCAGGTGCAGTTGATTTACTTTAATCTGACGGTCCATATTTAAAGCAAAATCTTTTAAATAAAATATCATATATTCTATTTATATAAAAACATTTTACTATGCAAACACTACATGCAACACTATGCAAAAACACTACTGCAACACTATGCATAATAAAATATAATATATTCTATTTATAGAATAACTTTAATAAAGTATTCATTTTTATATAAAAAGATGTTTACATTTTATTACGTTAATAATACTGAATAAAACAAAACGTCAATATCATTATAATAATTCATATTATTAATCGTGATAATGGAATCAAACCGAGTGACTTCTCATATAAGCATCAATAATCAATCTGGTAATGCTACTATGCAACCACACGTACTTCGTACTTTTTACTAAGAGTAGTTCAACAAAGATCCACAGTAAAACTTCCGCCGTTATTTCAATAAAATATTTTTGTCGTTTTCTCGATCAAATGAATAATTACATTATGAGGGTCCACCAATGATTGAGTAGTTATCACGAATATTCCTGATAAACCGAATATTCCCAGACCAATTGAATATAATATAACCACTTGATACTTTTCAAAATTTATAAATACTACCCACAACTATAATATTATCTCAAATTCACACCATAATATTAAAAATTTATTTCGACAAAATTTAAATCATTATTGATAAAATCTGGGTCTCGCATCATGGCTTGTTATAAATGATGTGATAAAAGTCCTCGATGGCTGTAATGCACGATGATGGATAGTTTTGGTATGATTATGACCGGGGTGATTCGGTATAGTCATGACCATTGATAATTTGATGAATATCCTTGGCCATTGTCAGTAGTCAAGGGTGATTCGATGATGTGGATTATTTATTAAAGTTTGAGTCTCAAATTTATAACAAAGATGATGAAAACCTTTTAAAACCTAAAAGATAATAGACTTTATTCTCTCTTGACTCTTTTAATGGATTGCTTTATTCACCGCAGCTTAAACTTGATGTCTATTGTATTTTATCGGTTTAACATTGTTGAAGGCTAATGATAAATTATTCTCGCATTATCTTAGTCATAATATTTCTTCTTTAGGCTAGATTGAGCTCACCCTTTCTTTCACCTTTCTCTCTTCGTGAAATGAGAACATAAATTTGACTTAGCCGGGAACGGAGTAATGGTCCGATGATAACATTAGTAGTCCTCACTATTCAGTGAAATAGTGTGATAATAGTTGTAATGAGGACTCCTTTTGAGTTTGTATAATATCTAGTAAACAATATTTGTATTCAAACTCACAGCTTTATATCGTATTGTACACACCTATGATTATATTAAGTAAGTTGTATTTGAATTTATGTACCATGTAAGTGGCGACCCAAGATGGGTGACGATACCTAATTTTAGGGGCGTCACACGGTATCGTATCGAGCCATAAGTGTGAAGAGCCCGAGCCTCTCATTGGTGACTTCTGTTGATGGGAATGCACCGCCGACCAGGACTCTCCGTAGGGGGGCCTTGCTTCTATTCGGTGTCGATAAGTACCAATGTGAGGTCTTGACGACTGAGTTGGTGTCCAGAGTCACATTGCATCGAGCTTAGGATATATGATCTCTGCTAAGATGTGAGAATAATCTTAGAGAGGAGAGACGGAAATACCTTCGCTAGTATGACCTACCTAAGTTTATTTGGTATTTGATTGGTCTGGTCGAGTATAGTGATAATATGTTGCATGTCAATTAACCCTTATTTTGTGGCGATGTTTTGAAAATGGCATCCGAGAATGTTGAGAATAGCAATGGAGCACGAGACTGCTGATTCTCCACAGATCGATAATCGGGACAATGTCAACAGGATGGCGATAATCCTCCCATAAAACAACAACATCGATCAATTGATTTAACGACGATGCGTTTAAAAGGTTTTAGAATTCATGCAACATCGGTAAAGCGACTCACATCCAAAAGCGTGGGTGGAAACGACGAAACTCTCGGCGATCACCGCTAAACAATTCAAGGAGCTGGGACCACCGGAGTTTAAGGGAGAGCCAAAACCACTTCGCGCGGAAGCATGGATAAAGCAGATTACCAAGATATTTGATGTCTTGGGATGCTCCGAGGAGCAAAATGTTCCTTCTTCGCCTTTATGTGTTGCGGCGGAAAGCAGTCTTGGTGGGAATCGGTAAAAACGTCTTTCAACTTCTTTGTAGATGAAGATATCTTGGGAGAAGTTCTGGAGTCGTTCAACGACAAATACTTTCACGAAAGTATTAAGCCACATGAAGGAGGTGGAGTTTATCAAGTTAGAACAAAACAATATGGCCGTGTCGCAATACGAGGCAAAATTTACGGAGTTATCACGGTTCGTCCCACTTGGTGGATAATGAAGAGAGAGAATGGCGCGAATGTTTTTAAGAGGTTTGAAGCGGAGATACGTCAACATCTTATTTCTCATAAACCGTGTTTTTATTCGGATGTTGTAAATAGGGCTCGATTAGTGGAAGCGCGATAACGAGTCAACGCAACTAAAAGAGAAGCAAATGGAAAATTATAATACCGGAGAGTTGTCATCGGCGGTGACAACAAGCGTGGAGGGAATCAACAGGCGGATATGGTAACCACTTGGTGGGTAATCGGGGCCAAAATAATAAGAATGGACATTTCAAGAAAAGGAGATTCAACAATGATGGAAAGACGTCGACACCAAAGACCCATTGTTAAGGAAGGAGAAAGACCACCTATCATATGCTTCAAATGCGGAGGAGAGGACACATCGACCAAACCGCGCCATGCCGTCCAAAAGCATGTTATAATTGTGGAAGAGAAGGTCACTTAGCTCGATTTTGTCATTTCATCAAGACAAATTTCAACTAGGATGGAGGCACCAAAGGTCATCCCTGCACAAACCAAAGCCGGTAGTTTAAGAGAGGCGTTTTTTTTCTCGTGACGAGGAACTGAATAAAATTATCACGGTGTAAGTTAATCATAATCTCTTGCGAAGTCTATACCGTGTTAGATACCGGTTTACCCACTCTTTATTTCACCTAGTTGTGTTCAACGTTTAAATTTGACTCAGAAGAAGTTAAACTTTGACTTATTGGTTGAAACTTAGTTAGTAGGAGCCTTCATTACCTCTCTGCTTTTTAAATCTTATTTGATTCAAATAAATATTTTCGCGTTACCTGTCGATCTTATCTCTTTGAAAATATTTGTCTTTGATGTGACTTTAGAAATCGATTGGTTAAATACTCATCCTGATTTTTGTAAGGTTGTTAGCTTTCATACTCTTAACCAACCTGTTATGCGAATTCAAAGTAACCAAACCACTAAAGTCAATCATTGTCATATCAAGCCATAAGTAAAGAGCCCCGATCCTTTCGTTGTTGACTTCCTTGTGTGAAATGCACCGAAGCCAGACTTTTCGTAGGCGACGTCGTGAATGAAGATGGCAAGTTGATAGGTATCATTGTGAGGTCTTATCTGGGTTAAGGGATAGAAGTCACAGTTGGTATTAATGTGACGTCTTATCCAAGTCTTGGATGAGAGTATTTTGAATGATATTTCTATCATTAATAAATTTCTTGGCATATTCTTGAAGACTTCTAGCCTACCTAGAACGTGAAATCGAATTTTGTATTGACCCCAGTACAAAAACCCATTTCTTAAACCCTCAAATATTTCTTCAACTAAAAGGATCTGTTTACGTGGATTATGATGAAAGTCATAATAAAAGTATAGAACTGATGAAAATCATGGGTATATGAAGTATTAGTAAGTTTTAAGATGAGTTATGATGGTTAGTATGTGAAAAACATGAAAGTTTCTTAGAAATCACAAAGAGTTGAAAAAATCGATTTTGGTGAAAAAGCGTAACATGAAATTCAATTGACCATATCTCCTATTATATTTTGAATTTTTGAGTGTGGTCAAATCCTAGAGTTAGATCTATGAGTTACCTAACTAATCCAAGTGGAATTACTGGAAAAAGTGTAGTAGATTTTTGTGTGGACTGATTTTAGCAAAGGAGTGCAAAGTCTGCAAAAAACCGAAAAAGCTTGCGCCATGATTTTAGAGGGGCTGTTTCGGCCACTTAAATTATGATAAAAATTCTGGCCTTTTGGGACATGAAGGTATATGGTATAAAGTACCTCCTATCCAAAAATGAGCTCATTCTGACTTAAAATGAGCAAGTTATGACTATTTCAATATTTAGGTTTTTTCGACGAAAAATGCTATAACCGGAGTTCTATAACTCCGATGACCATGAAATTTAAACTGGAAGCTCATGTTAACATTTATAAGGTCCTGCCAAGATTTGGGAATTTTTGGAGTTAAACTTGAGGTAGCTAATTTCTTAAGGAATTAATTAGAAATTGATTTTTGAAAAATAGTAAATGAATTTTAAAAATTCCGAGAAAAATATATTTTCATTATGGGACTATATTATGCTAAAACCTAGAAAAGAAATATTTTTGGGACTGATTTGGTATTTTTCATGAAAATAGTTTAATTCTGAACATATGAGTTAAATATGTTATGTGAAGTAACAAAGTTGAAAATAGGATTTTATGGCTAGAGAATCCTATATAGAATATATGTATATTTTTTTGATGAGGATTTGATAATTGGTGATGATATCTTATGAGTATGGCATTTTGAATGATTAAATGCATTATATGGTAAAAGCGTAAACAATTGAGATAAATTGTTTATAAATTTAAGAAGTGATTAAAATATTGTTATAATATTAATGATATTAGATTATGAGATTATTAAGTGATTGATAACATGGGGATATTCTTGAATCTGGATAAATTATATTATAAATGTTTAATATTTATCCTTTATCTCATTTGATTGATTCTTTATATCATTATCCTCATGTTTATATTATGTTGAAAGTCATCTGTGGCCGGTAGTGCATGGATAATTTGTGGTCGTATACTAATGAATACACGATTATCTTTACTAGCGTACGTAGTGTATGGATAATTTGTGGTCGTGATACTAATGAATACACGATTATCTTTGGTAGTAGTGCATGGATAATTTATTTGTGGTCGTGATACTAATGAATACACGATTATCTTTGCACGTAGTGCATGGATAATTTGTGGTCGTGATACTAATGAATACACGATTATCTTTGGCACGTAGTGCATGGATAATTTATTGGTCGTGATACTAATGAATACACGATTATCTTTGGTAGTAGTGCATGGATAATTTGTGGTCGTGATATCTTAATGAATACACGATTATCTTTGGCACATAGTGCATGGATAATTTGTGGTCGTGATACTTAATGAATACACGATTATCTTTGGCACGTGAGTGCATGGATAATTTGTGGTCGTGATCTAATGAATACACGATTATCTTTGGTAGTAGTGCATGGATAATTTGTGGTCGTGATACTTAATGAATACACGATTATCTTTGGTAGTAGTGTCATGGATAATTCGTGGTCGTGATCTTAATGAATATCCTTGGCACGTAGTGCGAGGGGATGATTCGATGATATGGATTAATTATTGAAATGAGTCTCGTGATGAAATATTAATTCATGGATGTGGTAAAAGTCATCTTTGGTAGTAGTGCATTGATAGACTTGGTATGATTATGACGAAGGATTATTCGGTATAATCATGATCGTAAATGAAAACACGAATATCCTTGGCCGATGGTGCATGGATAATTAGGTGGTTGTGATACTTATTAAAATTGAGTCTCGGCATTATTGGTTTCTGATTTGTATATCTTTGGCACATAGTGCAAAGATGAATTGTTAATGAATATCTTTGGCGGATTACGAAGATGAATTTAATATTTTTAACGATAAAGGTATTCAAGGTATCCTCACCTCTTTATCATACCAGGTACGTACCCTAATTTCGAGGGCGAAATTCCATAAGGAGGGGAAATTGTGAGACCCCATATTTTATCAATAAAGATTTAAATTTTGTCGAAATAATTTTTAATATTATGGTGTGAATTTGAGATAATATTATAGTTGTGGGTAGTATTTATAAATTTTGCAAAAAGTATGCAGAGTTGTTATAAAATATTCGTTTGGTGGGGAATATTCTTTTTTGTTAGGGAATATTAAATGCAATGACTCAATCATTGGTGGACCCCACAGCGAGAATTATTATCGGATTGAAAAAACGACAAAATATTTTATAAAAATAACGGCGGAGGTGTTACTGGTAAAACTGTTGAACTACTCTAAGTGGTAAAAATACGATGTACGTCGTGGTTGCGTATTGCGTAGTACACGGTATTGATTATTGATGCTTACGTGAGAAGTCACTCATTATACTCAATTATTACTCTGATAATTCTTTGCATCATATCTCTTATATTATTGATTCAATTATTGTGGACAAAGATCATCATCATATAATATGTTATATTATTAATTGAGACGACAAGTTATAAATGATTAATAATTGTTGAAAGATTAAAAAAATGTGTTGATTAAAAATAAAATAATTTGTGGTAATATTTATTCAATCCTTAATGTATATAAAGAGTCCATTTATGAGGCGTTTGTGGTAAGTTTGATTATTTTATGGGAGGGCCCATATGTCATTATCTAAGAGTCTCTTCGTCGATAGTAATTACATTTGTGAATAGTAATTACCTTCGTCGAACGTAGCCTATGATATAGACTTGCGTTACCTCAAGTATGTCTCGTGTTTCATAATGTGTTTCACATATCCGTACTTCCGTAAATATGTGAAAGACCCGAACCACGTTATTGAGTTAGAACCCAGGATGAGATAATAGAAGACTTAGCGTATGAGAGGAGGTACTATCAAGATCTTGGATAGGAAGGAGCATGTCCCTACGCTATGAGAAATTCATACCACAAGTTAAAGTTTTGTGGAGGAATCATGCTATAGAGAAATGACACAGGAATTGGAAACGGAAATGAAAGCGAGGTATCCTCACCTTTCGAAACACTGTATATGCGTCACGTCGATTTCGAGGACGAAATTTCATAAGAAGGGAGGTTGTAAGACCTAAAAATTTTTTAAATAAAAAGGAATTTCCTTTATTTATTATTTTGAAATAGTAAGGGTTGATTTGATTAATGAGGATAGTTAAGGGTTAAATACATAAATATTTCAAAATAAGCAGTGGTTATAAAATATTCATTGTTGTCGGGGAATATTAGTTTGGTCGTGGAATATTAAATCTTTCGGGAATATTAAATGCGGGTAGCGACAATGTGTGGGCCCCATAACGGAAGCGATTGGATGAAGAAAGCGACAAATATAAGTTGGTTAAAAATAACTTGGCGTAGTTATTCACAGTTAAGACATTTGGAATACCGGTGGTTAAAAATCTGATGTCTGGCGTGGTTGCTTGATGGCGCATGCGGTATTACCTGATGATGTTGAATTATTGATCCTTACGTAAGAAGGCCTTTTCGATAATTTTCACGATGAATTCTTGTTCAATATTTTATTTTATTGATTCATAATTGATGCGTTGATATTTTATATTATTGTTGTTCAATAATTGTCAACGCATTATCTCCATTATCGGATCAATAATTCATATTATTTGAATAATATTATTAGATAGCATTATTGGCAATGTCTAGAAAGTTACATCGAGGAGAGGTTTGGTCACCTAATTGCGGCGCCAAAGATGAGGAAAATCCTTATCGGAAAGCCCCTGCTTCAGGAGCGGCTGGTTGTCATAATTGTGATTACATAATATTATTTGTGAATAATTAATTATTGATTCATATGATAAAGAAATATTTATTTTATGTGGATATAAATGATGGATTTATTTATGTGGTTATAAATGAAGAAATTATTGTTGAGGTGTTTTATCGATTATTTTACAGATTGGAGGTATTAAAAATTAAATCGGGGTTTTTGAGATATATTATGGGGTTATAATTTTAAATCCGAATAGTTTTGGATTGTAGTAATTTTTGGGTATATTATACATACATAAGTTGAGTATATGTCCACAAATTTTGAACCGTTAAAAATGCACGAATGATTTGTTATGAATTTTAAGAGGTGTCGATTAGAAATTAGGGTTATAATTGATTTTGGTGGAAAATTCTAGAATTGAGTGGGCCCCACTTATGGTTGGTGAAGAAATGTGCTGAATTTTATTTCAAATGTGGTGGGTGGCAATAGTAGCGAGTAAAAGCCATCGGTGGCAATCAATGCCTTGCTTTGGTAATTAACATTTTCCTATAAATAGAGGGTTAAGTTAGAATTGAAAATCACACCGAAACAAAGTTTTCTCTCTCTCTCTCTATATTGTTGAGCGTATTTTGTGAGTATTTAGATACTTTGAGAGTTCTTTGTTCGGTACAAGTTTCATTCAACATCACTTGAGCCTTTCCTTAAATCTTGATTCTTTGAGGTAAGGGATATTATTTTTTTAAATGATATTATTTCTTGATATCATTATCTTTGAAATGTTGATCTGAAGTTTTATCAAATTTGGAACTTTTTTCATGTGGGGTTACTATTCATGAGTTCTTATTCACGAGTTCTTATTCATGAGTTCTTATTCACGAGTTCTTATTCACGAGTACTATTAATGGAAGCGTGAAAATGTTTTTTGTGGAATTTCTATCTTTTGGTGTCAGATTCTTATTCACGTATCGACCTTATTCACGTATCTGACCTTATTCACGTATCTGACCTTATTCATAGAAAAATAAAATTTCTTCTTTTAGTCCAAAATATCTATTACGGATACTAGCTTTGATTGTATCCATGTTTTGATCATTCTTGAATTTTACACCACTATGATTATTTTTGAGGTATTGTTGGACATGGATAAAACAAAGTCTGAATCATTAATCCTTAATCCTTGTCATTTTGTTTCCTTTGGATTCGTTCTTTAAAATATTTTTCATCATCCTCGGTCTTAAATGATGATATTATTGAATATCTTTGGCTTTGATGAATGATTTCTGAAGAATATCTTTGCGGTCACAAAGATGAATGTTTTGATTTGAGATGAATATTGATTGATGTTAGCGGTGTTTAAGGATAAAATATCTTTGATGATGAATGAATTAAATTCATGTAGATTATAGTAGATTTCATTCTCTACGTAACTCTTACTATGAATTATTATTTCTAATGAATTATTATTTCAATGAATATTGATCTGAAACTTGTTGTCTATTGTATTCTATCGATTTTTCCTGTTGAAGACTAACGATAATTTGTTGTATATTATCTTAGTCATAATATTCTTCTTGAGCTAGTTGAGCTCACCCTTTTCCTTTTTGTTCCATTCTTCTCGGGGGCGAGAATATAGCGAGATGCAGTCGGGGTATGGAATGAAGGTTTTAGAAAGGATTGTTTAGTAGTCCTCACCATTTTTGTAAAATAATGTATCAATAAATGTGATGAGGATTTATTTGAGTATAAATATTATCAGAAGATAATATTTGTATTTAAACTCACAGTTTTCTTGTTGTAATAATAAAGTTGTAGTTGTTTTACATACCATGTATTGACAACTCGAATGGGTGATGTATACTATATTTTGGGGGCGTCACAATTGGTATCGAGCTTAGGGATATGATCTCTGGCGGAGATCGGGGAATAGAACTAGGAGGAGAGGCGAGTAAATCCTTGGCTAGTGTGTCCTACTAAGCTTATTTGTTAGTTGGTCGATATATAGGGATATTATGTGATATATTGATTTCCTTAATTAACCCTTGTTTTATGGCGGTGTTTGAGAATGTCGGTGAGAATATTAACGATGGAGTAAATGAGGCCGTGGAGATGCTGTCTTTTACAACGAGGAGAAGCGTCTGACAATGGTGATGTTCCTCTGTGAAACAACACCATGGAAGCGAGATGATGAGCGAGGGATGTTTAGAAGTTTTTTGCGGTTCATGCAAAATCGAGACGAGAGACTTCGTGTTCAAAATCTGAGAGAAATGATAGCAATTCACGGGTTGTCACAATGACGCAAGCGAAAGAGTTGGGACCACGAAATTTAAGGAAAGCGGATCCGATCATGGCGGAAACATGGGTCAAACAAATTACAAGATATTCGATGTCTTGGGATGCGGAGAACAGAAGGTTCCATTCGCCACCTTTATGTTAAAATGGCGGCGGCGATTCTTGGGTGGGAGTGCATGAAGCGTACCCATCCAGTTACTTTCGGCATGTCTTGGGAGATGTTTGAGAGACTATTTAATGACAAATACTTTCACGAAAGTGTTAAATCGTATGAAGGAAGTGGAGTTCATCGAGATTAGAGCAAAACAACATGGCGGTGTCTCGATGCGAGGCAAAGTTTGCGAGTTATCGAGTTTGCACCTCATTTGGTGGAGAATGAGGAACGTATGGCGGGATGTTTCTTAGAGGTTTGAAACCCGGCGTCGTCGATATCTCATTTCTCATAAACTTTCTCTTTATTGGATGTTGTAAGCAGAGGCTCAATTATTAGGCGAGATACTTGAAAATACGGTCAACTGAGGACCATAACCGAGGATCGTACGGAGATAGCGATCAGCGAATAATGATAACTGCGGAGAAAAGCGAATGACGAAATGGTAACCACTCTGGTGGTAATCATGGTCGTGAAAAGCGAGAGAAGCGAGTCGGGAGGAGATTTTAAAAAGGAGATTTAACAGCGACTATGTGAAGGCAGCGGTCTTGTGTGACGGCCCGGTTCTACAAGGGAGAGATCGACCACCGGTCATATCTTCTGAAATCACGGAAAAGAGGACATATCGGTCAAAGCGCCCTAGACGAGTTCAAGGTATGCTATAGTTGTGGAAAGGAAGGACATATCGCTCGAATTATGCAGATGGCGAAACCCTAGTTCGGTGAGGGACGGTGACTCAAAAAAGACATCCCGAAAAAAGTCAAAAGTCAACGATTAGGGAAGAAGCGTTTGTTGTATTTGGTCATAATCGAGAACCCAAGCGAGGTGATTACGGGTAAGCTATTTATAAATTCTTGCGAAGTTTATACCTTACTTGATACCAGTCTTTACCCATTCATTTATCTCTCCTGCGTATGCTCAATGTTTAAACTTGACTCAGGAGAAATTAGACTTTGACTGTCTGTGGAAACTCAGTTAGGAGAAACTTTCATCACATCCACTGTTTATAAATCTTGTTTGATTCAAGTTGGCACCATTACCTTACACATTTGACCTTATCTCTTTAAAGATACTTGCTTTTGATGTGATTTTAGGGATTGATTGGTTAACTTCTCATCTTGCCAAAATTGATTGTTTTACCGTAAGGTTGTTAGTTTTCATATTCCAACTGTTGTTATGCGAATTCAAGCAACTAAACCATTAAAATCAATCAACATCATATCTAATCATAAAGCTATTCGTTTATTGAAAAAGCGGATGTCGAAGCTTTCTTAGCCCATGTTATGGATTTGAATAAAGACACGTCAAATTTGAATAATATTCTGTTGTTATTGACTTTCTGACGTATTTCAGAAGAACTTCCGGTCTACCCCGAGCGTGAAGTTGAATTCTTTATTGATCTTGAACTTTGTACAAGCCCATTTCTAAAACCCCATATCGAATGGCTCTATTGAACTTGAGGTTTAAAGGTCCAACTACGAGGAATTGTTGGACATTGGTTTCATTCGTCTAGTACATCTCCTTGGGGTGCTCTGTTTTATTTGTAAAGAAGAAAGGCGGGAGTATCGACTTTATATTGACTATCGGGAATTGAACCATGTCACCATCAAGAATAGGTATCCTCTACCTCGTATTGATGACTTGTTTGACCCGATTCTGAAGGGCCTGAATTCTTTTCAAAAATCGATCTTAGATTACGGATATCATCAATGAAGATTAGAAGCGAGGATATTCAAAGACCGCCTTGAACTTCGGTATGGGCATTATGAATTCTTAGTCATGTCTTTCGGACTAACTAATGCTCCTATGACTTTCATGGATATGATGAGCCGAGTATTCATGGAATATTTGGATCGATTCGTTGTTGTCTTTATTGATGACATCCTTATATATTCCAAAAGTCGTGAAGATCATGAGCACCATTTAAGTTGGTACTCGAAGGCTTCGTGAAAACCAACTATATGCCCAAATGAAGAAATCACGAGTTACGGCTTGAGGAAGTAGCATTTCTTGGGCATGTGGTGTCAAAACATGGAGTATCTGTTGATCCGTGAAGATTGAAGCAATCTGAAGTTGGGAGCAACAGCAAAGTCGGTGGTGAAGTCGTAGCTTTTGAAGCTTAAATGGTTATTATCGGAGATTAGTGGAAGGTTTTCTCGAATCGCTACTCCATTCTTCATTAACTTCGAAAGGATCTGAAATTAGTTTGAAATGAAGAATCGAGAAAAGTTTCCAAGAGCTTAAGAGGAGACTTATTTGGCTTTGTTCTATGAATACCATCTGGTTCGGATGGATTTGTTATCTCTGATGCTTGAGGCAAAGGGTTAGGATGTGTTCTCATGCAACGTGGGAAAGTCATAGCTTTATGCCTCATGACAACTTAAAGAGTATGAGAGGAATTATCCTACTAAGTGATCTAGAGTTAGCGGCCCGATCGTTTTTTATTAAAGATATGGAGGCACTATCTATATGGGGAGAAAGTGGAGATATATTCAGGATCATAAAAGCCTTAAATATTTCTTCACTCAAAAAGAACTCAACATCTTGGCGTGACGTTGGCTCGAGCTATTGAAAGACTACGACCACACTATTGATACCACACAGTAAAAGCGAGCGTGGTAGGTAACGCGTTGAGTAGAAGATCGTATCGAGGAGCGAGTGCGATGATGTCAAGTATCTGCGTAGAGCCAACTTTAATAGAAAAAGTTAAGGTTGCTTCGAGCCACCGAGCCGGAGGCGATGCGTATGAAGAAGAAAGTACAAAAGGAGCTATTAGGGCGAGAATTGATGAAGAAGGAATACTTGAGTCCACTCTAGACTTTGTGTTCTAACGACTCGATTTGAAGTACAAGATTATGATGGAGGCACCTGAATACACCATTTTGCAATCCATCACGGAAGTACTAAAATGTATCGTGATCTTGACATACATTTTGGTGGAATAATATGAAGAGAGAGATTGCAAAGTTTATCTCGATGTGTTTAACTTGTCAGCGTGTAAAGGCGGAGCATCTAGTACCTAAGGGTCCGTTGCAACCACTTGAGATTAGGAATGGAAGTGGGAACACATTACCATGGATTTAGTTCTGGGGTCTTCCTACGGTTTCTCGAAGGCATCAATCTTATTTGGGTTATTGTTGATAGATTAACCAATCTGCACTTTCATTTCTTGCCGTCACGGAGACTTATTCTCTTGAGCGTCTTGCTAGTATATGCGTAAATGAGATTGTGAGGTTGCATGGCATGCTGTATCCATAGTTTGGATCGTGACCCAAGATTCACTTCAAGATTTTGGGTTAGCTTGCAAAAAGCTATGGGCACGCAATTTGCGATTTAGTTCGACATACCATCCCCAAACAGACGGACAATCGAGAGAGGACTATTCAAACTCTTGAAGATTTATTAAGACTCGTGTCCTAGACTTCAAGGGCGATTGGGATAAGTATTTACCATTGGTGGAATTCTCCTACAACAACGATTATCGAGCGCAAGTATAGGTGTGGCTCCATTGAAGCATTATATGGGCGAAAATGTAGTTCTCGATATGTTGGGATGAGGTGGGTGAAACTTGACATTGTTGGGACCCGAGAGTTAAATGCGATATGACTCTGAAAAAGATCCAAATGATTCGACAACGTATCTGAAGCGGCTCAAGATCGACAAAAGAGTTATCACGGATCTTCATCGAAAGGGCGTGGAATTTAATGTAGGGATCATGTATTGTTGCGAGTTGCTCCATGGAAGGGAGTTACAAGATTTTGGAAGAGAGAAAAGCTCGATCCACGATTTATTGGTCCATTTCAAATTCTTGACCAAAGTAGGAAATGTAGCTTTATAGACTTGCGTTACCTCAAAGTATGTCTAAATGTTCATAATGTGTTTCACATATCTCGTCTTACTTCGTAAATATGTGAAAGACCGAACCACGTTATTGAGTTAGAACCGGATGAGATAGCAGAAGACTTAACGTGTGAGAGAGAGTACTGTCAAGATCTTGGATAGGAAGGAGCATGTCCCTACTGTATGAAAATTAAATACCATAAGTTAAAGTTTTGTGGAGGAATCATGCTTTATAGAGGAAATGACACAGGAATTGGAAGCGGAAATGAAAGCGAGTATCCTCACCTTTTGAAACACACAGTACGTCACGTCGATTTCGAGGCGAAAATTTCATAAGAAGGGAGGTTGTAAGACCGAGAATTTTTTAAATAAAAGGAATTTCCTTTATTTATTATTTTGAAATAGTAAGGGTTGATTTGATTAATGAGTGGATAGTTAAGGGTTAAATCATGCAAATATTTCAAAATAAGCAGTGGTTATAAAATATTCATTGTTGTTAGGGGAATATTAGTTTGGTGGTGGAATATTAAATCTTTGTCGGGAATATTAAATGCGACGAAGCGCTAGCGACCGTGTGTGAGCCCCATAACGAAAGCGATTGGATGAAAAAAGCAAAATATAAGTTGGTTAAAAATAACGGCGTAGTTATTCTGCAATTAAGGCTTGTTGGAATACCCTAAATGGTTAAAATCTGATGTCTGGCGTGGTTGCGCGATGGCACACGGTATTGCAGTATTGTTGAATTATTGATCCTTACGTGAAGGCCTTACTCGATAATTTTCCACGATGAATTCTTTATTCGATATTTTATTTTATTGATTCGATAATTCTTTGCGTTGATATTTTATATTATTGTTGTTCGATAATTGTCATTTGCATTATCTCCATTATCGGATCAATAATTCATATTATTTGAATAATATTATTAGATAGCATTATTAGCGATGTCTAGAAAGTTACATCGAGGAGAGGTTTGGTCACCTAATTACTTGGCGCCCGATGAGGAGAAATCCTTATCGGAAAGCCCCTCTTTCACAGGAGCAGCTGGTTGTCATAATTGTGATTACGTAATATTATTTGTGAATAATTAATTATTGATTCATATGATAAAGAAATATTTATTTTATGTGGATATAAATGATGGATTTATTTATGTGGTTATAAATGAAGAAATTATTGTTGAGGTGTTTTATCGATATTTTACGGTTGGAGGTATTAAAAATTAAATCGGGGTTTGAGATATATTGCGGGGTTTATAATTTTTAATCAAGCCATGATTTGGATTGTAGTAATTTTTGGGTATATTATACATACATAAGTTGAGTATATGTCCACAAATTTTGAGCAGAATTAAAAATGCACGAATGATTTGTTATGAATTTTAAGAGGTGTATGCGATTAGGAAATTAGGGTTATAATTGATTTTGGTGGAAAATTCTAGAATTGAGTGGGCCCCACTTGTGGTTGGTGAAGAAATGTGCTGAATTTTATTTCAAATGTGGTGGGTGGCAATAGTAGCGAGTAAAGCCATCGGTGGCGGTCAAATCTGCCTTGGTAATTTAACATTTTCTATAAATAGAGGCTAAGTTAGAATTGAAAATCACACGAAACAAAGTTTTCTCTCTTTCTCTCTATATTATTGAGCGTATTTTGTGAGTATTTAGATACTTTGAGAGTTCTTTATTCGATCAAGTTTCATTCGGCATCACTTGAGCCTTTCCTTAGAAATCTTGATTCTTTGAGGTAAGGGATATTATTTTTTTCTCGTAATGATATTATTTCTTGATATCATTATCTTTGAAATGTTGATCTGAAGTTTTATCAAATTTGGAACTTTTTCATATGGGGTTACTATTCATGAGTTCTTATTCACGAGTTCTTATTCATGAGTTCTTATTCACGAGTTCTTATTCACGAGTCTTATTAATGAAAAAGCGTGAAAATGTTTTTTTGTGGAATTTCTATCTTTTGGTGTCCATGAGTTTCTTATTCACGTATCTGGCCTTATTCACGTATATCTGACTTTATTCACGTATCTGCACTATTATTCACCTAAAAATAAAATTTCTTCTTTTAGTCCAAAATATCTATTACGGATACTAGCTTTGATTGTATCCATGTTTTGATCATTCTTGAATTTTACACCACTTATGATTATTTTTTTGAGGTATTGTTGGACATGGATAAAACAAAAGTACGAATCATTAATCCTTAATCCTTGTCATTTTGTTTCCTTTGGATTAGTTCTTTAAAAATATTTTTCATCATCCTCGGTCTTAAATGATGATATTATTGAATATCTTTGGCTGTAGTGCAAGATGAATGATTTCTGAAGAATATCTTTGGCTGTGGTGCAAAGATGAAGATGTTTAATGAACATTGATTCTTTGAGATGAATATTGATTGATGTGAACATATGACAGTTGATGAATATCTTTGGCTGATGCAAAAATATTTGATTCGAGATGTATATTGATTGATATTCTGAGGATAAAATATAGTATGATTTTATTCATACATAGAAGATAGTAGTATTGCATTCTCTACTAACTCTTATGAATTATTATTTCATTGCGAATATTGATTGAAACTTGTTGTCTATTGTATTATTATTAATTTTTCCTGTTGAAGACTAACGATAATTTGTTGTATATTATCTTAGTCATAATATTCTTTTTCTTGAGCTAGTTGAGCTCACCCTTTTCCTTTTGTTCCATTCTTCTCGGGGAGGCGAGAATATAAGCGAGTGCAGTGGGTATGGAATGAAGGTTTTAGAAAGGATTGTTTAGTAGTCCTCACCATTTTTGTAAAATAATGTATCGATAAATGTGATGAGGATTTATTTGAGTATAAATATTATCTAGAAGATAATATTTGTATTTAAACTCACAGTTTTCTTGTTGTAATAATAAAGTTGTAGTTGTTTACATGCATTATGTATTGACAACTCGGAATGGGTGATGTATACTATTTTTTGGGGCGTCACGGTTGGTATCGAGCTTAGGGATATGATCTCTGGCGGAGATCGGGGAATAGAACTAGGAGGAGAGGCAGTAAATCCTTGACTAGTGTGTCTACTAAGCTTATTTGTTAGTTAGTCGATATATAGGGATATTATGTGATATATTGATTTCCTTAATTAACCCTTGTTTTATGGCGGTGTTTGAGAATGTCGTGAGAATATTATGATGGAGTAAATGAGGCCAGTGGAGATGCACTGTCTTTGCAACGAGGAGAGCATTCTGTGGTTGGCAATGTTCCTCCCGTGAACAACACCCATGGAGCGATGATGAGCGAGGGGATGTTTAGAAGTTTTTGCGGTTCATGCAAAATCGAATGAGGAGACTAGTGTTCAAAATCTGAGGAGGAAATGATAGCAATTCACGGGTTGTCACATGACGAAGCGATTCGAAGTTGGGACCACGAATTTAAGGAAAGCGGATCCGATCATGGGCGGAAACATGGGTCAAACAAATTACGAAGATATTCGATGTCTTGGGATGCGGAGAAACGAAGGTTCCATTCGCCACCTTTATGTTAAAATGGCGAAGCGAGACTCTTGGTAGAAGTGCATGAGGCGTACCAATCCATAGCTTTTCTCGGCGTATCTTGGGAGCGTTTGAGAGACTATTTAATGACAAATACTTTCACGAAAGTGTTAAATCGTATGAAGGAAGTGGAGTTCATCAGATTAGAAGCAAAACAACGTGGCGGTGTGTCTCGATGCGAGGCAAAGTTTGCGAGTTATCGAGTTTTACACCTCATTTGGTGGAGAATGAGGAGCGTATGTGCGGATGTTTCTTGAGGTTTGAAACCCGTCGTCGATATCTCATTTCTCATAAACTTTCTCTTTATTCGAGATGTTGTAAGCAGGGCTCGATTATTAGGCGAGATAACGAAATGCGGTCAACCGAGGACCATAACGAGATCGTACGGAGATAGCGATCAGCGGAATAATGATAACTGCGGAGAAAAAAGCAGACGAACAGAAATGGTAACCACTCTGGTGGTAATCATGGTCGTGAAAAGCGAAGAAAGCGAGTCGGGAGAGATTTTAAAGAGGAGATTTAACAACGACTATGTGAAAGGCAGCGGTCTTACGTGGCGACAAGCGGTTCTTACAGGAGGAGATCGACCACCGGTCGTATCTTTCTGAAATCTGGAAAAGAGGGACATATCGATCCAAGCGCCTTAGTGATTCAAGGTATACTATAGTTGTGGAAAGGAAGGACATATATCGCTCGAGATTATGCTGATGGCGAAACCTAGTTCAGTGAGGGCGGTGACTCGAAAAACATCCCGAAAAATCGATCAGTCAGCGATTAGGGAAGGCGTTTGTTGTGGTTGGTCATAATCGAGGAACCCAAGCGAGGTGATCACGGGTAAGCTATTTATAAATTCTTGCGAAGTTTATACCTTACTTGATCTGGTCTTTACCCATTCATTTATCTCTCTGCACGTGTGCTCAGCGTTTAAACTTGACTCAGGAGAAATTAGACTTTGACTTATCTGTGGAAACTCAGTTAGGAAAACTTTCATCACATCCACATTTTATAAATCTTGTTTGATTCAAGTTGGCACCATTACCACACACTGTTGACCTTATCTCTTTAAAGATACTTGCTTTTTGATGTGATTTTAGGGATTGATTGGTTAACTTCTCATCTTACCAAAATTGATTGTTTTAATGGGTTGTTAGTTTTCATATTCCTAACTTGACTTTTTATGCAATTCAACACTAAACCATTAAAATCAATCATTTATCATATCTAATCATAAAAGCTGTTAGTTTATTGAAAAGCGGATGTCGAGCTTTCTTAGCCCATGTTATGGATTTGAATAAAGACACGTCGAATTTGAATAATATTCTGTTGTTATTGACTTTCTGGCGTATTTCAGAAGAACTTCGGTCTACCCCGAGCGTGAAGTTGAATTCTTTATTGATCTTGAACTTTGATACAAGCCCATTTCTAAAACCCCATATCGAATGGCTCTATTGAACTTGAGGAGTTAAAGGTCCAACTAGGAATTGTTGGACATTGGTTTCATTAAATCTGGTACATCTCCTTGGGGTGCTCTGTTTTATTTGTAAAGAAGAAAAGCGGGGAGTATCGACTTTGTATTGACTATCGGGAATTGAACCATGTCACCATCGAGAATAGGTATCCTCTACCTCGTATTGATGACTTGTTTGACCCGATTCTGAGGGCACAATTCTTTTCAAAAATCGATCTTAGATTACGGATATCATCAATTGAAGATTAGAAATGAGGATATTCAAAGGCGCCTTGAACTTCGGTATGGGCATTATGAATTCTTAGTCATGTCTTTCGGGACTAACTAATGCTCCTATGACTTTCATGGATATGATGAGCCGAGTATTCATGGGAATATTTGGATCGATTCGTTGTTGTCTTTATTGATGACATCCTTATATATTCAAAAGTCGTGAAGATCATGAGCACCATTTGAAATTTGGTACTCGAAAGGCTTCGTGAAAAACCAACTATATGCGAAATTGAAGAAATCGAGTTACGGCGAGGAAGTAGCATTTCTTGGGCATCAGTGTCAAAACATGGAGTATCTGTTGATCCGTGAAGATTGAAGCAATCTGAAGTTAGAACAGCCAGAAATCGGTGGTGAAGTCGTAGCTTTTTGGGCTTAGTTGGTTATTATCGGAGATTAAATTGGAAGGGTTTTCTCGAATCGCTTCTCCATTAACTTCATTCTTTCGAAAGGATCTGAAATTCGTTTGGAGCGAAGAATGCGAGAAAAGTTTCCAAGAGCTTAAGAGGAGACTTATTTGGCTTTGTTCTAACAATACCATCTGGTTCGGATGGATTTGTTATCTCTGATGCTTGAGGCAAAGGGTTGGATGTGTTCTCATGCAGCGTGGGAAAGTCATAGCTTATGCCTCGCGACAACTTAAAAAGAGTATGAGAGGAATTATCCTACTCATGATCTAGAGTTAGCGTGATCGTTTTCATATTAAAGATATGGAGCACTTCTCATATGGGGAGAAAGTGGAGATATATTCGGATCGTAAAAGCCTTAAATATTTCTTCACTCAAAAAACTCAACTCGACATCGGCAGTGACGTTGGCTCGAGCTATTGAAGACTACGACCACCTTATTGATACCACCTGGTAAGCGAGCGTGGTAGTGGCGCGTTGAGTAGAAGATCATATCACGAGGAGCAGAGTGCGATGATGTCAAGTATCTGCATAGAGCCAACTTTAATAGAAAAAGTTAAGGTTGCTCGAGCCAGGCAGGCCGGTGATGCGTATGAAGAAGAAAGTCTGAAGGAGCTATTAGGGCGAGAATTGATGAAGAAGGAATACTTGAGTCCACTCTGAGACTTTGTGTTCTAACGACTACGATTTGAAGTACAAGATTATGATGGAGGCACGATACACCATTTGCAATCCATCACGGAAGTACTAAAATGTATCGTGATCTTGACATACATTTTGGTGGAATAATATGAAGAGAGAGAGATTGCAAAGTTTATCTCGATGTGTTTAACTTGCTTGACGTGTAAAGGCGGAGCATCTAGTACCTAAGGGTCCGTTGCAACCACTTGAGATTCCGGAATGGAAGTGGGAACACATTACCATGGATTTAGTTCTGGTCTTTCCTACGGTTTCTCAAGGCATCAATCTTATTTGGGTTATTGTTGATAGATTAACCAAGTCTGCTCATTTCTTGCCGTCTGGAGACTTATTCTCTTGAGCGTCTTGCTAGTATGTGCGTAAATGAGATCGTGAGGTTGCATGGCATGCTGTATCCATAGTTTGGATCGTGACCCAATTTCACTTCAAGATTTTGGGTTAGCTTGCAAAAAGCTATGGGCGCAGTTTGCGATTTAGTTGACATACCATCCCCAAAGCGGACGAACAATCGAGAGAGGACTATTCAAACTCTTGAAGATTTATTAAGACTCGTGTCCTGAGACTTCAAGGCGATTAGGATAAGTATTTACCATTGGTGGAATTCTCTACAACAACAGTTATCGAGCAAGTATAGGTGTGGCTCCATTGAAGCATTATATGGGCCGAAAATGTGGTTCTCGATATATGTTGGGATGAGGTGGGTGAAGCAACATTGTTGGGACCCGAGTTAAATGCGTATGACTCTGAAAAAGATCCAAATGATTCGACAACGTATACAAGCGGCTCAAGATCGACAAAAGAGTTATGCGGATCTTCATTGAAAGGGCGTGGAATTTAATGTAGGGATCATGTGTATTGTTGCGAGTTGCTCCGTGGAAGGGAGTTACAAGATTTGGGAAGAGAGGAAAGCTCGATCCACGATTTATTGGTCCATTTCAAATTCTTGGCCGAGTAGGAAATGTAGCTATAGACTTACGTTACCTCAAAGTATGTCTCGTGTTCATAATGTGTTTCACATATCTCGTACTTAAGTAAATATGTGAAAGACCCGAACCACGTTATTGAGTTAGAACCGGATGAGATAATAGAAGACTTAACGTGTGAGGAGGTACTGTCAAGATCTTGGATAGGAAGGAGCATGTCCTACTGTATGAAAAGTCATACCACAAGTTAAAGTTTTGTGGAGGAATCATGCTTATAGAGAAATGACACAGGAATTGGAAGCGGAAATGAAAGCGAGGTATCCTCACCTTTTGAAACACACGAGTGCGTCGTCGATTTCGAGACGAAATTTCATAAGAAGGGAGGTTGTAAGACCGAAATTTTTTTAAATAAAAGGAATTTCCTTTATTTATTATTTTGAAATAGTAAGGAGTTGATTTGATTAATGAGGATAGTTAAGGGTTAAATCATAAATATTTCAAAATAAGCGAGTGGTTATAAAATATTCATTTTTGTGGGAATATTCGTTTGGTGGTGGAATATTAAATCTTTGTCGGGAATATTAAATGCGACGTAGTATGACCGTATGTGGGCCCATAACGAGCGATTGGATGAAGAAAGCACAAATATAAGTTGGTTAAAAATAACTAGTGGTTATTCTGATTAAAGGTATTGGAATACCCATGGTTAAAATCTGATGTCTGGCGTGGTTGCGATAGCACGGTATTACGCATATATTGTTGAATTATTGATCCTTACGTGAAAGGCCTTTACTCGATAATTTTCCACGATGAATTCTTGTTCGATATTTTATTTTATTGATTCGATAATTGATGCGTTGATATTTTATATTATTGTTGTTCGATAATTGTCAACGCACATTATCTCCATTATCGGATCAATAATTCATATTATTTGAATAATATTATTAGATAGCATTATTGGCGATGTCTAGAAAGTTACATCGAGGAGAGTTTGGTCACTAATTAATTGCGGCGATGAGGAGAAATCCTTATCGGAAAGCCCCTCTTTCTGGAAGCAGCACGGTTGTCATAATTGTGATTACGTAATATTATTTGTGAATAATTAATTATTGATTCATATGATAAAGAAATATTTATTTTATGTGGATATAAATGATGGATTTATTTATGTGGTTATAAATGAAGAAATTATTGTTGAGGTGTTTTATCGATATTTTACCAGATTGGAGGTATTAAAAATTAAATCGGGGTTTTGAGATATATTGCGGGGGTTATAATTTTAATCCAAATGAATTTGGATTGTAGTAATTTTTGGGTATATTATACATACATAAGTTGAGTATATGTCCACAAATTTTGAGCGAATTAAAAATGCACGAATGATTTGTTATGAATTTTAAGAGGTATACGATTCGGAAATTAGGGTTATAATTGATTTTGGTGGAAAATTCTAGAATTGAGTGGGCCCCACTTATGGTTGGTGAAGAAATGTGCTGAATTTTTATTTCAAATGTGGTGGGTGGCAATAGTAGCGAGTAAAAGCCATCGGTGGCAGGTCGAGTCTGCTTGGTAATTAACATTTTCTATAAATAGAGGCTAAGTTAGAATTGAAAATCACACGAAACAAAGTTTTCTCTCTTTCTCTCTCTATATTATTGGCGTATTTTGTGAGTATTTAGATACTTTGAGAGTTCTTTGATTCGATCTGAAGTTTCATTCGAAGATCACTTGAGCCTTTCCTTAAAATCTTGATTCTTTGAGGTAAGGGATATTATTTTTTCGTAATGATATTATTTCTTGATATCATTATCTTTGAAATATTGATCTGAAGTTTTTATCAAATTTGGAACTTTTTCATGTCGGGGTTACTATTCATGAGTTCTTATTCACGAGTTACTATTCATGATTCTTATTCACGAGATCTTATTCTATGAGTCTTATTAATGAAGCGTGAAAATGTTTTTTTGTGGAATTTCTATCTTTTGGTGTCGAGATTCTTATTCACGTATATCGGTCTTATTCACGTATCTGACCTTTATTCACGTATCTGATTCACTATTTCACAAAAATAAAATTTCTTCTTTTAAGTCAAAATATCTATTTTGGATACTAGCTTTGATTGTATCCATGTTTTGATCATTCTTGAATTTTACACCACTACTGATTATTTTTGAGGTATTGTTGGACATGGATAAAACAAAGTACGAATCATTAATCCTTAATCCTTGTCATTTTGTTTCTTTGGATTAGTTCTTTAAAAATATTTTCATCATCCTCGGGTCTTAAATGATGATATTATTGAATATCTTTGGCACATGAGTGCAAAGATGAATGATTTCTGAAGAATATCTTTGGCTTTAGTGCAAAGATGAGCAGTGTTTAAATGAACATGACTTTGATGAATATCTTTGGCTTTAGTGTGCAAAGATGAGCAGTGTTGAGATGAACATGACCGATTGATGAATATCTTTGGCTGTAGTGCAAAGATGAATATTTGATTCGAGATGAATATTGATTGATGTTACGGGGATAAAATATTGATGATGAACTTTTAAATTCATATAGATTATAGTAGATTTCATTCTCTACGTAACTCTTACATGAATTATTATTTCATTGCTGAATATTGATACGAAACTTGTTGTATACATTGTATTCTATTAAATTTTTCTGTTGAAGACTAACGATAATTTGTTGTATATTATCTTAGTCATAATATTCTTTCTTGAGCTAGTTGAGCTCACCTTTTCCTTTTTGTTCCATTCTTCTCGGGAGGCGAGAATATAGCGATGCAGTGGGAATATGGAATGAAGGTTTTAGAAAGGATTGTTTAGTAGTCCTCACCATTTTTGTAAAATAATGTATCGATAAATGTGATGAGGATTTATTTGAGTATAAATATTATCTGAGAAGATAATATTTGTATTTAAACTCACAGATTTTCTTGTTGTAATAATAAAGTTGTAGTTGTTTACGTACCGTATATTGTTACTCGGAATGGGTGATGTATACTATTTTGGGGGTGTCATTGAGTAATTATCTTCGTCGATAGTAATTACCTTCATCGATATTAATTACCTTTATGAATAGTAATTATCTTAAATCGATAGTAATTACCTTACCTTAGTAATTACCTTTGTGAATAAGTAATTACCTTCGTATATAATAGTAATTACCTTTGTGAATAGTAATTACCTTCGTCGAATAGTAATTACCTTTTACGGTGATGTCGAACCACTATGCGTTTCACATTCTATTACTGATGTCCGAACCACTTGTCGTTTCACATTACGGTGTCGAACCACTACATGTCGTTTCACATTACGATTTAAAACCACTTTTCGTTTTACATATCACTACCGTCGTCGAAGTAAATCTTGCCTTTTCACGTGGCGGTCTTAAGCTAGAAATCTTCTATAAATAGAGGCTCAATCTTCATTATTTTTCTTACAATTCATTGAAACTCTAGAGAGAAACTATAGAAGAGAAAAAAGTATTATTCGCTACTTCACGCCGATATTGGTTCTTCTAAGGTAGGGGATATTATTTGTTGTACCGTAAAGGGTGTTATTCTTTCTTATTCATGAAGAGAACTTACATTATTCCATTCATTATTATTACATTGGAATAACTTTGTAAAAGTGGCATACCTATACATAACTTGTATGTGTGGCGTACCACTATACTTGGTGAAATCCTTATATTATTCCATTCTTATTTATTACGATTGGAATAACTTTTGTATGTGAATCCCTTATACTTGGTGATCTTCTTACATTATTCCATTCTTTATTATTACATTGGAATATCCACATGCATGTGTTTACACCGGACTGGTTCCGTTGTTTATTATTCATTTATTATTACATTTGGAATATCACATGCATGTGTTTTACACCGGACACAGTTCCGTTGTTTATTATTACATTTATTATTACTGTTGGATCATCACAGCCGGTTGTGAATTTCACGACACGGTTAAGATTATTATTATTACATTGGAATAACTTTTATACATGTCTGATCTACCGCGTGCGTGGTGATTTCTTTTGTTATTCCATTCTTTATTATACCCAGGTTAGTTTAAAACTTTGACTTATACTCCATGAAATTAGTAGAATATCCTTGATATTTGCGTTTCATCCAATATCTTTTTCATGGAAATATTCTTACGATCATTCTTGAATTTTACTCTACAAAAGCGATATCGTGTTGACAATTTGGGCGTTAAAAATTCACGGATAAAATAATTCTTGAACTTGTTTTATTGAATTATTATGTCATTGTCATCATCCTCGTATTATATTATGTTATCTTGAACTTTACGTGTATAGATGAACTTAGTATGATTATGACCGAGGATCATTCGGTATAATCATGGCTTGTTATAAATGATGTGATAAAAGTCCTCGGTTGGCACCTGTAATGCGATGATGGATAGTTCTTGGTATGATTATGACTGAGGGGTGATTAGGTATAGTGTGACCATTGATAATTTGATGAATATCCTTGGCTAGTAGTGCGAGGGGTGATTCGATGATGTGGATTATTTATTAAAGTTTGAGTCTCATTATATGATGATGAAAAAACCTTTTAAAACCTAAAAGATAGTAGACTTTATTCTCTACTTGACTCTTTTAATGGATTCTTTGTTCAAGCTGTGATTAAACTTGATGTATTGTATTTTATCGGTTTAACAACTTTATTGAAGGCTAATGATAAATTATTACGCATTATCTTAGTCATAATATTTCTTCTTTGGGCTAGTTGAGCTCACCCTTTCTTTCCTTTATTCTCTTGAGGAAATGAGAACATAGGCGGAATGAGTCGGGGAGCAGAATGGTCGGATGGATAGCATTAGTAGTCCTCACTATTACGTGAAATAGTGTGATAATAGTTGTAATGAGGACTCCTTTTGAGTTTGTATAATATCTAGTAAACAATATTTGTATTCAAACTCACGATTTATATAAGTATTATACAACGATTATATTAATAAGTTATATTTGAATTTATGTACAATGTAAGTGGCGACCCAAGATGGGTGACGTATACCTAATTTTAGGGGCGTCACGGTTTGCACATTTTGATTTCTAGCAATATCTATTTTTAAATTAAAATAATTGTAATTTTTAAATTCAAACAACAATTACTTTTAAATAAAAAATAGTTACAACGTTCAAAACATGATTTGACGGTTAGAACTTTCAAATTTTAACTTTGAAATTTTAATATTTAAGGAATCAATTGTGATGCCCCCAAAATTAGGTATACATCACCCATCTTAGGTAGTCAGATACATGGTACAGAATTTAAATACAACTTACTAATATAAAGCTGTTGTACAATACGACATAAAGCTGTGAGTTTGAATACAAATATTATCTCACTAGATATTATACAAACTCAAAAGGAGTCCTCATTACAATTATTATCACACTATTTCACGCAGAATAGTGAGGACTACTAATCTTATTCTCGACCATTACTCCAGTTCTCCTGACTGTCTATATTCTCATTTCCAAAAAGAAACGGTGAAAAAAATGAGCTTAACTAGCCCGGTAAGAAATATTATGACTAAGATAATGCGTAATAAATTATCAATAGCTTCAATAGTGTTAAACCCGATAAAATATAATAAACATCAAGTTTAATCTGGCAATGAACAATCCATTAATTAAAAAAAGAGTATAAAAATAAAATCTACTATCTTTTATGATTTAAAAGGTTTTTCATCAACATTAAAATTTGAGACTTCGAATTTTTAATAAATAATCCACATCATCGAATCAATTTCAAGATTACTTGCCGAGGATATTTCTTTAATATCACGACCATAATTATTCATACCACTGGGCCAAAAATAGTTGTGTATTCATTAATGGTCATGTACGCAACAATCGTCCATCAATGCACTACTACCAATTTGAGGATTTTTACCACATCATTTGTAACATTACTAATTCGTGATTACAAGAATAATCACTCGTCGTAATCATACCAAGTCCCATCCATTACTCTACGAATACGTAGATGACTTTTAAAAAAATATAAACATGAGGATGATGACAATGATATAAGAATTCATAAAACAAGTTCAAGAATTATTTTATCCGGGGAATTATTAACGTCCAAATTGTCGGCGTGATCTTTGTTTTGTAGAGTAAAATTCAAGAATGATCGTAAGAATATTTCCATGAAAGATCTTTGGATGAAACGCAAATATCGAGGATATTCTACTAATTTCATGGAGTATAAGAGTCAAAGTTTTAACTTACCTGGGTATAATAAAGAATGGAATAACAAAAGAAATTACCGTCGACGCAGATTGCATAGATGCGGAGTTATTCAACGAGTAATAATAATAACGGAACCAGTCGGTGAAATTCACACAAGCGGGATGTTCAACAGAATAATATAGATGGAACGGTCCGTGTAAAACACGCGGATAGGATATTCAGCGGAATGATAAAGCGGAACCAGGTCCCAAACAAAACACAGAGCAAGGATGTTCCAACGAGAATAATAAAAAGGAACGAGTCGGTGTAAAACACCCGCATGGGATGTTCCACAGAATAATGAAGAATGTCACCAGTATAGGGTAAACCAGATACTGAGTTATTCCAATAGAATAATAAAGATGGAATAACATAAGATTTCACCAAGTATAGGGTATCTGGCGTATCTGAAGTTATGTATAGGGTATGCCACTTTTCGGAGTTATTCAGCGAATAATAATGAATGGAATAATGTAGTTCTCTTCATGAATAAAAAGAATAACACCCCGCTACGGTACAATGAATAATATTCACCCGCTTAGAAGGCTGAATATTGGCAAAAGTGAAGTAGAGAATACTTTTCTTCTTTCTCTATATAGTTTCTCTCTACAGAGTTTGAAGAATTAAATGTAAAAATAATGAAGGAATGAGCTTCTATTTATAGGAAAATAGAATCGTAGTAATTAATCCATGAAGCGGTCGAGATTGATTTACTTTAATCAAATGGTCCATATTTAAAGCAAAATCTTTTAAATAAAATATAATATATTCTATTTATATAAAACATTTTACTATCTGAACACTACGTGCAACACTACGCAAAACAACTTCTGTGACACTTACGATAATAAAATATAATATATTTTATTTATAAAATAACTTTAATAAAGTATTACATTTTATATAAAAGATATTTACATTTTATTACGTTAATAATAATTAAAACAAAAAGCGTCATTATCGCTTATAATAATTCATATTATTAATCGATAATAATGGAATCAAACCCGAGTGACTTCTCACATAAGCATCGATAATCAATCACAGGTCTTCTTATGCAACCACACGATTATTCTTTGTACTTTTACTACAGAAGTAGTTCAATGATGTCGGCCCGGTAAAACTTCATGCCAAGTTATTTCAATAAAATATTTTTGTCGTTTTCTCAATCCGCCGAAATAATTACATTGTTGGGGTCCACCGATGATTGAGTAGTTTATACTGAATATTCCTGCTAAACCAAATATTCTAAACCAATCCGAATATAATATAACCACTTTGCATACTTTGCAAAATTTATTAATATTACCCACAACTATAACATTATATCAAATTATTCCATAATATTCATAAATAATATTTATAGAAAATTCATCTTTATTTATAAAAAGTTGCCGGGTCTTACACCTCCTTCTTACATGAAATTTTGCCCTCGGAAATTAGGAAGTGCATTACAGGTATGTCGAAGAGGTAAGGATACCTTGATTTCATTTGATTACAACTCCCAAGTCATCTCACCAACATCGTGGTTCCTCCACAAAACTTTGACTTGAGGTATAACCTTGGAAGCGTAGAATATGTTCTTTCTTATCCATAATTTGAACAGGAACCTCTTCATACGTCAAATCTTCCGCTATTTCGTCCCGGTTCTAACTCGATAATATGGTTGGTCTTTCCACATATTTACGTAAACATGGATATGTGAAAAGCGTTATGAACAGCGAGACATATTTGGCGGTAAAAGCGAGTCTATAGGCCACGATTCCTACTCGATCGAGGATTAAAAATGGACCGATGAATCGAGGATTAAGTTTCCTCTCTTTCCAAATCTTGTAACTCCTTTCCATGGAAGCGACTCTTAACAACAATACGATCTCCTATATCAAATTCCACGTCCTTTCGATGAAGATCGAAGATAACTCTTTTGTCCATTTTGTGAGGTTTTTATACGTTGTCCGGATCGTTTGAATCTTTTTCATAGTCATACGTACCAACTCCGGTCCCAACAACGTTGCTTCACCCACCTCATCCAAAGATCTTTGAGAAGCGACATTTTCTTCCATCTGGCGCTTGAATGGAGCCATGCGATACTTGCGATAACTGTTGTTGTATGAAAACTCCACCAATGGTAAGAACTTGTCCCAACTCCCTTGAAATCAAGGACCAGAGTCTTAATAGATCTTGAGAGTTTGAATAGTCCTCTCCATTTGTCCGTCCAAATGGTCGAGGATGATATCTTGAAAGCTAAATCGTGAAATCTGCTGCCCACCGACTTTTGCAAACTAACCCAAAATCGTGGAGTGAATCTTGGGTCTCGATCGAAAGCAATGGATCTTAGGCATACCATGCGATCTTATAATCTCGTTTATGTACATCCACGAGCGAGACGCGTTCAAGTGTATAAGTTTCTCGACGCGGTAGAAATGAGCAGGACTTGGTCAATTCATCAATAATGACCCAAATCGCATCGATGCCTTGAGGGAAACCTTGGAAGGCCGTGCTTGAAATCCATGGTAATGTGCTCCCCACTTTCTATTACGGAATTTCAAGTGGTTGCAATGGACCTTTTGGTACTTGATGCTCCAAAAAACTTTAACTTCGTTGACAAGTTAGACACCTTGAGATAAATAAATAGCTATCTCTCTCTTCATATTGCTCCCACCAAAATGTATAGCGAATATCATGATACATTTTGGTACTCCCAGATGGATTGCAAAATGGTGTGTTGTGCGCCTCCATCATGATATTATACTTTAAATCGTAGTTAGGAACACAAAAGTCAGGGAGTTGACTCAAGTATTCCTTCTTCATCAATTCTTGCTTCGCAGATAGCACCCTCTTGCACTTCTTCCTCATACGCATCGCCTCTCGTGTGCGTAGCAAAAGCGACTTTTAACTTTATCGATTAAAGTCGGTTCTACTATTCGTATATTAAGCTATCATCACATGCGTCCTGGAGTCTTTAACTTTCTATCTCCATCCTTTGCAAGTCACACAAAATGGGCCTTTGTGTTGACAATAACGCACTCTTTCGTGCTTGCATACGATCTTCTTTTCGATGCGTTAGCTACCACGTTCGCTTTTTCGAGGATGGTATTGGATGGTATGATCATAATCTTTCAGCGATTCAAACCAGCGTCGTTGTCGCGTGTTGAGTTCCGCGGCTCAACGTCGTTTTAGAGTGTCGACCTCGAGTGTTGCTCATGATCTTCCACGACTTTTGATTAAATAAGGATGTCATCAATAAAAAGCGACCACAAAGTGATCTAAATATTCCTTGAATACTCGGTTCATCATATCCATGAAGGCGGCGAGCATTAGTCGATCCAAAGGACATGACTAGGAATTCATAATGCCGTCTGGAGTTTAAAAGCGAATCTTTGGAATGTCGTGATTCAATCTTCAATTGGTGATATCCGGAGCGAAGTCAATCTTTGAAAAATTTGGCTCCTTGCGGTAATTAAAACGAACGGTCATCGATGCGTGGCAATGGATACCTATTTTTGATGAGTGACATGATTCATATCGGACCCAGATTTTATCGATAAAAATTTAAATTTTGTCGAAATAATTTTTTAATATTATGGTGTGAATTTGAGATAATATTATAGTTGTGGGTAGTATTTATAAATTTTGCAAAGTATCACAGTGGTTATATTATATTCGATTGGTGGGGTAATATTTGGTTTAGCGAGGGAATATTCGTCAACGGCTCAATCATTGGTGGACCCCACAAGCAAAATTATTGTCGGATTGAGAAAAAGACAAAATATTTTATTGAAATAACGGCGGAAGTTTCACAAGTAGTTCTTTGTTGAACTACTACTCGGTAGTAAAGAAATACAAATGTACGTGTGGTTGCATAATAGCACAGGTATTGATTATTGATCTTATGTGAGAAGTCACCGATTTGATTCCATTATTAGCCGATTAATAATATGAATTATTATAAGCGATAATGACGTTTTTGTTTTATTCGTATTATTAACGAATAAAAGCGAAACATCTTTTATATAAAATAGAATACTTTATTAAAGTTATTCTATAAATAGAATATATTATATTTTATTTTACATAGTGTTGCATAGTGTTTTTTTGCGTAGTGTTTGCGTAGTAAAATGTTTTTATATAAATAGAATATATTATATTTTATTTAAAAGATTTTTCTTTAAATATGGACCGTCGGATTAAAGTAAATCGAATACTGGACCGTTCACGGATTAATTCTTATGCATTCCATTTTCACATAAATAGAAGCTCATTCCTTCCATTATTTTCTTACGAATTCATTGAAACTCTAGAGAGAGAAATTATAGAGAAGCTATAGAGAGAAAAGTTATAGAAAGAAGAAGATTCTTTCGCTTTCTTCACTACTTCTATATATTGGTTCTTTACTAGTAAGGGGTGTTATTCTTTCTTCTTGAAGAGAACTTACATTATTCCATTCACTTATTATTCTGGCTGGAATAACTTTTGTAAAAAGTGACATACTACTATACATAATCAGATATATGCGGCATATCCTATACTTGGTGAAATCCTTATGTTATTCCATTCTTATTTATTACGGCTGGAATAACTTTTGTATATCGTGGTTTACCCTATACTTGGTGACATTATTACATTATTATTCTTTGGAACATCTTGCATGTGTTTTTTTTGGACCTGGACTGTTCCGTTTTATTATTACGTTGGAACATCACATGCATGTGTTTTGCAGGGACACAGTTCCGTCTTTATCATTCTGTTGGAATATCCTATACGTGTGTTTTACACAGGATCTGGTTCCATCTTTATTATTACATTGGAACATCCATGCCGGTTGTGAATTTCACGTGACACGGTTAAGTTATTATTATTCTGTTGGAATAACTTTTGTTTATCTGAAGTCTGCGTGGCATGGTGATTTCTTTTGTTATTCCATTCTTTATTATACCCAGTTGGTTAAAACTTTGACTTACATACTCCATGAAATTAGTAGAATATCCTTGATATTTGCGTTTTCATCCAATATCTTTTCATGGAAATATTCTTACGATCATTCTTGAATTTTACTCTACGAAATGCGATGTCATGTTGACAATTTGAACGTTAATAATTCATGGATTAAATAATTCTTGAATTTGTTTTATTGAATTACTATGTCATTGTCATCATCCTCATGTTATATTATGTTATCTTTGGCTTACGATGCATAGATAGAACTTGATATGATTATGACTCAGGATCATTCGGTATAATCATGACTTGATATAAATGATGTGACAAAAAGTCCTCGATGGCTATGTCTGCGATGATGGATAGTTTTGGTATGATTATTGTATGATTTCAAATTATTAATAAATGAAATTTATTTTTCTATTTATTATTTTGAAATAGTAAGGGGTTGATTTGATTAACGTAGATAGCTATAAGGTAAAATGCGCAAATATTTTAAATAAGCAAATGGTGATAAAATATTCATTATTATTACTAGGAATATTACGTTTAGTGGGAATATTTGTGCTGCTCGGGAATATTAAATGCGATGGCGCGCAGTCTTTAATGGGCCCCATAACTTGAAGCGATTGGATGAAGAAAAGCGACAAATATAAGTTGTTTATAAATAACGCAGGCGTAGTTATTCTCAAAATTGATCTACGTTGGAATAATAGGTGGTTAAAACACACCTTAATCTTGGCGTTGTTGAACAAGATAGCACTATCAGTATTGAACCAATTATTGATTCTTCGTGAAGGGCCTACTTACTCATTAATTACATGTAATTCTTATTCGTTATTTTATTTTATTGATTCAATAATTCTTGTATTGATATTTTATATTACCTTTGTTGTTTGATAAATTGTCATTACAACATTATTTTCCATTATCGGGCTTATAATTCATATTATCCGAATAATATTATTAGATAACATTATTAGCGATGTCTAGAAAGTTACGCATCCAGGAGAGGTTTGGTCACTAATTAAGGCATGTGAGGAGAAATTCTTATTGGAAAGCCCCTCTTTCTGAACCGCTGCACGGTTATCCAATAATGTGATTATTTTAATATTATGTTATGAATAATTAATTATTGATTTATATGATGAGGAAAATATTGATTTTATGTGGATATAGATGGAGAATTTTAAAATGATGATTGTTGAAAATTAATATTTTATCTTTTTACGATAAAATAATTCATTTTAAATATATTATTTTAATAATATATTAACGGTGATATTTTTAT